>SJYT01066766.1:1399182-1487667 GCA_006410635.1 Cephalophus harveyi | reverse complement strand
CATCCTCCTCAGCTGTCACACCTCCGTGATCTCAGCTGTCAACTCCCTACACAGCCACGAGATTATGGAACACAAACAGCCGGGAGAGGACACACCTGGAGTGCGGGTCTCCCGGGCAGAGATGTCAGAGGCGTGTTCAACAAGCCCACGAGGCCGAGCCTGCACGCTGGGAGGCTGCAGCCCGGCCAGGAGGGGCCCACACGAGGCGAGGCCCCTGGGACAGGCCCTCCCCCCACCCTGGCCCTGCGACAGTCACCCTGCAGGCCCTGGGCACCCGGGCGCTGCCAGCCGCGGCGCCTGGAGCTGTGTCCATCTCTCTGTGCGGGGCAGACTTGTTTTGCCTTTTTCTGACCACAGAGACCCTTACCTGTAATGATGCCATTTTTCTCCAGGGGTTCCTGCCAGCTGACCTTGAGAGATGTGTCCAGAATCTCTGTGAAACTCAGGTGGCCCACAGCTCCTGGTTCTGGAAATGAGAACCAAAGACATCTGTTAGTGTGCGGCCTGATTCTCTCCAGTCGGATTGGCGGGGAACAGTCTGTCTGCGCTTCCACAGGAGGCGGGAGCCAGGACCAAGCCTGCCGGTCAGAGCCCTCAGGGAAAGCCAGAGAAAACTCAGGAGGACAGGGTCTGAGGTGTGAGAAGGCCCGGGCTACAGTCACAGGGAAGATTTCTGTCGGCCTCACCCCAGCCTCGCCAGAACTGCAGAGGCCCGCGGTGAGAGATGCGGATGCAGTCTCGTCTCTTTCTCTGGATCGACTCTAGTTGAACAATCGGGTGGTTGGACCCCGCAGGCCATGGCTTACGCCAGCGTCCCTGACGCCTCTGCATCCGCGCTGTGTGTCTGTCTCGTGTGGGGCCGCAGCCAGGAGCCCAGGCCAGGAGGCCGGGCCGGCCATACCTGGTCACCGGCCGATGCCGGCCAGCCTGATGCAGGCTGTAACCTGCACTTACTCTCCCCAGGTAGCCCGGGGCAGGGCAGGTGTGAGAAATTTCCAGGAAAACCTGCATGCTTCCCTTGAATCTCCCTGACCGTAGCCGCCTCCTAAGGCAGGAGGGCAGCACAGCAGAGCTGCAGTTGCCTCCGTGCCGGGCTTGGCTGGGCAGAAGCCATCTGTTAGTGTGCGGCCTGATTCTCTCCAGTCGGATTGGCGGGGAACAGTCTGTCTGCGCTTCCACAGGAGGCGGGAGCCAGGACCAAGCCTGCCGGTCAGAGCCCTCAGGGAAAGCCAGAGAAAACTCAGGAGGACAGGGTCTGAGGTGTGAGAAGGCCCGGGCTACAGTCACAGGGAAGATTTCTGTCGGCCTCACCCCAGCCTCGCCAGAACTGCAGAGGCCCGCGGTGAGAGATGCGGATGCAGTCTCGTCTCTTTCTCTGGATCGACTCTAGTTGAACAATCGGGTGGTTGGACCCCGCAGGCCATGGCTTACGCCAGCGTCCCTGACGCCTCTGCATCCGCGCTGTGTGTCTGTCTCGTGTGGGGCCGCAGCCAGGAGCCCAGGCCAGGAGGCCGGGCCGGCCATACCTGGTCACCGGCCGATGCCGGCCAGCCTGATGCAGGCTGTAACCTGCACTTACTCTCCCCAGGTAGCCCGGGGCAGGGCAGGTGTGAGAAATTTCCAGGAAACCTGCATGCTTCCCTTGAATTTCCCTGACCGTAGCCGCCTCCTAAGGCAGGAGGGCAGCACAGCAGAGCTGCAGTTGCCTCCGTGCCGGGCTTGGCTGGGCAGAAGCCTGGTCCCTGCTGGCCGGCTCTGCGGTCCTTAGAGTGCCTACGCCTTAGTTTGCTCATCTGAGAAACAAGGAAAATAAAAGTAACTCACGCTGCAAGGTAACTGTGAGAAAAAAATGTAATAAAACACGAAAGCGGTTAGCACGTCCCCGGCGTTACAAAAATGCTGACTGACGTGGCTGCTGCTGTTGCTAGCTGTCAGTCATCACGCCCTCAGAATACAGAGTCGTTTCTAAGCTGAGCTTTCTGTCGGTTTGCAAAGCGCCAGAGAGAAAAGGCCCGAAAGGCCAGGACGTGAGCTAAACAGGTACGGACTCTCAGACCCAGAGGGTCGTCAGGAGTCCGTTCTGACCCTGCCCCGGTTCTCCGGCTGTAGAATTCCACGCCGGCTCAGAGCAGGGATGCGCAGGGGCCAGCCTGGAGCTTGGTCCGGCACTCGGGTCTCCTGCCTGCCCTGGAGGGATCGCAGGGGCCACCAGGGGGCTCTGAGCCCACCGCCTGCTCCAGCTCCTTCAGGCTGAGCACGCCAGCGCCCCCACACTGGTCCCCTTGGGGCCGCCTCCCCAGGAGGTGGGAAGAGGTGACAGGTGACTGTGCCCACAGAGATGGGTCACACGTGCTAGTTAGGTCCCACTCTGTGCCGTGTGGCGGGGGGGCACCTGGGAAAGGAGACCCTGGAGAGGAGGCGCAGCGGTCAGACGGGGCGGGGGAAGGTGAGGCGGGGGGAGGCGAGGAGAGTAGCGGCCCCTTGTGTCCCAAGTCCCGAGCCGGGCATCGTGGGGCGCCTGGCGGGCATCTCTCAGGCCTGCAGTTCACCAGCCCTGCTTCGCTTGCCTCTCTACGGTGGCGCCCCCCACATGCACCCCCTGCCCTTTTGCAGGAGAAGCGTAGGGGACGACAGGGGGAGGAAAGGGAGGCGCAAAGGCAGACTCGGAGGGGAGACAGTGTGCTCCTTGCCGGGTGGGGAGCCAGGCCCCCACTGGCCTCCCGTGGACGCCTCTGGGCAAGGCCACACGGGGAGCTTTCTCACAATAACAAAGCACAGTTTTTTCAGCCCAACAGGAGGGCACGATGTCAGGGCCTGGTGTCCGTCCAAGAGCCAAGCTCAGGGATCCCAGCTAACTGGCCTCAGCCCTGTTCTGCCCACTGTCAACCTTGTAGAGACAGCAGGATTTTAAGGCAAATTCCATGCCTGGTACCCAGTTGGTACTTGGACAAAGCCTCTGAACACACCTCGTGATTTAAAAAAAAAAAAAATGATAACAGCCTCAGCAAATTCACTCATCTGGGCGAAACTTTCAAAAGACTCTTTAAGGATAAGCTCACACGCTCTGACAAATTTCACTCTTTGAGTGTGGAACACGGTAAAATAGGATGGCTGTCAAGACCATCTCGTCTTCCTCCAATTCTAAGATTCCAGAAAGACACTCTGACGGATTTTTGAACTGACTTGTTCTTTCTTCTGATCGATAGAATAGCGAAGAAAGCTTTTTGCTCCTTTTATGTTCTCAGTGTTTCTGCTTCCTGGATTCCTGCCCAAACATGCTTGTCCTCTAGCTCTGCTGGAACCAGCTGGCAGCGTCGCAGCTGAAATTTATATTCTGCTTCCTCTCTACTGCGCTGCCCCCCTCGCCCCTCCCCACAGTTCTTATTTCATCCGAGCTCTGGAGAAGGAGGCCCGCTGCATGTGCAGAACTAACCAGGGCGCCATCTGCGTCGCCAGTATGGGGTGGTGGGGGCCTTTCCGCTGGCACGCGGGGTCCCAGGTCCTCCTTTAAAGGCTGCACCCCCAGAGCTGACAGCAGCCCCGTGCGTGCTCAGCCGCTGGGTCGCGCCTGACTCTGTGCGACCCCGTGGACCGTAGCCCGCCAGGCTCCTCTGTCCATGGGATCCTTCAGGCAAGAATATTGGAGTGGGTGGCCATGGCCGCCCCCAGGGGATCTTCCTGACCCAGGGATCGAACCCGCATCTCTATGTCTCCTGCACTGGCGGGCCGGCTCTTCACCACGAGCGCCCCCTGGGAAGCCCAACAGCAGCCCCACCTCCCGCCTTTCAGGGAGTCTGTCCACGCCGACAGGACGCTTTGTCTCTCCAGGCAGGACCGGCAGGCTCCCTTTCTATCAGAAAACGGTGGTTCAGCTAGAAAATTCTAAAAAGATGACGTCTCTGCTACTTTTCTCAACTCTCAAGGAATTTCTCATTTCTCCTTCTTACTAACGGTGGGCCTGGGGCCGTGAAGGCCCTGCTCCCTGGCTGCCCCGCATCACGAGACGTTTCCCTGAAGGCCCTGCTCCCCGGGTGCCCAGCATCATGAGACGTTTCCGCACAGTCCGAGTCTGTCTTTGCTGCTGTTCAGTCGCTCAGCCGTGTCCGACTCTTTGCGACCCCATGGACTTCAACATGCCAGGCTCCCCTCTCCTCCACTATCTCCTGGAGTTTGCTCAATCTCATGTCCACTGTGTCTGTCTAACTGGCAACAATAGAGCTTTTTAAGGAAGGAATTCAGCCAGGAGTCTTCTCTCATTTATCTGCAGAAGTTCCCTGCTTTTGCCACTTGTTATTTTTAGTAAGTGTCCTCTGGAAAGTAAAACCCAATGTCCAGTTGGACCTGCTGTGGTTGGAGCTGAGATGCTGCCCTGGGCTCTTCTCTCAATCATGAAATGGAAGAAAATGTCCAAATGATGAAGCGCTACAAGGGGTGCCTGAGACGCTCTGAGAACTCACTGCCACCTCCCTCAACTATGGGGCGGGGGCGGGGGCGGGGGGCTTGCCTTCCCACTCGCCTGCAGTCGTAAAGGAGTCCAGCTGTGTGTCCCTCAGGGCAGGGGAGAAGGGGCCGTCCAGCAAGCAGAGCTCCTCCTCTTCCAGAGCCCCCACCCCGAGGCCCCCGGCCTGCCCCTCTGCACGCAGGCTCCAACCAGCCTCCTCGCACACGGCGGGGCCAGGCCCAGTCAGCCTCCTGCTTCTCTGAAGCCCCCTGATCCCAAAGCAACTGCACCCACTTAGGTGGTGGCACTGCCAAGGGCCGCACACTCAGACGCCCCGAGGTAGCACTGATTTCAAGCATTTCCATCTGTGGTGAGACCGCACGCTTCAGTTATAGCCCCCAGCCCTTCCTGGGAGAACACGGTCACAATCGCTAAGCGCTGGACACCCCAAATCTGCTTCTTCAGGCCCACTGCTGCCTCAACATGAGCGGGTCCCAACGGAGCCCCGCGTCCCAGCCCTGGACCTGCCTTCACGTTCCGGTCACGGCTGTCACCACCGCCCCCTGTCAGGGCCCCCCCGGCCCCCGGCCCTCTGTAGCGCATCTCTCGTCCCCCCCGCGCTAGCCCCGCGTCTGGGCCCAGGCTCTCATGATTATCCGCCTTCTCCCCAGACTGCATCACCTCGGCCTCCGGTCCATCACCACAAAGCCTCCAGACAGAGCCGTGAAACCACTCGAGCCACAGCCCAGGGGAGCCGTCCGCGGTCCCGCACGCCTAGAGGGCTCCGACTGCGAGTCTTACCTGAGCTGCTGAGACGCCTCCGGTCAGCTCCCAGCGTATTTCTCCAGGGTCACCCACACCCCACAGACTACACGAAGCTAAGCTGGACATGATGGGGCCCAAACCTCTTTGATGACTAAGGGGTCTTGATGAGACCCTTGGAGAGGGGACTCACTGTCTTCATGCGTCCATATGAGCTGCGGTGTGCTCGGAGGCCCATCCCCGGGGGTGGTGAAACACAGAACTGACGTGAAGTAAGCAGTAAACTTCTTCAGGTTGGTGATGTACCCATGGTGGACTCCATGGAAGTCTGGAGCGATGGTGACGACGGTGACAGCTTCGGGGACATCGTCTGGCCAAGCCAGAAGCTGGGATGGAACGGGGTGAAAGAGAGAGTTAATTTCATGCTTTCACCCTCAAATCTGCACCAAAATTTTATTTTGCCATAATATGTCTTTGAAGAAAGCAAAATCACGATCAAAAAATTTACTACAGTCTACATTTTATAGTTTTGCTGAAAAATATGGATTTTACAAGATATCTCACAGACTACTTGAGTACAAATATGTATATTTATGGGCTTCCCAGGTGGCGCAATGGTAAAGACTCTGCCTGCCAATGTGGGAGATGCAGGAGATGGGACTTTGATCCCTGGGTCGGGAAGATCCCCTGGAGAAGGACAGGACGATGTACTCCAGCATTCCTGCCCGGAGATCCCACGGACAGAAGAGCCTGGCGAGCTACAGTGCCCGGGGTCACAAAGAGCTGGACACGACTGAGCAACCAGCACACGTATATTCCCATATACTTTTATACACGTGTATATAAAAAATCTAACTCACATCAGGGAAAAAAGGCACTTCTCAAACTTTCACCTTCTCTTCACTTAAACGTTACAGAACATATATATATTAAACAAGAAGTAAAGATGACATTACCTATTATTATTTGAATGGATGAAACATTAATACAAATATTTTTCTGGACGGGCACCTACTCTGACTCAAAAAGAAGTCCTAAGTTCAATGGGAACAATGTTAATTATCTATGAGTTATCTCCTGCCGGTTTTCTAAAAATGGATTTGGGGAGACTGATTATGAAAGTGGAAGTGTTAGTTGCTCAGTCGCGTCAACTCTTTACGACCCCCTGGGCTATGGCCCGCCAGGCTCCTCTGTCCATGGGGTTCTCCAGGCAAGAAAGCGGAGTGGGTTGCCATTTCCTTCTCTGGGGATCTTCCCGACCCAGGGATCAAACCCGAGTCTCCTGGATTGCAGGCAGGTTCTTTACCACCTGAGTCACCAGAAATACAGTATATGCACACATTCCAAAGGCAGCTATTTTAACGTTTTGGCAACATTATTGTATGAGTGTGACTTTTAATTCCTCTGACACCAAGCATTTCTAGCGCCAACTAGGTCTGAAAATTGATACATCAAATTGATACATCAATTGATACATCAAACTGATACATCAATTGATACATCACAGGACAAGGAGTGCATTTATGCAGAGTAAGCTGACAGCCAAGCCAGGGAATGAAGGCCCCGGCCTTGCCAGTAAGATCTTCACTGATCAGTATGATTTCAAAGAAACTTCTGACTGTAGCTACCTCTGGGAGAAAAGAAAAGAAAAGACAAATTTCCAACTATGCCTGTCTTTCTAGTGAAAAACAAGTGTTTTAGTAAGCTGACTCCAAATGGTGGGGGGGAAGTGAACTGTGTTCTGAGGAAACAGCACTCTCTGATTCTGAAATTATCCAGTTTTTAAGCAAGCTAGGTGGGACCCTTGAGCTGACCTGCTGCTGCAGAAGACACGTGCGCGCATTACACTACAGGCGAAAGGAAGGCGGGCTCCCTGCACAGGGGGACGGCTACCCAAAAGGAAAGCAGAGCTGTGCTTCTGGGGGCTGCCTGCAGGCACAGCTCTGAAGGCCAGAGGCCGGTGCTCAGCCCTGGCACTGTCTCTTATACACATCTCTTGCAGGTAAACAAGAATTTAGAGGAGAGCGTCTCGGGACTTCAGTACTTTGGAGAAAAAAATAACGCTAGAAGCTGCTGCCCATCAGCTGCCCCACAGCCNCCTGCAGGCACAGCTCTGAAGGCCAGAGGCCGGTGCTCAGCCCGGGCAGGCAGGAGAGCGCTTTGTCTCTGCTCGGTCCAGGCAGGGGCCCCGGGCCAGCGGGCCTCGGTTCCACACACAGAACTTGTCCCGAAGCAGTGAGGGGGCACCTGCTCATCGTTACTTGGTAGAAACCTCACTCAGCTGTGCCCCGTGCCCTCTGTTCTGAGTCTGCGCTCCTCAGAGAGGCCCCCTTTCCAGGAGGAAGCGTTTGGTGCACGTGCTAATTTCAATCTGCCAGGACGGGTCTCCCACCGCTCATTTTAAATGGACGGCCTTTCTCATAACGTTCCCCAGTCCTAGCTGAACCATCCTTGTTTGTTTTTGTTTTTTTTTTGGCTGTGCAGGATCTTAGTTCCCCACCCAGGGATTGAACCTGCGCTCTTGGCGGTGAAAGTGCAGAGCGCTAACCACTGAACAACCAGGGAATTCCCAACAACCATCCTCTCAACAACCAGTAGAGTTTATGAGTCAGTATGGCTGGTGATAAGACCGTGGATGAAAGGAGGTCCCGCCAAGGTCAACATGTCTGTAACTGAATGCCGTGGGTTCCTCACGAAACGAGGTGCGGGGGGGTCCCTCCCTGATCATAAGACCGTGCCGACGCCGAGGCGGCCCCCTCCCTGGCTGTGGCCCCAGGCGTACCTTGTATCCCTGGTTGATGCCGTTGATGAACTGCTGAGGTGGAGGGTTCCACAGGAATTGGATGGTGGTGGAGTTCACGGCTTCCACCTGCACGTTCTGCGGGGGCGCGGTGGGCACTGCTCCAGGGCGGCAGGAGGCACGGGGGGTGGGGAGAGAAGAGACCCTGAGCTGCCGCTCACGACTGACTCACTGGCACGCTCAGCGCTGCGCGCCCGGGTGTTGCACGGTTTTGGAAGCTAATCGTGATGTTACAACAAGAAAGAGCTGGGCTACTCCTCACTTTCTGTTGGAGAATCCTTAAAGGCACAGGCAGAAGGGTGGACCAGGTCATCTCAACCCACGCTGAGCCCTTCCTAGGGGGTCCCAAGATAGACAGCAAACAAAAGCTTTCTCTGATTTTTTTCAGTTAGCCAGTATATGAGATCAAGGCAAGGTCTGATCTAGGCCTCTGCATCCCCTGTTACATATCATTCTGTTTCAAGCCCAGTTATCCTTTATATATTAAAAAAATCCCTTTTCATATGTACTTACTTATCCATTCAGAGGCTAAATTTCTCTTTGTCTGCTATAGAAACCACCATTAAAAAAATTTCCACTTTCTATTTCTTTTATTGAAGAGCTATTGAGCCCAATTATGTGCCTGCCCAGAGGCCTCCAGGGAAGTCACATTCCTGGGGAGCTGCTCTCTTTCAACTCGCACTGTCCCAGGCAGCTCCCTCCGGCGCACACACGGGTGGAGCCTCTGCGCCAGGTGCGTGCAGAAGGCCTCAGACCAGGGGGCACCGCACGGGGGCTGGGAGAAAGGGCAGACCTCCGAGGGCGGAAAGGCCGTGAGAAAAGTGTTCGCATCGGGGAAAATGGAGTCAGCAAAGGCAAGCGAGTATGAGAAGCCTGGTGAGTGTTGAGAGAATAGTGAGCATGGCTGGACATGGGTGCTGGGGGAGAAGCAGCTGAGAAGGTGGACGGGTCACTGTGGGGATGGCCCCGGGTGCCGGACACAGAGGTTGAGAGCGTACACGGAGGGCAGTGGGAAATCAGCGGGCTTCTGGAAACGGCAGAGATGGGACCCGGCCGGCCTCTGAAGGACGGCCTCTGCGGAGGGGGCAGGCCGGCTGGCTGTGCCGTACAGCTTTCTGCGGGACACATGGGAAGGTCTTGGTTCTTTAGGAGCTTGTTTCAAGGGAAAGACAGCGGATCCCAGAGGATCCTTTGGCTCCAGGAACAGAAACAGAGATACGTGTCTCTTGGTACAGAACACGTGAGGATCCAGTATGGTCCTGTTGAAAACCACTGCAGCTTTCATTACGCTCTTCTTCAGAACCTCACGTCATCCATCAGAGATGAGAAAGACACGCCTCATCTCAGCCCTCCCACTCCAGACTCCAAGCCGCCCAGCGGCTCCCGTCTCCCCCTGCTGGCTCTGGGCCCTCCCTCCATACGATACCAGGAAGACTGCCCTACTCACTTCCCACTCAGCACCGTCCTGGAGTGGGGGACTGAAAGCGGCCACAGGCATCACCGAGCTGAGCGTGTAGGCAGTTGGGAAGCATGGCACACCCATCAAACACGAGGAAAAGCTGAACAGATGATAAAGTCCTACCCTTTTGTGAGCCCATAAGGAAACTGAGGCCACAGGGCCATTGTGTCCGAAATATGAGAAAAGAGGGACCCCCCCCTTTTTAAAAAATAGCTTAAAAGTAAGAGAATGGGAAAAAATACTTGAAAACACTAATTAAAATAAAGCTGGTGTCATTATATTAATATCAAAGTAAATATCCTACCAAGCAATAAAACCGAAGATAAAGCAGCTCACGGCATGATGATGACGTGATCTGTCCCTCAAGAAGACCCAACAACCCTGGATGTGGACGGCACCGAGCTTCAAGGCACAGAAGGCAAAGCTGACAAAGCTGAGGTAAGACTAGACAAGACTACGGGGACAGGCGGGGACCTCAACACTCCACCAACAACACTACAAAGACAGGCAGAGACCTCAACACGCCACCAACGACACTACAAAGACAGGCGGAGACCTCAACACGCCACCAACGACACTACAAAGACAGGCGGAGACCTCAACACGCCACCAACGACACTACAAAGACAGGCGGAGACCTCAACACGCCACCAACGACACTACAAAGACAGGCAGAGACCTCAACATGCCACCAACAACACTACGGGGACAGGCGGAGACCTCAACATGCCACCAACGACACTACAAAGACAGGCGGAGACCTCAACACGCCACCAACGACACTACAAAGACAGGCGGAGACCTCAACACGCCACCAACAACACTACAAAGACAGGCGGAGACCTCAACACGCCACCAACAACACTACAGGGACAGGCGGAGACCTCAACACGCCACCAACAACACTACAGGGACAGGCAGAGACCTCAACACGCCACCGACACTACAAAGACAGGCGGAGACCTCAACACGCCACCAACGACACTACGGGGACAGGCGGAGACCTCAACACGCCACCAACAACACTACAAAGACAGATGGAGACCTCAACACGCCACCAACGATACTACAAAGACAGGCGGAGACCTCAACACGCCACCGACACTACAAAGACAGGCGGAGACCTCAACACGCCACCAACGACACTACAAAGACAGGCAGAGACCTCAACACGCCACCAACAACACTACGGGGACAGGCGGAGACCTCAACATGCCACCAAAAAAAAAAAAAAAGAAGGCAGATAGGCATATCGGTAAGGATCTTCTGCCAAAACACCACCACTCAGAATCTGATCCACATGACATTTACTTAGAAATCTACCCAAGGACAACAGACTACACATTCTTTTCAAACACATGTGGAACTTAACTGAGATGGACACATTTGAATTATATATGTCATATAAAACAAATCTAAGCAATTTAAAAATAACTGAAATCACAAAAAGTGTCTTTTATGACTCAATAGAATTAAACTTGAAATTGACAACAGAAAGATATGTGGAGAGTCCCTAAATGCTTGTAAATTAAGGAACACACTTCAAAGTAACCCATGAGTTAAAGATGAAATCACCTGGAAAACTAGAAAGCATTTTTAGTTTAATAAAAGGGAAAAACACAACATACCAAAATTTGGAGACTCGAAAGTGCTGGATCATCGAAAAAGCAAGAGTTCCAGAAAAACATCTACTTCTGCTTTATTGACTATGCCAAAGGCTTTGACTGTGTGGATCACAACAAAATGTGGAAAATTCTCCAAGAGATGGGAATACCAGACCATCTGACCTGCCTCTGAGAAGCCTGTATGCAGGTTAAGAAGCAACAGTTAGAACTGGACATGAAACAACAGACTGGTTTCAAAAAGGAAAAGGAGTACGTCAAAGCTGTACATTGTCACCCTGCTTATTTAACTTCTATGCAGAGAACATCATGAGAAACGTTGGACTGGAGGAAGCACAAGCTGGAATCAAGATTGCCAGGAGAAATATCAATCACCTCAGATATGCAGATGACACCACCCTTATGGTAGAAAGTGAAGAAGAACTAAAGAGGCTCTTGGTGAAAGTGAAACAGGAGAGTGAAAAAGTTAGCTTAAAACTCAACATTCAAAAAAACTAAGATCATGGCATCTGGTCCCATCACTTCATGGCAAATAAATGGGGAAACAATGAAAACAGTAAGAGATTTTTTTGGGGGGGGGCTCCAAAATCACTGCAGATGGTGACTGCAGCTGTGAAATTAAAAGACGCTTACTCCTTGGAAGAAAAGCTATGACCAACCTAGACAGCATATTAAAAAGCAGAGACATTACTTTGCCTACAAAGGTCTGTCTAGTCAAAGCCATGGTTTTTCCAGGGGTCATGTATGGATGTGAGAGTTGGACTGTAAAGAAAGCTGAGCGCCAAAGGATTGATGCTTTTGAACTGTGGTGTTGGAGAAGACTCTTGAGAGTCCCTTAGACTGCAAGGAGATCCAACCAGTCCATCCTAAAGGACATCAGTCCTGAATATTCATTGGAAGGACTGATGCTGAAGCTGAAGTTCCCATACTTTGACCACCTGATGCAAAGAACTGACTCACTGGAAAAGACCCTGATGCTGGGAAAGAGCAAAGGCAGGAAGAGAAGGGGACAACAGAGGATGAGATGGTTGGATGGCATCACCGACTTGATGGACATGAGTTTGAGAAAGCTCCAGGAGTTGGTGATGGGTAGGGAAGCCTGGCGTGCTGCAGTCCATGGAGTTGCAAAGAGTTGGACGTGACTGAGCTACTGAACTGAACTGAGTAAATAGCCTTTAGATGTTTATATTAGAATCTAAACTTCAACTTCAAGAACCTATAAGAGTAAATTAAAAAAGAGGGAAAATAGTGAAGAAAAAGAGCAGAAATCAATGAAATAAAAATAAACTATAATAGAAAAAAACCCAATGAATCCAAAAGATGTTTGTTTAAAAATCAATAAACTTCTAGCCAGACTGATAAAAAATAAATAGAAATTGCAAATTACCAACATCACCAATAACAGGAGACACCTCTATAACCTCTATTGATGCTAAAAGAATAAAAGGACATTTTGAGTATCTTTATGCCCATTAATTCGGCAACTTAGAAGAAATGAACAAATGTCTTTAAAGAAACACACTTCCAATCTACTCAAGAAGAACTAGATGACCCGAGTAGTCAAATAGCTATCAAATATTTGAATACAAAATTAAACACTTCCACAAAAGAAAACTCTTAAGCATATAAGGTTCAATGGTTAACTTTACTAAGCATTTGAAGAAGAAGGAAATAAAAGACATTCTAAAGCATTAAGCTGACACCAAAATCAGAAAAAGGTGCTGAACATAGAAAGAAAGAAAAGTAAACTACAGGGCTGAGAACATAGATGCAAAAATCCTTAATAAAATATTAGAAAAATCAAATTTAAAAATATGTAAAAATCACAATTTATCCTAATTCAAGTAGGGTTTATCTTACAAACACAGGGCTGGTTCAACATCTGAATATTCATCAGGGTAATTTGCCATTATCAATAGAATTTAGAAAACATGATCATCTTAATCGATTCAGAAAAACCGTTTGACAAAATTGAACCTCCAATAGTGATTAAAGGAAAAGCGAAAGTTGCTCAGTCTTGTCCGACTCTCTGCGACCCCGTGGACTCCATGGAATTCTCCAGGTCACAATACTGGAGTGGGTAGTCTTTCCCTTCTCCAGGGGATCTTCCCAACCTAGGGACCGAAGCCAGGTCTCCCGCATTGTAGGCAGATTCTTTACCAGCTGAGCCGTAAGAGAAGGCCAAGAATCCTGGAGAGGGTGGCCTACCCCTTCTCCAGCGGATCTTCCTGACCCAGGAATCGAACCAGGGTCTCCCGCATTGCAGGGATTCTTTACCAGCTGGGCTATCAGATCACAGGGAAGACAACAGCAACAACTCTCAAGTAGGGATTAAGAGGAGCTTGCTAAACTTGCTAAGCACACATGCGGCACGCTACACACTCCAGTCGTGTCCGACTCTCTGCGACCCACGGACTGTAGGCTGGCAGACTCCTTTGTTCACGGGATTCTCCAGGCACGAATGCTGGGTGGGTCACCATGCCTTCCTCCAGGGGATCTTGCCAACCCAGGGACGGAACCTGTGTCTCTCAATGCTGCGTGCACTGGCAGGCGGGTTCTTTACCACTAACGCCACCTGGGAAGCCCAAACCTGCTAACAGGCCTCTGTAGAACACCCACAACTAGCATTTTATTTAGGATGGAAGAGGGAGCGCCTTCCCCTGAGACGAGGAACAGAGCAAAGGTGCCTTTCTTACCACTCCTATTCTGGAAGGCCAAGCTGGAGCAGTAACGCAGGAAACAGAACGGAAGGCACACAGATTGAAAAGGAAAACAGGGCCAAAAAGCCTCTCTATTCAGACAGTGCTACTCTCTGCGGAGGAAATTCCCGCGTTTACTCAGAACCGAGATTAGCAAGATCACAGGATACAAGATCAAAATATTTTGAAACGCAAGCGATGGAGACCTGGAAACTGAAATTAAGAATTCAGTATCAGTTCCATGGCAGTTAAAACATGAGATAGATATAAATTTAACAAACTATAGGCAAGATCTGTATGCTGAAAATTGATGAAAGAAACAGAAAACTCTTGAGAGTCCCCTGAACAGCAAGGAAGGAGATCAAACCAGTCAATAAAGGAAATCAACCCTGAATATTCATTAGAAGGACTGGCGCTGAAGCTGAAGCTCCAATACTTTGGCCACACGATGCGAAGAGCTGACTCACTGGAAAAGACCCTGATGCTGGGAAAGACTGAGGGCAGGAGGAGAAGGGGACGACAGGGGATGGTTAGATGCATCACCGGCCCCGTGGACGTGAGTTTGAGTGAACTCAGAGGAGGCTGGCATGTTGCAGTCCATGGGGTCGCAAAGAGCTGGACACAACAGCTACTGAACAACAACAGCAGCAAACTGGAAACATCTCCAAAGCCCTTCAGCTGCTGGGGAGGAGAACCAAACTGGCCCGTCCGCGGGATGGCCCGCTGCTCACAGTGAAAGGGGAGGAGCCGCTCACTCTTGCCAACAACGTGGACGGCCTTAGTGCCAGACGCGGGGAAGGGCCAGACACAGCCGGCTCCGTGGCATGCTGGCGTTCCCCATTTTTATGATTCCTGTAAAAGGGAAAGCGAGGAGAGGAACAAGAACCGTGCCAAGGGCAGGGCGGGGTAGGGGGTGGCAGAGCTCTGCTCTTAGGAAAGTAAGCTACGCGCCTCAGTAAATCTGACTTTAAAATGCTGCAGAAAGCTCGATGTCTTTTCTCATGTGGAGGTGGTGTCTGCGGCAAGCGGTGTTTGAGGCACTTCAAGGCAGACTCTGTGACTGTTCTGACCAAGAGAATACGACCCAGGCCTCAATAAACTAGCAGCCTCCACGCCTTATCTCTGGAACCGTCCTTTCTGGAAGTCCTGAGAGGAGAAGGGAGTCTTCTGTCCCTGCGGCCACCACGCTGGACTGGCTGAGTGTGGTGCCCGGGGGGGCAGCCCCAGGGTGCCCGGCCTGATGGCCTTCCAGCCAAGGCACCCACACTCGAGGGAACCCCTCTCCCCTCTCCTGACCCTCAGCCATCAGCCCAAGGTACCACTCCTCTGGATCCCATTCCCAGCCTGTAAAACCACGAGATATGGTACAACGGTGCTGCCTGCAAGCTCTAGGTTTATTCTGCAGCAACGGGTCCCCTGGACAATCTCCCCGGTGTAAGAGAGCAGGGAAGGGGGTGGGAGGGGAAATAAGGAGGGAAAAGGGACGAAAGAATATGAAGAGCAGTCGGGAGAGAACTGCAAAGGGCCGTGACTTCTTGGAGAGCCCACGTCCTCCTTCTTTGCAGGCTTAGTTCTGGGATTTCCTTTCCAATTACTGACTCTGAAGTTCCATAAAATTTTCCAGTCAAATGTGGTTATATTCTCTAAAGTAAGGCCACACCGATTGAACACTTCAAGAAAATGGCATTTTGCATAAACTAAAGGAGCAATACTTCCTGCTGTTCCTTACTTTCCTCTGCGTCACGTAACAGCCACGCTGAGAGGCCCTCTCACCACCACGCCAGTGCCTGCCTAACCTCCCCACCGCGGGGCCCAGACACCAGGCCTCCCAGCCCGGCTGCCCCAGGTAAGCAGGCAAGCTCCCCTCTCCTCACGTCAAAGCTCACAATGCTCCTCAGGTCTCTTCTGCTCTCAGATCCTTGAGCATCTCTTTCTCCTAATTACTGTCATCAGCAGTGACTCACAAATTTGTGGACAATGGGATTAAAAATTCCCTCAAGTGAGAAAAAGACCTACAGCCCACAAATCCTTCTTGACAGAGCTTCAGATAAGAAGCTGCTTGGCGGAAAGGTCTTAATTACGGAGGAGGGTTCCCTAACCCCAGCCTTCCGGGAAAGGCAGGGCTCAGCCCGAGGAGCCGCCGCTCGGCAGGACGGTGGAGGCCCACGCGTCCACAGCTGCGCTGGGTCTGTGCACGGAGGACCCTCCTGGGAAGCTGTGGCCTCCTGCTGCCCGAGTGAGGCCTCCAGGGGCATTCTCTCCCCAGATAACCAGCACCTGAAGCGCCATTCTTTCCGAGCCTCAAACTGCAGGCCGTGAAGAGGCCTGGTGAAGTGACCGGGGTTATGCCTGTCTGTGATTTTCACTGCTCAAAAAAAAAAAAAAACCGATTTTCACCAGATAATTCCCCCTAGACCCCAGTGAGGACACTCGACCTGGATTCCCTGGACACTGTCTCAGTTTTCACAGTCAAGGACAAGGAGCCCTGTGGGGAAGCCCCCAATGCTCTGGGGCACCGAACAGCCAGGTTATGAGAATGGAGAGCCGCACGAGTGGCTTCAGACACAGAGGTCCTCTGCCTTCGGGAAACGTTTGCAAGTTGCTGATAACACAAAGGCCCTTCCCGGTTCCTGAGGATGGATTTCTTGGGGTGGCCAGTGGAGGGCAGAGTGGGGTACAGTGGTCCAGTCAGGGTGCCGCCGCTGGGGTCCACCCGGGCTGGGAGACGCTGCCAGCTTTTCATTGTAGTCAACCACTCTTTATGGCGGTTCAAAACCATACAACTGTTGAGATTACGTTTGAAAGCTATACGTGCGCATTATATACACTGCTGAAGACTGTGTGCCTAGTCATACCCAGCTCTTTGTGAACCCATGGACTGCAGCCCACCAGGCTCCTCTGTCTACGGAATTTTCCAGGCAAGAATACTGGAGTGGGTTGCCACTTCCTCCTCCAGGGGATCTTCCCGATCCAGGGATCGACCCAGTGTCTCTTGCAGCTCCTGCACTGGCAGGTGAAATTTTTTTTTTTTTTTTTTACCACTAAGTCACATGAGTACTTAAAAATAATAACCCACATGAGTAAATCATTGCATTAGAAAGGACTACAGGGTTTGACAGCTTCAAATAATTTTCTTTTTGAAATATTCTGGATAAGATAGTATATAAGTAATTGCTATGAATTTTTCAGAATTTTAATCCTTAATAAAAAGGAAAATATCAAATATTACTTTCTGCATGCTTCTTATTTTTTCTGATTTTTTCAACCCGATTTGAAAATTTTAAGAATTTGTTCAACCACAACTCTTTGAAAAGGTGATCTCTGAAGTTACTACATACATAAAATCCGCTTTATTATTCTTTATATTTAAACATGTGTTGCTGCTGTTCAGCTGCCAAGTCATATCCAGCTCTTTGCGACCCCACACACTGCAGCAAGCCAGGCTTCCCTGTCCCTCACCATCTCCCTGAGTTTGCCCAAGTGCATGTCCATTGAATCAGTGATGCCATTCAACCACCTTATCCTCTGTTGCCCTCTTCTTCTGACTCAATCTTTCTCGGCATCACGGTCTTTTCAATGAGTCGGCTCTTTGCATCAGGTGGCCAAAGTACTGGAGCTTCAGCTTCAGCATCGGTCCTTCCAAAGGGTATTCAGGGTTGATTTCCTTTAAGACTGACTGGTTTGATCTGGCTTTCTGAGGGACTCTCAAGAGTCTTCTCCAACACCACAGTTTGGAAGCATCAGTTCTTCAGTGCTCCGCCTTCTTCATCGTCCAGCTCTCACATCTGTACATGACCCCTGGAAAGACCAGAGCCTTGACTAGACGGACCTCCATCGGCAGGGATGTCTCTGCTTTTCCACACACTGTCTAGGTTTGCCATAGCTTTCCGTATCAGACGGTGAATCGAACAAAATCCAAGACTCTATAGTCCCACCTGGTTTTCACTTTGTGAAAGCAATGGGATCCGAATACCACTTTGACAAAAGAATTCTTCTGAGGGCTTAAAGCTGGTGCTGTGCATCCGTGCTCATCAACCTGCGACGGAAGTGATCTTGATTTAATGATCTGGACTGGGTTCATCACTGTGTCATCTGACACGCCATCCATTTATCTTCTAACAGCATTATTCGTAACGGAACTTTCCTATTTTAATTTTAAACTGAAGTCTACCAGCTGTCCAAGAGTTTCTGTAAGAGTTTGTGAACAAAGTGTTATTATTATCATTGTTGTTAATGTTTTTAGTGAACTGGTCTCACTTTTAAGGAAAAGCTATTCGCACCAAAAATGGCCATTAACTGACACTCTTCAGCACCTGATGGACTCCACAGAGAGCTCCCCAGACCATCTACACTAACGTGTATGAGAGACACGCAATCAGTGTTATAATTCTAAAGGAATCAGTGCTTGAACTCTAAAGAAAAAAATTATTAAGATGGGCAGCAGTATCTGTGTAGATATATACAAATGCCCATTATTTTAAAATACTTTCTGTGAGAAATATTTGATCAGATTCCAAATCCAGTCACATTATCACAAAAACTTAGCAATATGTCAGACATATAAAGTCAAAATGAAAGGAAGGACTGTTAACCTAGGGAAATACTGCCCCCCTTAAAGAACAACTCAAAGAGGCCGAATTGTCTCCATTCTGGTTAACAGTAAGACAGAAGTTTCTCTTCACTGGGGAAAAAGCGATAAATAATCTTCAGGCACTCACGACCACCTACTTGTGCAAATGCTTTCTTGTTAATGGTTACCTTCAAATCCTTGAAGAGGTTATCATTAGAAGTCTTGACGGTATCTCAAAGGCACCATCTCAAGAATAAAACCACATATTGAATAAGCTGTGTTCACCCACTGAGGTCAAGTTTCTCACTCAAAATTTTGAGATTTTGATTGGAAAGTTTTATACAAATTCAGCATGTAAAAGTTCCCCTAGCATTCTCCAAAGTTGATCAGTGTGGCTCTGAAAATACACACTGTTACGAATCCATGGACTGAAATGTATTTGGAACACTTCAATTTGTTGCAGTTATTATTATTGATTTTCATATTATCCCATCTTTAACGAGTGGGAGCCTCTTCAAGGTGGCTCAGGGGTCTTCCTGACAAGCTCTCACTGGGGTTTGATAAGCTTCTTCACTTTTTGTAATTATATATTATATTCAGTTCAGATCAGTCGCTCAGTCATGTCCAACTCTTTGCGACCCCATGAATCGCAGCACGCCAGGCCTCCCTGTTCATTACCATCTCTCGGAGTTCACCCAGACTCACGTCCATCAAGTCCGTGATGCCATCCAGCCATCTCATCCTCGGTCGTCCCCTTCTCCTCCTGCCCCCAATCCCTCCCAGCATCAGAGTCTTTTCCAATGAGTCAACTCTTCGCATGAGGTGGCCAAAGTACTGGAGTTTCAGCTTTATTCTAACTGTTGCTTCCTGACCTGCATACAGATTTCTCAAGAGGCAGGTTAGGTGGTCTGGTATTCCCATCTTTTTCAGAATTTTCCACAGTTTATTGTGCTCCACACAGTCAAAGGCTTTGGCATAGCCAATAAAGCAGAAATAGATGTTTTTCTGGAACTCTCTTGCTTTTTCCATGATCCAGCAGATGTTGGCAATTTGATCTCTGGTTCCTCTGCCTTTTCTAAAACCAGCTTGAACATCAGGGAGTTCACGGTTCACATATTGCTGAAGCCTGGCTTGGAGAATTTTGAGCATTACTTTACTAGCATGTGAGATGAGTGCAACTGTGTGGTAGTTGGAGCATTCTTTGGCATTGCCTTTCTTTGGAATTGGAATGAAAACTGACCTTTTCCAGTCCTGTGGCCACTCCCGAGACATTATGTTATACACCGCCTGCCCTGACCTGGAGTCTCCCTTCGGTCGGGACGGCCTGCTTGTTTGGGGGTTACTGGGAAACTCTGTGCTACTAGGTTGGTTCTCATTTCCAGGCTTTTTTACAAGAAATTATTTCTTCCTTTGAGAATAAAATCATCATACTTCCAATTCCAATTTAGGGTTTCAACTTTGCCAAAAATCTCAGTTCCCAGTGACAGCCACATAGTACTTATTTGCTTTATCTCACAGCACTCACACAATTATGCCTTAAAAACACCAAACCCAGCACATCCATTCCCATGGCAGCTGAAAGCTGTAGATCTTTTTTCCTCAGTTTTTGATTTTGGTTCTGTGCTAGGGATGGGCAGTCAGATCATCACATTTCAAAGTTACGTGAAATAATTACTTTCCATTTTGCTAAGTTCACCACCTCAACATACCGCTATGTCCATTTGTCTCATATTGTCTTCAGCTTTTCAGACTTTCTGTTATAAATGCTTTAAAATAACTTAGTTTTATGAATAGATGAGGGCTTTCCAGGTGACACAGTGGTAAAGAATCCACCTGCCAATGCAAGGCGATGTGGGTTTGATCCTTGGGTCGGGAGGATCCTCTGGAGTAGGACATGGCACCCCACTCCAGTATTCTTGTCTGGGAAATCCCATGGACAGAGAAGCCTGGTGGGTTATAGTCCGTGGGGTTGCAAAAGAGTTGGACGCCACTGAGCATGCAGGCACGCATGAATAGATGAAATACATTTACATGGCTTCAGAGTCAAGGAGAAGCCTAATTTCTGTCTGTACCTCCTTCTCTTGTAGGTATAGTTCCAGCCCCCCGCGGTCCTGGGGTTCACCAGCTTGTCCTCGCAGGAGCCCACTCACCCCTCCCGACAGGTGGCCACTCGGCGGCCAGTAGGGCCTCCTGGACCCCTTCCTTCTCTGCAGTCCCCATGCGCCCGGCCAAACGCTGTAAAGGGAGCTGCCTTTCCTTTCACGGCCGCTGCCTGTCCACGCCTGTCTGTCTCCTTGCCCACAGAGCCATTGGACCATCTGAAAACCACAAATCTATCCAGCTGGGCTTGGCTCCCAGGGGCCAAGTAAACACTCTGCTTCTCCCGTCTCCTGCATGACGGGACGGACAGAGCTCTGCCTGTGCTGGGCCCCTTCTCCGCGGAGGCCCCGCGTCCTCAGCAGCCCCGATGGCGAGGCGCCCAGAGCTGGCCTTCAGGCTCCAGCGGCATTCAGCCCAGACAGGATGCCACGGCACTGGATCTGCCCTGATTCGGAAACGTGTCATCGACAAGACTGGTCCCAGCTCTCCCTGGATCTGTGCTCAACTCACCTCCCCACTCTCTTTAGGGCAACCATCGGCACATCCTGTCCCTCCGCCTCTGCCACGTGGCTAGTCGTGTGTCTGGAAAAGCAGCGTCTGGCTTTTATGTTTCAGCCTGATTTCAGCCATCAATCTAACACCGCAATTTATTTTTATTTCTGATTCGGGGACAGAACATCTGAATGGCTCTCTCAGCTGTGACACCTGCAGGCTTGCCGGGCATGTCGTCTCCACCTGCTCCGAGTCCCTGACAGAAGTGCTGAGCAAGAAAAGCCCCGAAGGGTGACAGCATCTGCAGCCGGAGTCACCTTCACACTGGTGGTCCTTCAAGTGAACGACACTCTCTGGGCAAAGCTGAGTCCTCGGGGTCCACCTGATGACGTTATCACCCAATCCACGGTTCTCCATCTCAGCCACAAGGGCGCTGATTGAGAGAACTGATAAGTGAAAGAAGCAATGAGTGGAAATCAAGCCACAGAACGAACGTGGCATTTGGACCTATCAGCTCGGCAACCCTACCCCAGGAGGCAGTGAGGCTGCGAGGAGGTGGCCTGCTCTAAGCGACCCAAGGTGACTCCCGGTGACAGGTTCCAGCTTTTCTTCCAGGAACGTCTGCTGCTGTTCCCAGCCCACAGAATCTGAGACTCTGTGGGGTCAGCACTCCTGATGAGACTCTGTCGGTTCGGCACTCCTGAGCCAGTCTCTGCAGCTGGAAAGGGAGACTCCGGCTGGGCTCATGTTTGCTATTTCATTCAAGTACTCAAACAACATCATGCAGATTATGCAAAGCTGATCTGCAGGACCCCCGAGTAAATTCTAGACAATCAGTACACTCCATCTTCTCTGCAATCTATGTAAACAGCAGAAATCGGTTTAAAATAACAGTTAATCAGAAGAAACGTGTGCTGGCCATGGAGCTACCTGATGTTTGGGAGATTCACAACATGTCAAATAAAATTCATGGGGTGACACCGTGAAATGCCAGCAGGGAGATTCCCAAGGTCTCATGGGGCAGGTGGGTGTGAGCGTCCAGCCTCTGTAGGGGAAAGTGACTGACGTCTGCCTCCTCCTTCTCACCCCGTAATCAGCTGGCGGAATCCAACCTAAGATGCTAACGGCCCAGGGACAATGCTGTCAAATCAGCTGAATTTTGCACAGAATGAGATCAACAGCATTTCTGTATGCTAACATGCTCGTGCGTATCTACTTGAGGTATCGTACTGACCATATCTGTTTCAAACCATGACCACTCAGTGTCCCACACGATGGCAGCTCGTCTCTCAGCGCCCTCAAGGCAAGGTCAGTTTTCCTGGCTGTGAGCAGCCTGGCGTGTGACACCCAGGGCCTCCCTCCCCTAGAGAAACGCCTCTTCAGCTCTGCCCATCTTCTGTTCACCGGGGATGGAGCTGCTGGCGGGACAGCTGGTCCCAGCAGTGGCCATGCCACGGAAGGACGCCCGATTCCTCACATCTCCACCGCAACCACGCACCCCGGTTCTCCTTGTCCTGAACGTGTATGATCTCAAGTATTGGGGACTGAAGAGTCCACCCGGAATTCACGGGCGTCTCCCTCTCCAGGTGAGCCTAGTCCACTACCGGCCTTTCAGAGAGGGGGAGAAGCAGCTCACGACGAGGAGGAGCCGCGGGCTACAGCTCTGCTCTGTGGGCAGATGTGCTCCACCTGCGCGCTGGGCGGCGCCCTCAGTTCCAGGGCGTTGAAGGCTGCGGCTGAGCTCTGGAGCCGTGACAGCGCTCGTGGGTTTGATGCGCCTGCGTGTCCTCCCTGCATTAAACAGCCCTGACACTCTGTGAGGATAGCAGATCTTGCACAAAGAAGCTCGAGAATCCCCTTTTAAGTGTCCTGCTTAAGAAAATACCTTAACCCTGAAAAAGTTCTGTGTATCCCTTTCCAGACTTGTTTTCCTCAATTCTTTGTGCACCAGGCACTGAGGGGAAAGCCTTCGGGACCAGTTTGCAGGCTGCGGAGGCACAAGGCCAGAAGGCACTGGGTTCTTCTTCTCAGACAAGGAGAAGACCACGGGAGAGAAGGCTGGGCATCGTGCTGAACACAGACACTCACTGGCCCACTGGCGGGAACTGAAATGGAAACAGCAGGCGTTCGCCATAATCAGACATCTATTTACGCTTCATTTATTGACATGTCAGGCACCTTGCCTGGGTTTGGGGTACAGATGTAAATAAGATCAGTCAGATGCAGCCCCTTCCTTCAAAACCTTCACAGGCTTGTAGGGAAGACCAGTCTGAACCTCCCAAATAGTGTGCTGGTCACAATACTGGGGCTCCCCAGGTGGCACGAGTGGTGAGGAACCCGCTGCCAATGCAGGGGACGCAAGAGACTTGGGTTCCACCCCTGGGTCAGGAAGATCCCCTGGAGGAGATCTCCAGCATGCTTGCCTAGAGAATCCCACGGACAGAGGAGACTGGTGGGCTCCATGGGGTCACAAAGAGTCGGGCACGACCGAAGTGACTCAGCACGCAGGCACAGCCAGTTAGACGGGTCTGACTGTTCCCTGTGTCTTTCAGTGGCAGCTGAAGGGCAAGTCTCCTCCCCACAAGGTCTGCACAGACACAGGTGTGGATTCCACCTGCCTCCAGCCCCCGGATCTCGGCTTGGGGCCCAGGCTGCCCTGCTTGGTCCCCACTCAGCCCCAACCCTGTTGGGTCTTTCACTGTAGTATCTCCCTGGGGCACCCGGCTTCAGCCTTGACCCTGACGTGAACTACAGGCCAGCTGACGCCTGCTCTGAAAGGGAGTCATGGTCAACTGAACCGAACAGCCTGTATTGCTTGAATTCAGTGTTTTTTCAAACTGCAGGCCACTCCTGCGTTAGCAGCAGCCCAGAAGCTCCACTAGTGATCGCAGCCTGCATCTGTTAAAGAAGGAAAGGACGAGACGGAATGGAATAGAGCAGAAAATATTAAAAGCCGTCATACACTGTCAGGGTAATTAGTGTTCTCTGACCCTTTTGTTTCAGGTGTGTGTGTGTGTCCTGAGTTTCCATGTAAAACAGACTTATTGTGTCTGCTTTTCATTCCAGTAAAAAATATCCACAAGCTATTGCAAACCCACTTGAGCCCTGAAAATCTGGAAGCGATTTTTGCCCATGTTTATATGCAGAATGAGAAGGGAAAGCATAAATTTGAGCACGTCCCAGAATTTTCAACCTGTGTGACCTTTGGAAAGCTGAGATTACCTCTCTGAACTTCTGTCTCTTTCTCTGTTAAACAGGAACCGTGGTGCCTCTCTCACACGACGGCTGGGGGATGCCGCAGGAGGCGATGAACGTACGTGGACGGCACACAGGACAGTGGAATCGGGCGCACAGTGGCTCCCCCAAGAAGTCGATTCCTACGCTTTCCTGAAAGGCCTCAAAGGCCAAGTCAGGCCCGTACCTGAAGGGGCACCCCGCACCACTCTGTTCAGTTCCTGCTGGGTGTTCCAGGTGATGCTGGGAGAATTCAAACGTTAGCCTGTCTGTGGGTGCAGCCTGAGGGCTAGAAAGTCATCAGGACTGAGAAACAAATCCTTTCGTGCAATGTCATTTACGCTACATTGAGAATTTCCCAAGAGGAGCCAGGACGGAGCTTGCAGAGTGCTCATTTATAATCCTTACTTTAGAAAACCCTGCGAAGCCCAAGTGAACATTTAGGGGCTTTTACTAATGTTTTAGAAACCTGGATAACCAAATGTTTTTTCCCATTTCTCTCTAAATATGGAATAGTTCTCTTTCATTAGAAGGTAATGTTCTGAAACCAGAATAAATCATTACAGCACAAAAATACCTGTTACAAGAAGAAAAATGATAAAGAAATAAAACCAGAAAAAATTAAAATCTTGGCATGCTCAAGAATGATGATTTATAGTATAATTTGTCTTTGAGCCCTTTATAGAAAACTCAGCATCTGCATCTTAATGGACCCATTTAAGGAAGGAATTCTTGCCTGGAGAATTCCATGGACAGAGGAGCCTGGCAGGCTATAGTCCATGGGGTCGCTAAAGAGTTGGACATGACTGAGCGACCAACACATTTAAGGAAGGGATAAAGTTTGCTAACCTCACTGGCTTGGGGCTTCCCAGATGGCTCAATGGTAAAGAATCTGCCTGCCAATGCAGGAGACAGGAGATCTGAGTGCCATCCCTGGGTTAGGAAGATTCCCTGGAGGAGGAAATGGCAACCCACTCCAGTATTCTTCCCTGGAGAATTCCACAGACAGGCTTGGTGCAGGCTTACAGTCCATGGGGGCACAAAGAACTGGACACGAGTGAGTGGCTGAGCTCACCTCGAATATCTGCTTGGTCTGCCCTGGCTCTTTACAACTTGAACACCTGGGAATCATCTAACACAAACTTTCTCACCTCCCAGCTTCTCATATGCCCCACCGGCCCCGATTTTGCCCATCAGTCCCATTCAATAGATGTTGTTAGCAGGGCCTCATGACCTTCTCTTTCCTGCAGAAGGACGTTTTAAATGTGAGAGATTAACCTGCACATGGGCTTTCTCGCTGGCTGAGGGGTAAAGAACCTGCCTGCAAAGCAGGAGACACAGGAGATGTGGGTTCGATCCCTGGATCAGGAAAGATCCCCTGGAGGAGGAAATGGCAACCCACCCCAGAACTCCTGCCTGGAGAATCCCATGGACAGAGGAGCCTGGCGGGCTACAGTCCACGGGGTCGCAGAGTCAGACACAGAAGCCACTGAGCACGCACACAAGCAACGTCCACGCGGAGCAGCGAGACTCTTCCAACAGCTCTAACCACGTGACTCGGGAACCCGAGCTGTCAAACTGCCACTGCAATCACCCAAATGAAATGGAAGACGACTTCAGTTCACTCCAGAAGTTCCTTCCGAACCCTTCCAGAAATCAATATGCTTTTGGTTTCAAGAGGAAAAAGCCAGAGAGTCTAAGTTCCGCATAACTAAACACCCTGTGTAATTATGAGCATTTTTCCTACTGCCAATGTCTACTTCAGCAACTTTCTAATCATCCAGCAAGGGAGGAAAAGCACTGTAGCCATCTGAAGCAATCAGTGGTTCGAAGTCGATGCTGACGCAGTGCTTGGCTCCACAATCAGTTTCTGTTAAAAGCTGTTGAGCTAACGGTGAGAGACAGGTGAAGCCGTCATGTGACCGCAGAGGCCCAGGGGAGCCTCAGAGTGGCTGGGGTCGCACACAGTGTCAGGACGTGGACCGTAACAGATGCTTTTACTGCATCTCAACAATAAACGGGACCGAGGAGAAACCTGGGGCGTGACAAGTGGACGGCGGTTCTCACCAC
This sequence comes from Cephalophus harveyi, assembly GCA_006410635.1. Lineage (NCBI taxonomy): Eukaryota > Metazoa > Chordata > Mammalia > Artiodactyla > Bovidae > Cephalophus > Cephalophus harveyi. The sequence goes on along the minus strand of SJYT01066766.1, from coordinate 1,461,418 downwards.
CTCCGGGGTCAGTTCACTGGGCTCAGAGGCATGACCCCCTTATCTTCCTTCAGGAGACCCCTCCAGGGAACCCGCTCTGAGACCGAGGGCACGTGCTCGGGGACGCGCATCTCCGGGCACCCACGTTCCCGCCCCCTGTGCCCTCGCCGGGCCGCCGCCGCGTCGTGCACGTGTCCTCTTTGCGGGTGACCGTCTGAGACGCACACGCCCCCCTGGCGGCAGTGGAAGCCCCTTGAGCTCTCCCGGCATTCCGACACCTTTTCAAGAGGAGCCTTATTAAAGTCAAGATAAATCACGCCTCGTGTCCCCGATGGCTCCAGTTCACCACGTGGCTAACGGGGGAGGAAAAGGAGGCCGGCTGGACGGCGGTGCGGCCCTTCTCTTTGCTCCTGCTCCTCCACGCTCTCCTGACCAGCTCCAGAATCGTGAGTACACACATTCCAATAATTTCCCAAATTAGGCTGATGAATAATTAATCTTACGCATAAGTCACCCCTCCCTACCCCCGTAACATACCAGCATTTTAATTCTTCCCTTTTCAGCGTCAGGGACCAGTTCAGCCCCCCAGCCTTTCTCAGCGACGGCCGCGAACAGCCCTGGGACACAGCGTGGGTTGCCGGAGCAGAGCCGCTGAGCTCCAGGGGAGGCCGAGGGGTCTGGGGAGCTGCGGGCCTGCGCTGTCTGGTGACTCCAGTCTGGGTGGTTACGAAGGACCAGGAGGCACTCTGCCCGCAGCGGCTGTGAGACAGGCTGTCTCACCAGTTTATACCTGGAAACTGCGCATCCTTCGGGCGACTCCTCAGCAGGAGTCGCCGGACAAGTGGGACAGACACAGCTAGCTGCCTTCTGCTTGCCCGCCCCTCTTCCTTCCTTAACAATGGATGGAAATGTGCCCAGCTGAGGGACCCTTCTCAGGCTCTCTGGCACGGAGACAGTCCATGAATTGTAAGCACGAGTCTGTGGCAGACGGGACTTCTAAGACAGTTCCTCAAAGGTGGGCATACGTGATTATTTGGCCACAAGGCAGACCCTGTGCCTTCCTCCTAGAACGTGGATGTGAGAGCTGGCATCACAGTAGTTAGTTTGCAACCACGAGGCAAGCACTACAGATAGCAAAGGGAAAAAGGAGGACTTGGTTCCCCGGTGACCATAAAGCTGCCTGTATGAGTCCACAGAACCCACTGCCCACTCTTTTGGTATCAGAAAGGTGGAAACATCCCCACTTCATTTACGTTACTGCTCCTTTGGGCCTGTTTCTAGCAGCCGGATTCCACTCTGAACCAGTTCAGCAGCTACGCTTACTTCCCTGATGCTGTCCCAGTAAAGCCCCTTCGCAGGGGTGCCTTCCCAGTGACGGCACGTTCCTGGGAGCGCCGAGCGGGACTGCCTTCCTGAGGACGAGGCCGGGCTCTGTTCTCATTCTCAATCTTGTTTCACAAATGCTATTCTTCACTTCTGGTCGAGGCTGAAGCCCCCAGGCTTGACAACGAGACAGCCGTCCCCTCCACTCCGCCCTGGCCTGCCGCGTGACCTGCCATAGCGCAGAGCAGGCACTCACGCCAACTCCCCAACGTGCATTCTTGATTTTACTAAGAGCAAAGAAACTGACCCCAAGTTTCTTTCTGTACAGCTACCATGATGGAGACATTCAAATCCCACAGCAGACACTGGTTATTGTCAGGGTGGACGAGGAATACAGATAGAAACACGGGTGTGTGTGTCACAGCTCAGTAGGTAATAGGATTTTCACCTATATTGCTTCCTTTCCTCTTCACAACTGCCCTTAAAGTAGTCAGGGCAGGTGGAAATGTCAGAACTTTACAAACGCAAAAAAAAAAAAAAGCAGAGGCACAGAAGAGCTAAGATGTCTCTTGAAGGCAGATAAGTAGTATTGATAAGTAGTAAGGGTCAGGCTTTATGGACTCTGAGCCAGGGCCGACTCTGGGGCTGTGTAGGCAGAAAGGTGTGTGTGTGTGCGCCCTTGGTGAGTGTTCCCCGAGTGAGCGAGCCCCACGTGAACCCCACGTGAGTGAGCCCCGTGCTGAGGGTCCAGATATCTCCCCTGGCCGTGGGTCTATCCTGATCTGCCAGCTGTGGAGCCCAAGGGGCCAGTCCTGGGGCTCAGGCATGACCTCAGACAAAAGGGGAAAGGTCAGAGGCTGAAACGGCCTGGGAAGCTCTGCTGGTGACCGTGGGTCCAGGGCAGGGGCAGGGCTGGGCCGGAGGCAGAGCATGGCGCAGTGCTCGGGGTCAGCTGTCTGGGCATTACCACTGCACAGAGCACACGGGTCTGGGTGTGCCAAGCACAGCTGGAAAACACGCCAGGAGCCCCAGAGGACGTTTCCTGAGTCCACACTGAGGCTGGTGGGATCACAGCCTGCATCGAGGACTCACAGAGAGTCAGAAACGCCCTCAAGTGAGCAAAGACGTGGATTGTGATGACCCTGTGGGCCCCGAGACCTGCTGGGGTTCCTAGCTCCAGGCTCCCCTGCCAGCCACCCAGTAGCCGGGCAAAGGAACTGTGACCCAGCGATGCAGGCTGACACGCAGATGGGAAAACCGCACACGACATCTGCTCACAAGCAGCTAAGAAGAGAGAGACTCTGAACACCTCTGCACGCAGAGCTACCGGAAGTCAGGTTCTCACCTGCTCGAGGAGGCAGACTCCCCCCAACCTCACCCGAGCCGAGGCATCCAGAGAGGGCTCCACGCGCAGTCAGCGCCCGCCTCCAGCCACCTCCAGATCCACGAGGCCCTCATGCTGGAGGGGCAGCCACGCCGCCAGCAGTCAGGCCGGATGAATCCCCTGCGGGGCCCTACTGACCTCAGAGGGGCCAAGGGCGCCCAGAAAACAGCGCTGCTGACTCAGAGGACCCAGCGTTAGCACTGCTCCGCCTGCGTTAGCCCAGCGACCTCAGACCTGCTCAGTGCGAGCAAAACGCACCGTTTCACCCCAGAAACTGCCAGTGAGCTGAGGAGGGGGCTGCGCTGGTCCCATGGGACAGGATGCCCCAGAGAGAGCTCGGGTGGCAGGCTGGACGGGGTGGAGGGGCAGCCCAGAGGGGCAATGTGTGAAGCCGCGCCACACACGCCCGTGGCTCCCCTCAGCCCGCGGCGGCGATCCGGGGAGTGCATCAGCTCACAGCCGGACCAGCGCGCCCGTCGGCAGCGGCTGCTCCACCCTCGGCCCCGCCGGTCTCCCCCGCACACCTGCCGACAGGTCTCCCTTCCTCACACGCTTCGATCATGTCGCTCACAGCCCTAAAGCTTCCCCCGGGACGGCGGGACAGACGCGAGATGCAGCGCCCCACAGCCCCTCTCGGTCAGGGGGAGACTGCCCCGCGTGGAACGTGAGCGCGCGCAACGGAGGAAGCGTCACTGTACACAGTGCTGGGGGCCCGGCAGCAGCAGTGCCTGTCACTGTAAGTGTTTCTGAATTTATTGTTATTTTATTAAACGGACTGATTAAAGCAAGCGTTAACAGAGCGGGTTTTCAGCTATTTTCATTTTCCAAAGAGTGATCAAGAGGCGCGGGCAGACACACAAGCCCTTCCTGTTGTCCTGCACGTTAAGTCTCTCTGCTCGTCACTGTGAAAGAGGGCTGAGGGCGCTTAATTCGTGAGGAGGATTTATGGGCTCCGGGACGGCAGCAGACAGCCGATCAATACGGGATGATAATGACAGCGTGTAATATCAGGGAACATTAGGTCTCAGGCATGATTTGGGGAGAAACGTGGGCAGTTAGGAACCTTATCATTTGAAAAAGGCCAAGGCCTGGTAGCAATAAAAACGCCTAGACGAATAAACTCACACCTGTGAGTCAGGACAGGGGAAAACTGCTCAACGAAAAAGGGGTTTAGAGTTGGTGGGAAAATTGCTTCCTGGGCCAGGCTCCGGGCTGCTCGAGTGCGCCACTGTGTCTAGAGAGGGTCTATCGTTACTGCAAAAAGCATTGAAAGTGAAATGCAGATGTGGAGAGTGTCTCTGAGGGTCTAGCCCTTCCTGGGGCCAAGACCTGGACCCTCCAGAAAACAGTGGAATTAACTGGAAATGACGGGGTTGGGTCTCAGCACATAAATGTAAGACCTGCTGGCTTCACGGCACTCTGCCTGGCCAGTTTTGGGGGGTGGGTGTGGGGAAGGGTTTTTATGGATCTAGTGAATTGTTTGCTTGTGTAACTGAAAAAGGAAACCCAAAGTAGGGGTGGAGAGCAGCGAGTTGCAAACCCCATTACTAACAATTGTGTTACACCGCTAAAAACAAAACACTGAATAATCACTCTCTTTGAAAAACGTTCACAGCTTCACACAGGACTCCACAGCCACCTCCACTGCAAAATATACCATTATTCCTCTTAGAAAAAGTCAATTCCACAGGAATTTTCAGAATAAGTGGACCAGTTAAAGGATGTGTAGAGACACATTTCATCCTTAGGAACCAGAAAGAAGCAGACAGAATAATATATCCAATGCCTTTCTGTGGTTTTGCTATAGTTTATGAATAGAAGGAGAGATTAAATTAAATATGTGATTCATCCCCTTCTGATTGCTCCCTCGAGGACTGAACACTCTATTTTTATTTCAACAGAAATAAATATTTCAAACATTGAGTGAGTTGATCAACTCACTTGCTCCAACAGAACCTGGCACATCTTGCTCCCCAGTGGAGAAGACCGTGCCGCTCGGGCGGGCTCACCTCCTTGCAGGGTGTACTCAGCCACCGCCCTGCTGAAGACGCCCAGGCCGGCTCCGTTGTAGGCAGCCACCTGTATCTCGTACTGGGTCCAGACGATGAGCTCGGTCAGCAGGCAGTAGCTGACCTCGGGGCTGCTGATGTTCCTCTGCTGGTACTCCCCAGGCAGGCCGGCCAGGCGGTACCTGCGGCAGACCAGGAGAGACGGCTTGAGCCAGAGACTGGGTTTCCCCGAGGTTCCTCCACGTGGTTAGAGGAGATCAGGGGTAGACAGACAAGAACAAAGCCCAGAGGTCCGCCCCAGATGACACTACTTCCACTTCCTTTGCTAAGAAGGTCTGATCTAATCTCACAGTGACTAGAAGCTCTGGGCTAACAGATCTGACACTTCAACCATGTTAGGGTTCAGGAAAAATGATCCCTTTTTAAATCGTCCAGGGAGTACAGTAAGTCAGGACCCAAATTTTCAGACGAGATTTCTAGTGGGTTGCAGCTATGAATCAGTCCTCGAGACCCCTTCCTCCAGCGACTCTGAAGCGACAGAGGAAAGGAAGCGGGCAGCGCGGTGCCCCTCGGTGTCCGGGGGCTGAGCCCCCTGCTAGGCTAGCGCATGCGGTCCAGAGTCAGAATGACTGACTTTCAAAGGCGCTCACACTCCTGAAATACGGGCCCACTGCTAAGAGTGGCTTTTAGGGGACCTATGAGAGGGCAGTGTGCAGGCTCTTTTGTGGACAAAAGGCAGAGATTTAAAGTTGCATTTATTTAAAACAATGACCTACACGACTCTGAACACAGAAAACACATTAGCTGGGAAACTGTTACTTGCACAGTGAAAGGACTGTTGTAACATTATTTTGAGTGACGGATGTCTTCCATGATCATGCGTGCAGAAGTGAATCGTTCCTCTGGGTAAACCGAGGGGCGAGAGCTGTGGGAATAACTTCCTCGGTCATCGTACAGCTTCTGAGAGCATGGAGTTTCTAGCCAAGAGCCGACTCCTTCCTCAAGAAGACACGACTCTGATGCTCAGTGGGGGTGGCAGAAGTGCAGGAGGACACAGACCTGGGTGGGGCGGGAAACGCAGCCGTGCCCCACGGCGGGCTGGGGTCTTCAGGCGCCTCCAGAGCGCTGAGCAACCCTGCAGAGGCCCGGTCAGTCACCGTGCCGTCCCCAGGGCCACAGGTCCTGGACGCAGGGAAGGGCCTGAGCCAGACTCACTCGAACCAGCGTGTCAGCAAGGCCGCCGCCCTCAGAAAAAAGAAGGAACTCCGAAATCCAAGCCTGGAGCGGGAAACAGCTCTCCGGGGAGAGCGATGACTGCAAATGCACTCGGAACGTACGGACATGGTAATAAAATGTTCTTCATGAAAATCAGGGTTTTCTGAGACTCGTCTTTGAGCCCTTCCTGCTATAGGCCACGTGTGTGGTGAGCCCTGGCGGAGAGGAGGCAGAAAGGAAGAGAGCAGGCAGGCCACGAGGAGCACAAAGGCCCGGGCTTTCCTGCCTCGCGCCTGAGAGGAGCCAAGGACACGCGCCCGCAGCGGCCCTGGGGGGAGGCGCCGGCACACGCGTGGCGCTCCGTGCTGGGCAAACGTGGAAGAGGCCTCCCACCCATCTGTGCTTCGCTCCCGCCCCCTCCGATCCCGCTGCACCTCACTGAACGCCCTGCCAGGGGTGGGCGCCGCTCCCGGCGGGCTGAGCCCAGTCTACCACAGGACAGCCTGTCTTCCAGGCGGGGAAGGCCTGGCGTGGCGTCACCCGGGTTCCTGCCACCTCCCCATCTACAGAGCAGGGGCTTGGGAATAAGGGCCCTGGGACAATCAGACAGGCATTTTGAAATAAGGCAAATATTGGCTCCCACCCACACCAGACCCCAGAGTAGCCTGGCAAGTGACTGGGCCCAGGAGCCCGGGTACCCAGCAGGGTACAGCCGGGCACGGCTGCTGGAGACCCCCACTTCACTGTCCAGTACGCACTGCAGGGAGAGCACAGCCAGCTGCCCAGAAGAGCAAGCTGAGAAGAAGACTCACGGGCTGGAAGGTCTGAAGCCAACTCTTCACCTCTCTGAGCCTTGGCTTCCCCCTCCCTGAGGTGATGAGGTAATAACGGCATCCCGCGGGGTCGGTTCGAGAATAGGATGAAACAATGGGCGCAAAGGAGCTGTGGCGGACTAAAGCACCGCCCCAAAACATTCCTCTGTTGGGAACACTGCTTGTGTAGGAAGCATGCTAACAGAGAACCCCGAGTTCTGAGCCCTGAAACTGAGCCTGCTCACCCCTCCTCCCAGACCTATCTGTATGAGGCGGGGAGAATCCACCTCTTAGATTCCTGGCTCTCCCTTCTGGCAGGGAGCGTGGTCCATTCTGACCAGCGGCTTCAAGGCGCTCTTGCAATATTCACAGAATATCTAGGAAGGTCATAATTAATAACAGAAGCACAGGGCATCGTCTGCTGAAGGGCCGGATACGTTGCCCAGGAGACCGCCTCAGAGAGAACAAGAAGATTCTTTACATGGAAATAAACAGGAGAATGTTTTTAAAGGACATAACCCCTATGTTCTTCTCAAAGAAACACCCTGCCCATTATTATGAATATTTTATCACTGTGCACGCACTCTAACTACTTCTTACGGCTGGAGCCGTGGTGGTGATTTATTTCCATTTTGTTCTTCTGTGGACCGTGCTGCTGGTCTGACATGGAGCCCTGTGTACCGGAGGGTACACGCTTGCAAACACAGCTGATCTGCCGACTGGAGGATTATTCGGAAATGTTTCCCAGCAAATTCATTTCGGCATGGGTCTTTAATTTTTGAAAACTTGGGATATTCACAGCCTGTGTGGTACACCCGCGTCTTGGGGCTCTCTGGTTTGAAGCCCCTGCAAATACGGATGCCCTCTTTTCCAGCGCTTGCCTCCACTGACGCCATCACAGAAAATCCTTTTAAGAGTCGTAATCCCACAAAACAGGGAAGTGTGCAGTGCCCGAAGGGGCCTTGCGACATCAGAGAGCTTGCATTAGGAAACTCCACGCCCCGAGCCTGGCTCTGTGGCCTGACTTTTAAAGTCCTTTTGGCAGATGGAGCCCCAGGAAACTTTTCTTCCCTGTGGTCAAAAAAAGACAGAGGCGGATGGGATGACAAGCATGGGAGGGGGAGGCCGGTCCAGAGGGGAGACCAATTATCTTCATTAGTTGATGAGCACGGAACCAGGGGACAGCTGGGCAAGCAGCGAGGAAGACCTGGGCCTCGAGCAGCGGGAAGTGCTGGGCTGCTTTCCCGAGGGAGAGACCAGGCTCTGGGAGCACCCACCGGCCCACAGGTCCACCCACAGGTCCACAGGCGCCCCCTGCCCGCAGGGGGCCGATCGGTAGTCTCTTCTGTGATCCGGGGGAGGCCGGGGGCTCAGGGACCGAGGGGGCCCTGCGTGCGGGTTCAGCCCTGCGGCCCTCGTGCAGCCGGGGGACGGCCGTGTTTGAACCTCTTCAGGCAGATAACGATCTGGCTTGTGTTCAGAGGATAATTCATATGCTTGGGGACAACTGGAGAACAGCAGTGAATTGGTTGTGACAGGCACACATTACGTGCATATAGATAAATGTGTATTAAATGATGAGCGGGTGATTACATAAATACATGCTGGGGATGAGCTGACTTCTGTGCACAGACAATGGAGTTAAAGAAGCAACTCTCTCATAATGTTTTACGTTTAGCTAAGACGTCGCGTCACTCCGTGTGAGACCTTCGGTAGCCTGGTGTCTCCTGGTCATGGGTCTAGCTCGGGCTGGGCTGGGTGTTTGTGTGATGGACACCCACCAGCCCCGCCCGCAGAGGCTGGCGACGGTGTGACCATTAGGAGGGAGGTAACAGTTATCTTTTCAATACTGGTTTCCTTTTTCCTTTCACTTGCGTTGATAAACTACTAAAATGATCTCTTTCACTGACATTTTAAACTTAGCAGTAATTTTTGGCAAAGCAGGTTCCTCTGCCAACCCAGCCAGGGCTGGCACGGTTCACGCGAGGTGCTCAGAAGCCAAACCCCTCCCAGAGGGGCAGAGAAAGTGAACTGGCCACTCCTGGGCCATGTCTGGTCTGCAGCTGGGAGGGTGTGGCCTGCCCTGTGTTTTAGCACATACTAGTTTCATTCCCAACATGGGAAAACCGTGAGAATGCATGTCAAAAAGCCAGACTTTCACCTTTTATTTTCTGGAAAACCTGGCAGCCCAATATACTAGCATGGTAAAAACTGGCTTGTAATGAATCAATTGTATTCTTATTAATTAAAAATCACTATACTTTGGAACGCATGCCTCTGGTAAAAACTTAGAGTGAAAGGATTTACAAGGAACAAGCACATCTTGCTTCCAGCCTGGAACCCTCCCCTCCGTTCTGCTAACCTGCGCCCCCTGAGGGTGGGCTCTGGTGTGTGCGCATCACGGCTGGCTCTGCAGAGCCTGTCCCCGAGAGGCTGCCCACAGGCGCGCGTTCTCGCTGGTGGCCGCAGTCTCCACCCACTCCGGGAGTCCTACCGCGGGCCTGAGTCCGGGTTTCCGCTGGGCTCCTGCAGACATCTGAGCTTGCGGCCTCAGCAGGACGGACCCTGGACTGTCCGCAAGGGTGCGCGCGCGGCCGGGCGCAGCTACTTGCCTGAGGACGTACCCGCGGAGCGCCCCGTTGTGCTCCGGCTCCGGGGGCGGCTGCCACTGCACCATGATGGACTGGTTGGTGCGCCCGCTGGCCACTATGTTTTTCGGGGGAGCGCTGGGTGGCTCCTCGGGGAGCATCAGTCTGAAAAGAGAGGCGGGAGGGGAGGAGAGGTGAGCCCCAGGAGCCCAGGGCCCTCGCGCCCATTCTCAATCCTGCTGAATCTTGAGCCGCGCTGTGTACTCGAATCGAGTGACGAATAAAGCAAAGCACACAGCTGATCCGACAGGAGGGACAAATCGATATGATGGGCCCCGGAAGACACAGGGGGCGAGCTTGTTCTGCCTGAGCGGCTCACGGTAGCCCCGCCCTTTAGGGACCCGGCGAGCCGGCTCGGGGGCCCGAGCCGGGGGCTGCTTCCAAATCGCTTTCTTTGGCTCCTTCAGTATTTCACACACCGAGCCCCCACGATTAGACAGCAGTCGTTTAGAGCTCTCAACACTTCCACCGCACAGGCCCGCCGAGCGCTCCGGCTGGCTGCGGAGGCTGCGCTGAAATGCGATGAAGCCCCTTCCCCAGGTCCCATCTGAACGGGCTTGAGAGCAGCTGCCGGCCTGGGTGGGGAGGACTCAGCATCAGGACCACCACCAGGGAAACGCGGGGGCTCGCTCTGCCTCCCACGAACCTGCTGGGTGCTTATGAGTCCCACCCCACAGGTGGTCGGCTGCACAAAGGGCCCAGAGACACCGCCAGCTCTTTATGTCATGGACACGGGGTGGGGGCTCTGCGATCGGGAATGACTCCTGTCTGCGCAGTCAGAGCGCCCCAGGGACCTGAGAAACTTCCCTCCGCAGTGAGGGAGCCCCGGCCCACCCCAGGAACCCCTACGCTTCCTCTCAGGTACAGGCTTCCACTCGTGTCTGTTTCCTGCTAAGGTCAGTCACTAAGGGTGGAGGTCGATGACCTCGAAGAGACCTCGATGATGGCCTCCCCTCGCCACGCCAAGGCTGACGCGGCGGCTCACCTGCTCGTCTCCGCGCTGTACTGGCCCTTGCCCACCTGGTTCACAGCACACACTCGGAATTGGTAGGTGCGAGCCGGGGTCAGGCCGCGCACCGTGACGCCGGTCATCTCGGGGCCGACGTCTGACAGGTGCACTTTCCAGGGAGAGTCTGAAAGGAGGAGCAGAACAAGCTCGAATCTCTGCAGGCGCCCATCTGAGTGATAACAAGGGAACGCAAAGTGCATCCTCTCCCTCACTCGCCAAGGCAGATGGAGGGGCTGGCCCCACTGAGCAGACGCGCACGCCGAGGCACCGGGCCGTGGCAAGTACCAGTGAGCCCGGCTCTGGACGCAGGCCGCCTGCTCCCGAGTCTGGGGGTGCCCACCGCCAACCCCAAGCTGTTGTCTACACGTAAAGGGATATTTTTTGTTCAGCCTGCACGTGGCAGTTTAAATGGAACCAGAACGTTGTTCCTCATTCCCATGTTCACTGGGTAATGAGAAGACGCTGTCAGCTCACGTGGCAGATTGCAGATTTGTCTCCCAGAAAAGGATGCTGCACACGCCACCAAATGATAAATAAAAACTATATTCATTAACATTTTAATAAAAGAGGAAATGAGCACGATAAAGACAGATGGGCCATGCATTCTGCCGCCCATCTGCGTGGCGGCCCGCTCCATCCACGCCCCTGAGCGGCTCTGGCTGGAGAGACGCGGAATGAAACTCAGCGAGGTTAGGAGATCTTTCCCCGGGCCTTCCGGGAGGTGTGGAAGGGCGACCCTGCCAGGCAAGGGAGCTCTCCCACGCAAGGCTTCGGAAGGCTCTGCCTGGCCCCCGCCCCTCCCCGGGACGTTCTCTGCAGAGCTGAGACAGGCTCTTTGGCCAGATCACCTTGCAGAGGCTTAGGATGAACAAATGCCCTCTGTCAGGTCCACTCGGAATTACTCTGAGGCTGAACTGTGTCTTCAAGTTATCAGTGAAGTGAGACGGGGGATGGGCAGCTCTTATGGGAATCAGATTGTCCTTCTTGTTCCTTGGAAATGGTGCTGCAATCGCTTGCCCACGTCTGAGAGTGTCACACAGGGCGACTTGTAACCCTGATGTCAGACAGGCTCAGCTTGGACTGCACACAGGCTTGCACAGCCCAACAACATCACAGCCACTTTCGCGAAGACCTAGAGGCCTGGCTACGGAGACTTACAAATCTGCACTTGGGGGCTCATCAGAAATGCACTCGGGGTCTTTATGGGTGAAGAAGTGGCCGTAAGCTATTCTGAAATGAAATGAGGCCCTCGGAGGCAACTCCTGTTGACCCGCATGCAGCACCGTCCACGCTAAGTCTGGACTCCTTGATGGAAGCTGCGCGCTCTGCAGCACGGTGCCAGTTGGGCCGTGAAGGCTGTCTTTTTAATTATTTCAAATAAAGCTGCTCCCAAAATGGCTTTCTGGGATGGCAGTCCTCGCCGCCAGCTGGGCACTCCTGGCTTGTGCTGCTCGGTGACAGAGGTGATCTACCGCTGACAAGGACCCCCGCTTTTATGTTTCCTTTAAAAATGCAACGTGTGTGTCTCTAGTTAACTGTAGAAAAACTCGCACCAGTGTCTCCTTCTACTTTGGGAGCCTGAGACCCCTCTAGGGCATCAAACAGCTTGTGGTGACCTGGTTTTCTGGGCAGGTTCCCTTACAGAAAAGAGTCCTCTGTCACCATAGAGGGGGACAGACGCTCCTCTAGTATCCGTGTAACTGGACGCGGCCGGTGGGAACTGGGCACGCTGAGTCAGGCTTCAGAGGAGATGCAGGTTCCATCCTGAAGACAGCTGATACCCGGTTGGAAAGACAGAGGCCAAAGTTGACTCTGAGCTCTTCCGCTTACAGTGCCTCAGTTTTGTTCCTACTTCTTATATGAAAATGCGTGTTTTGCATGTTGGCTGTTCAGCTGTGTCTGACTCTTTGTGACTCCGTGGACTGTAGCCTGCCAGGCTGCTGGGTCCATGGGATTTCCCAAGCAGGAACACTGGAGTGGGTTGCCATTTCCTCCTCCAGGGGATCTTCCCGACCCAGGGATTGAACCCACGTCTCCTGCATTGGCAGGTAGATTCTTTACTACCACGCCACCTGGGAAGCAGTAATGTCTGGGGTAGGGGTTGCAAATCAAAAGCCCATTGAAGTCCACTTCACACCCATTAGGACACCTGCTATCCGAGAGCAGACAATAACGTTTTGGCAAGGACGGGGAGAGGTCGGAACACGTGTACAACGCTGGCGGGAATGCAGAACGGTGCAGCCGCTATGGGAAATGGGGCAGCGGTTCCTCAGAAAGTTAAAATCAGGGTTAGCGTGTGATCCAGCAATCTATGTCAACACATGGGCCCCAAAGAACTGAAAGCAGGGTCTCAAACAGCTGTGTGCATGCCTATGCTCTTAACAGCATTGTTCACAGCAGCTAAAGGTGGTACAAATCGAGCATCCATCAACAGATGAATGTATAAACAGAAAGTGGTCCCTCCACGTGACGGAATACTAGTCAGCCTTGAAGAGGGAGGAAACTCTGCACTATGCCCCCACACGGATGAACCTTGCGGACATGATACTTAGTGAAATAAACCAGACACAAAAGGACAAAAAAACGTACAACTCCACTTAAATGAGACACCTGAGCAGTCAGATTCATAGAGCCAGAATGCAGAAGGCTGGGGCCAGGGGGCTGTTTAATGGCACAGGGCTCCGGTTCTGCAGGGTGGAAAGAGTCTGCGGATCGCTTGAACACCACCGTGAGCGGTTAGGATGGGGCGTTTCATGCTGTGTGCATCTCACCACAGTGAAAAGTTTCACTTGATTTACACACAGCATGAGGCAGGGGTGGGGGGTACCATGTGAGTCTTGAGACCAGGGCGGGGCGCTGATGCCTCTGGCCCAGGCCTGGCCCCACTGGGAACTCTGCTGAGCGTTCCCATCTTCACCCAGACCCTCGTGACCGTCCCCACCTTGCCTGTGCCCTGGGGGCCTGTTGGGCAGGGGGGCGCTCTTCCCTTCTCACTGGAGACACTGCTTTCTTCAGGCCAAGGTTCCCTTCTCTTCTCTGGGGGCGGCTCTGCACAGCCCGCCTGGGCTCTGCCGCTCCCGGGCCCAGTGACCACGGGTGAGTCTGGCCCCGCTGCCGCCGGCCCCTGGTCACTCAGTGGCCCCTGGTCACTCAGCTCCCAGCCCCACTCCTCGGTCAGCTCTCTCGCGTAAAGGCCCCCTGACCACAAGCCGAGAGCGCGCCTGCTCCCGCGGGGCCCTGAGCGACACGACGACGCAAGAAAGCGTCTCTCCATCCCTCTCTTGCTGCAGACGGCAGGGTCTGGGAGCAAACAGCTCACCTGCTCAGCCAAGTACGGCGGCGATTTCACAAAGGGACAACGTCAGAAAGACCGTGGTCCAGCCTGAGGATTGAAGGATGAACCGCGCAGGGCAGGGGCCGAGAAGCGCCTGGACGCCGCCTCCAGCCCCACGCAGGCCCCTCTCCCCCACCCCGACCCCGAACTCCGCCCCACGCGACTCCCTGGCTCAGGGCCATCTGTTCGTGCAGGGTGTAAACCGCTCCGAAGCACAGCCCTCGCCGCAGGGTGTAAACCGCTCCAAAGCGCAGTGCTCCAGTCTGATTTGACAACAGGGCCTATTAATCTGCTCCGGACCCTGGGGCCCTGCTCAGTTCTCCTGCTGCATCTATAGGAGTCTTTCTTTATTCTTTTTCCCTCTCCTGCTCGAAGATAAAAGATCTGGCAGGAAGAGAGATTAAACTGAAAACTAATACAAATGAACCCGATCCATCTCATGGGCACTTTGATTTGTATCAAAAAAAAAAAAAAGTGGTTGAGAGGAGGATTTGCTCATACCCAGGCATCGGAGTTACTAGCTTGCTGAGAAGTGTTAAAATTTAAGTAGCAACTCTGTTCCTGACAATCAATAACGCAAAATCCCTTTAGAAGATTCTTCCCCAGGTCCTCACAGGAAAGTACCACGAGATGCTTCTCTTGGGGCTGGAATGCAGAAGAACCTTTCAATAGGGGAAACCACCCCATAAAAGTCTCAATAGCTTTTTTCCTCCCCTTTGGGGACGCCCCGTGCTCCTCTGATCTAGAAGACGAAGGAATTCCTGTCTTCCTCAGCGGAGATATTAAACAAACCTCTGCTCCACAGATGGGCACCACTGAGCTTTTTTCCTGGCTTCCAGTGCCCGGAAACCAGAAGGCGGTAATCATCCCTCCACTCTGTCTGTTGGTTAAAAAGCTGGTGGTTTTCAATCTTCCCAAATGAACTGAAAGCTTTTTTTCGATTAAAAAAAAAAGGAGCATCACCATTTTCTCAATTAAAGGTACTTGAGGAAGGAAACTACTTTCCAAAGAAAATTTCCTTAATTGCCAAAAGAACCGTTATTACTGTTAATACTTAATGTTTGTGCTGCCGTCTTCCTTCTGGAGGCTCTTTCACATCCGTGACCACATGAGACCTCTAGGGGAGGTGGCACTCCCCCCCCTCCTTAACAGGCAGAGAAATCAAGGCTCTAGAAGTTTAAGTAACTCCTCCCCAGACATACGGGCTGTCGCCGCCTAGCCTCCTGGGGGGCCGACGTCACTGAGAGCAGAGCGGCAGGGCCTCTAGTGTCTCCTCGTGTGACGAGGCACGGGGTGCCCAGCAACACCCAGGAAGCACACTCACACACACGCGCGTGCGCGCACCAAGAAGGCACACAAAACCAGAGGCTGAGTGTCTCTGGGCGATAACAAAGATGCAGGATCCAATGAGATGGCGCCAGGAGGAAGCAAGCAGGCAGAGCCTGGAGACGCTGGCCAGGAGGGGCCCTGGCCTGTGCGCCAGGGAGAGCAGGGGGCGGGGGCGGGGGTGAGAACCGGGAAAGTCGGCTAAGAGACGAACGAGGCAGAGCCACCAACACGGCAGACGGACCCGGTTTGGATCCTGATTCAAGCAAATCAATTGTGAAAAGGCTTTAAAAAAAAAAATAGGGACATTTAAATGTGGACTGAGTGTAAGATGATATTAAGGCTTCTATTAATGTTGCTTGATGTCCCTGTTTGAGTACTTACTGTATCACGTATGGATGAAATGACAAAACCTCTGGGACTTCTTTTAAAATACTCTAGCCAAAGAGTGGGGGGATTGATGAAACAAATACTGAAAACTATTGATGGTTTTTGAAACCGAACACAAGAATACTCTGTTCCTTTGTACGTATATCGTATTGTTCCTAATGAAGTTTTTAGAAAGTGACTGTTTTATCACAGCTTTGCCAGCAGTGAGCATTACGACTGTCTTCAGCTACACACTTGGTAGGTGAAACGATGAGATCTCACTGATGCTGGCCCTTGTATTTTTTGGTACAAATAAGAATGAACATGCTTTCATTAAAACAACTTCCCCCAGGTTACAGAGAGAGCTAAGTGGAAAATCAAGGTGCAAATTTACTATTTTCTCACTGAAATTCCTCTGCTGATTTGGCGGCAGCTGTCTGCACTCCGTCTCTCCTGAAATGGAAGGATTATTTTAAGAACTATAGTAAGAATAGACACCCACCGAAGCGGGGCTTCCTCGGTGGCTCAGCAGTAAAGAACCCGCCTGCCAATGTAGGAGACGCCGGGTCGATCCCGGTGTCAGGAAGATCCCCTGGAGGAGGCAATGGCCAGCCTACTCCAGTCTTCTTGCCTGGGAAATCCCATGGACAGAGGAGCCTGGCGGGCAAGTCCACAAGGTCACGAAAGAGTCGGACACAGCTGGACGACTGGAGCACGCACTCACACGCACCCACTTAAACAGCCACCCAGGAGATAAACTCCATTCAGATGCATCCGAGTCACTGTCAGAGCCTCAACACCTAGAAGAGGGCCTGACTCACCCCAGGGCCCAGATTCGTCCTTTAAGGGGAAGCACCTGCCATGCCAGGCGGTACAGCATGGCTCCACGGTGACCCACAGCGGGCACCATCGTCCGCATCCACACATGGGAAACGGAGGCACGGATGACAGCCTGATCCTCCCATGTCGCGGAAACTTCCGGATAAGTACACCTTCGTTGCTTCGACGACGGGCAGTTGCTTGGTATTGCAGCAGGAAAGCCAAGGGCTCGGTCACAGAGAGGATGCAGAAGGGGAGCTGGACCGCCAGCTTCGGGGGCCGGGGAGGTCACGCTCAGGGGAGACTCTCCTCTCCCAGCCAGGGCTGGCCGTGCGGACGCGGGACGCAAGTGCTCTGGGTTTCTTAGGCTGGCGGTACACACTCAGGGCCGGGCCACGGAGGGGGTAACCCGGGCACACGCTCACTTGCAGCTCCCCCGTCACAGGCTTGTCCGCGGCACCAGCAGCAGCCGCACTGAGAGCGGGGCCTGGGGGGTGGGGCAGTCGGTGAGAGGGCGCTGCGCCCTGTGGTCCCTCCCCAGACCCCTCGCCCCAGCCTAACTGTGAGAGGACCTCCGACACTCCCCTTCCTCCCCAGAGTGCCACCGTCGTCCATGTCAGGGTAAGTCTGAGAACCCGCCGGGCCAGGAGGAGCCCATGGAGACGCCCAAGGCCCCCGAACGGGGTGTGGGCCCGGGTGGGGTCCTGGTACAGAAACGGACACATGCAAAACGCCGAGGAGACCGAATAAAACCTGGCCCTTAGGTAACAATTGCACGGCAACATCGGTTCACTGAATTTGACAACGTCCCACACGAAGGCAAGTTAATGAGAGGGGAACCGAGCGTGGGGTTGGGGAACTCTTTCCCCACAATTGTCCTGTAAACCTAAACGTCCTGAAATAAAATGTTTAGGAGGTGGGGAGCAGGGAAAGGCCAGCCAGTTAACGGGGCGGTGTGGACCAGGGGCGTGTGGGCCTGCACACGCACCGGGTGTCCTGCAGGGAGGACGGCGGGGCTGCGGCGTGAGGCCACCAGGCACGCCTGGTACACACTAGGTGGACGCGGAGAGCCAGGCCTGAAGGCTGCAGGACTCTCCTGGAGCTCACAGTCCGGAGAGTGGGCCCTCCTGTCAGGGCGCGTGGGAGCCTCTCCTGTTTGGGGGCCTGCTGCCTTTGGGGTGCACTGAGAGCAGGGGGCTGGGCCTCCACCAGCTGCGAGAGCGGTCACCCGATGCCCTCTCCAGGGGCACATTGAGCCCTTGGCCCCCATCTGCACTGGCCCTGCCCAAGATCCCTGGAGGGGTCCTTTCACCTTTGAATGCTTTTATTTTTTACATGTAATTTTACTTGCCATTGCTGCTGCTGCTAAGTTGCTTCAGTCATGTCTGACTCTGTGTGACCTCATAGACAGCAGCCCACCAGACTCCCCCGTCCCTGGGATTCTCCAGGAAAGAACACTGGAGTGGGTTGCCATTTCCTTCTCCAATGCATGAAAGTGAAAAGTGAAAGTGAAGTCGCTCAGTTGTGTCTGACTTTTAGCGACCCCATGGACTGCAGCCTGCCAGGCTCCTCCGTCCATGGGATTTTCCAGGCAAGAGTACTGGAGTGGGGTGCCATTGCCTTCTCTGGTAATTTTACTTAGTTATTTCTGGCTGTGCTGGGTCTTTGCTGCTGGGCGGGCTTTCTTTAATTGAGGCAAGTGGGGGCTGTTCTCCAGGTGCTGTGTGGCCTCCCCGCTGCGCTGGCCTCTCCTCTTGCAGAGCAGGGGGCTCTATGGCGCTCGGGCTTCAGGAGAAGCAGCACGCGGGCTCAGCGGTTGCGGCGCGCGGGCTCAGGGGTTGCGGCGCGCGGGCGCAGCGGTTGCGTCGCGCGGGCCCAGCGGTTGTGGGGCGCGGGCTCAGCGGTTGCGGGGCACGGGACCACTTAGTTGCTCGGCAGCATATGCGATCTTCCTGTACCAGGGATTGAACCGACGTCCCCTGTGCTGCAGGTGGATTCTTAACCACTGGATCACCAGGGAAGCCCTGAATGTTTTTTTTCTTAACAAAATCTCCAAAATGACATACGCTATAAAACCTGGGTTGAGTCTGAGAACTGTACATCCATAGAGTAATACTAGAGAGAAGTTTTTTAAAACATATACACACATATATAAATATATGTGTATGTGTTTCTCACAAAAGCAATATAAACTCATTTCCAAAATTTGGAGGAAAAAAAAAGAGAGCAGCAGAAAAAAAATGAAGCGAAACAAGCATAGGCTGATACTATCGTCGTTTTCTAAACCACCCTCATGATTTTTCAAGTGCTTGCTGTAATTGTTTTCAGGTTTTTCAGAGACTCTGACCTATATTTCAGTGCTCAGCTCAACAAGTTATTGAAACTACTTTGGTGGGATGAATAACATTTGCTTCTCTATGCTAAAGGGCCTTCAGATTATTGTCATTGTGTCAACAGAGACAGTTTCAAAGCCCAGACAACACATAATCTCAAGCTCCTCAGAGTGAAGCCACTGGGATGGGGGCTGTGGAATTGATCCCCGCTCTGAGCCACTCGTCTCTGGGCAGAAGTGAGAACTCAGAGGTGAGCGCCTCCGGGCCACGGAACAGCCTCTCCTGGCTTCTTCACAGCTCATCCGGACATTAAAGGAGCAGCACAGATAATAGCTGGTTCTGTGAAGGTTAAATGAGATCCTTCTACAGGATTCTGGATAAAGAATGATTAAAAGAATGAGAGGAATATAATTTGTAGTGGCACTTTAGAATTTCAAGCTTGAGCTGGCAGAAATAACAGTTTTAGAATAGGCCGTACTCTTGAGAGAAGACCACGAGGTCTTCGTGATTCTATCAAGGCATCAAACATACCTTGAGTGAACTGAAGTACAACTGTGAAAGGATGCTTGACTCAGACCTGCTCATGGCACCCATGGGGGATAAGAATGAGATCTCCAAGGTCCCCAAGGAGGGACGGGTCAGACTCCCCCAGGAAGGTTGGCGTGAGAGGCTGAGACTCGTCAGAGATGGTCAGTGGCCCAGGAGGAGGAGCAGAAAGGGACAGCATTTTCTGTCTCAGACAGAACCCCAGAGAGCAGGCGGTTACGAGAGTTTCACAGCCTCTACTTTGGGAAGGCTTTCTTTGCTGCATCTGTTTTAGAGAAACAATAAAACTGTGCAGGGTTAGAGTTTGAAGTTTGTCTTAAAAGTGAAGAACAAAAAGAGCTGAGAACTTGGGAACTAAACGAAATTCCCTGCTAAGGAATATGGCCAGGGTGATGGCAAGAACAGGCTGTGAGACCGCCAGCCGCTCACATCCCTGGGCCTGGGGCTCCTGAGCTCTGGGGGAGACGCCAGACGTGCCCCAGGTGGGCTCACGAGGGGACGCGGTCCTGGGAAGGGTGTGGTCGCTGAACGGGAGAGGCTGTTCGCATTAGGGAAGGAGACGGTGACTAGAGCGGCTAGACGCGGGGCCTAGACAGGCCCAGAAGTGGAGGGGAGCTCAGCCTGGGGTAGGAGACAAGCCCCCAAGCCCCCCACCTCAGCCCGGCTCCGCGCCGACGACATGGAGACGCGGCAGGGAGGGTCTGGATGGATTTTTAAATGGGAGCAAGTGCTGTCAGTGTGAAGTTCAATATGCAAAACCCACAGAAAGTGGGCTCGGATGAAGCCACCTCCTCACTCTCACGGGCTATGAGAAGGCATCTGTGTGACATGTGTTTCAAAGACGGTTGCAAATAATCTGAAGCATAAGAACAAAGTCTCTCTGCTACTTTGGCAAGAAGACAACGTGCAGCCAGGCGTCAGCTTTGAAGTTCATGACACCCAGGTGGGAGGAGGCGGCTACACATGCTCTCAGGGTGGCAGTTGCCGGCTGACAGACAGACAGACACCCGTGTGGCAGGAGAGCGAGCTGAGCCGCGAGCAGTCTCGCCGGGAAGGCAGGCTTTCCCCACCTCCTCGGGGACGCGGCTGCGCGGCTGGACTGACCTGAATCACGCCATAAGCCCGGCCTCTGAGCTCTAAGCAATGAGTGCTTCTACAGAGGAAGCGTCCAGGGCTGGCGGCCGGGTCAGAAGTGCTCCTGGGACTAGTGTCCAGGCTGTTGGAAGCACAAATACATTTGGGGGCCACATTTGGGGCCCTTAAGGTGTCTTTGCCACCCCATGGACTGGAGCCTACCAGGCTTCCCCACCCTTGGGATTCCCTAGGCAAGTATACTGGAGTGGGCAGCCATTCCCTTCTCCCAGGGATCCTCCTGACCCAGGGACTGAAGCCCCATCTCCTGCATTGGCTAGCCAATTCTTTACCACTGAGCGATGAGAGAAGCCCAAAGATTTTAGCTGCCATTGATTAATGAGGGAACCAGTAAGACGTTACACTGTATCAGAAGAGCATTCAAACAGCACACACACGCTGACCATCAGGAAGGCTAAAATGAACTTATGAACAGGCAAACTGGCCAGCAGCTCAGAGAAGTGACCAACTACCATGGTCACGACTTAACACAAGGACGCACGACATTTATGGACAAGGATTATTTGCATCATTGCGAGCGATCTAGAGAAAGCTCTAGGGTCGTGAGATCACTCTAGTTACAGAAATAGCTCAAAACAATGGAAAGCACAGGCCCCTAAGGCATCAGGTGGCCCTGAAGGCGGCCGCCACGGTGACCTGCCCTCCGGCCCACTTCAGAGCCCATCACAGGTCTTTCTGGCACTCTCCCCCTTGGGACTGTACCAACGTTAAAGACTAGTCTTGATCACACTCGACCAGCACTTTAGAGCGGGCCTCGCCCTTCTGCTGGGTGACTAGTCCTCAGCCTGTCTGCAGGGTCCCTGCTGTGAAGACATCGAGAGCCCCGCCCTCTCTCTTTTCCTTTGTTCGCATCACACAGCCTGTGGGACCTTAGGTCTCTGACCAGGGACTGAATCTGTGCCCCATGCAGACAAAGAGGGCTGTCTTAACCACTGGGCCGCCATGGAGGGTCCGCTGGCCCTGGCCCTGCTGGGCCCCCCCCCTCCGCCCGGCAGCCTCCTCCCTTAGGCTGGGCCTTGGGCTGTGGCAGTGCCCTCCAAGCCCTGGCCTCTGGCAGAGACGCCTGGGACCAGAGAGCGACCAGCTCCCTGGGAGGAGCTCGGGACGCCTGCCGGGGCCACGCGCCGCACAAACGGGCTTTGGCTCGGGCCGGCGCCTGGACACACGGCGGCGGCAGCTCCGGAGTTCTGCTCCGTGACCGTGCTGAGAAGGCCGTCCTGTGACGCTGGCGGGTCGAGAGGGCAGCTGTTACCCAGCGCCTGCCGCCGCCACCCAGCCACGCCAGAGCGGTCCCTGCAGGACCCGCTTCCGGAGGACAGAGGCTGACTCTGCCTGCCAGGCGGCGCTGGTGGCGGCCAGTACCTGAGAAGCGGGACGTGGGGACTGTTGGATGGGGTTATTTAGAAGCGTCCGCTGGCACAGCCCCCAGCGCCGGCCAGATACCATCTCCATTTTAGCACGTTAGCTGCCAAGCGGCTCTTTCTGACCGTGATTAGCCAGCGTGTTCAGGGGCTTCTTAAGGGCGCTGTTCCCTAATAAAAATAAACCCCAGATCGTTGGCCCAGATGACAGTGCTGGCCTTGCTATTTGCTCAGCAGGGAGACGTGTGCCCACTGACAAGCGGGCTGACTTGGCCGAGGCCGCAGATGAAGTCAGGGCCAGCCGGAGAGAACGGTCCTCTCCACTTCAGAGTCTTTGTGGTAACGATGCTCGATGCAGTTGTGATGATGGTGGGGACCACTCCAGACTCCTCTCTAAAGGCTCTCAGGGAAAGCGTCTGGGCAGTGGGCAGCTCAGGGGAGCCGGGGGCAGAGGACGCCCTCGGTCACCTTCTCGGCGTCTTGGCCCCTCCCGCACGCTGTCCTCACTTCAGAAGCTGTCTCCACACGCCTGGAGGTGACACGCTGCCCCCTGCCCTCGCCGCCCTGGCCTCCCGCCACGCCCGCCCGCCAGGGGCGTCGTCCGACCGTCTCCCATCTGGGCCCTCCCCCCACTGTCCCCCCACGGCACTTGGAATGACGGCACCTCAACGGGCGAGCCCAGCTGTCGGCGGTTGAGGCTGACCGCGCCAGCGAGCAGCCAGCACCCAGCAGAGCGGCTGGCGCAGAGCAGACACCCACGCAGGACTAAGTGCTGGGCAGATGGACGGATGGAATGACTGACTGTATGTAAAGCCCGCTTCCTACTTAGGCAAGACGTCTGACAAAGAGCCAACCCGCCACGCACACTGTTGAGGGGACAGCTGGCACGCATGTGAAGCCGTGCCCTATTTTATGTGGCCCGGGCACCCCAGGGCACCTCCCTCACGGCCCAGGGTCGGGACTATGACCCGAGTGCATCCTCCGGGAATCCACCAGGGAACCTGACCCCGTTCACCCGTGAGTGCCTATTCAGGGCACAAAGACGACGGGAACCGAGCCCTGATTTCAAGGCGACGCCGCCCGCGGGAGTCGGCCAGGTCAGGATCCGGCGGCAAGAGGCGCTCCTGCGGGGTCCTCTCCACCCCGCGCAGACCGGGCGTCCCTGCGGGCACGGCCCCGGGCCCCCAGCACAGACCCCGGCACCACCCAGGGAGGGCCCGGGCCACTCCAGCTGCTGCCCGCCTCGGCGCCCACGCTGCCCTTCCGTTTTCCCGAAGCCCGAGCCGCAGTTTCCATTTGAAACTCTGTAAAGCATCCGGAGCGTTTCGCTGGCTGGTGTGGGTCTGAACCAGAAGGAAAGGTTAAAGACGTTAAGAGCCGGGAAGAAATCTGATTATTGCCCATGGCGACACCGCCGCGTCGCTACTTACTGTTCTCGGACAGCTCCACGATGTAGTGAAGAACAGGGCTGTTCCCGTCGAAGGGTCGGACCCAGGAGAGCACCACGGCGTGGCTGTGCGCAGGGTTCAGGCTGGCCACGAGGTTCTGGGGTGAATGAGGCAGCTCACTTGGATACAAAGGAAGAAAGAAAAAAAAAAAACCACGTATCAGAATTGTGTGATAACCTCCTGTCTCTCACACCGCCGGGTCCTGGGTGCGATGTGTGGAAAATGGAAAACAGCAAGCAGGCCCTGAACACAAACACTAACAACTCGCTGCCCTCCCCCCTCAAAAAAAAAAAAAACAAAACCATCACCATTCATAGCGTGTTTTATTTTCCAAACGTAATTTGATTTAGTCCCTCTGGTAGGGATTAAACAGCTACTGACTCACTTAAATCGCGGCGGGGGTCGGGGGGTGCCCATTTCACACGGTAGATGCTTTAATTGAGAAAACCTGGCCACTAATTTGCTTCTGCGGTGAGACGCTGTTAACGGGAGCACAGCAAGCCACGTGAAAGGAAAAGGCCCAGGAAACGGGGCGACTGTGGAAGCTCCCGTCGCCAGCATCTGGAGCCCCCAGCCGCGCCGCCCGTGTGTCTCCGTGGAGAGCGTGGCCGTCTCACGACCGGGCTTGGGCGGTTATACTGTCGCCCTGGTTCTGCTGAGCAGTGGAGATGCGGGAGAGGCGCTGAAAGGTAACTGCGGGGAAAACGCTAACTGAAAACCCACGGAAACAGTAAACAACCCGTCAGCAAGGCTATAAAATGGAAACACAAGGCAGATAAACTCTGGAAAGAAGTTACAAGCAGAACGCGTCTTCGCTGGGATTTACTGATGATGAAGCTTCAAAACCCAGTTGCGTGGTTTCTGCCACCGATGGGGCTGGGACCTTGCACCCCCGAGCTGTCAGGCCCGTGTTTAACCTTCGCCCCTTGGGCCCTGGGGCAGGGCCCTGTGTTTTGGACCTTAGGACTGGCTTCTCCTCCTGCTGGAGAGGGGAGGGGGCTGGAAAGGGGATGCTGGGTGTGACCTGTTTCACCCACCAGCTAGCTCTGGTCTCTCTTACACATCAATTACTGCTGACCCACACAGGGCAGCACAGAAAGCCATAATTACACTTGATATTTTTAATTTAAAAAATGTACTCATTACCCTTGGAAATTTATTAAGCTGTTATGTGCTTGCAGCTACCTAAGAAACACAGCTCTCTCTAACCCACCAATGCGGTTTATAAACAAACTAATATTTCTCACGTAGACCGTGACTTTAAATCAGTACCACGAAGGATGAACTCGGGCCTGAAACGTCACCCTGTTTTCTCTTTAATTGTGAGCTGAGTTTTAAATCAGGAAAGGGGCCCCTCTGCTCTGTCCACACCACCAGCACTCCGGGATTCGCGAGGCTCGGCTGCCCGGAGCCCTGGGCTCTGTCGGGGGTCGCGCCGCTCCCCTGCCCTCAGCAGCGCCCCTTCCCCGCTCAGCAGCCATCTCTGCCCCCAGGCACTCTCCTGCGAGCACAGCGCTGCCCGGGGGGGCCAAGCCCATAACTCACCACTCGCCCAGCCTCCAGAGCTCAGTCTCCCCTCTGCGGGGACCCCCCGCGCCCCCTCACCCCTGACTCGAGCAGAACTCATCACGCCTACCTCGACTCCCTCTGTAACTGATAGACTTTCCAGCTGGACAAATGTCACGAAGTCCACAGAGCAGGGCCATGGCACGTGCTGGACGACGGGCCCTCGTCCTCCGCCAGGCAGCCTCGTCCACCCCCAGTCACCGACACCTGGAGCTGAGCGGCACGCGGGGGATGTGGGGAGGGTGGGTGCGCTGACCCCGCCGGGGAGGAGGGAAGAACAAAGCCCTCTCCAGCCCGCCCTCCCGGGTGTGGACACAGCCGTAAGGCGGCCCTGGCCCTGGCCGCCCAGCGCGCCCAGCTGGGGAGCCGCGACGGGGCAGCAGCTGAGAGGCCACCCTGCGGGGGAGGCGGGGGCCGAGGACGGGAGCATCGGGGGCGAAGCTGGAGGACCAGGCGGGCAGCGGCTGCGGGGCGCGGGCAGGACGGGGGCGCCGTGGGGTTGCAGCGAGGGAGCGCAGGGCTGGCACTGCATCGTGGCGGGAGGAAAGTGCGAGAGGCCTGGGTCCAGAATTTCTGGCTGTCGGTGTGACGCTAGCTTTCCGGGGCTGGAACTGGGACCCCGAGCGCAGTTCGTTAGAAAGGGTCCTGGCGACAAACTGTCGGAGGGTGCTCTGTGTAACTGTCAGGAGGGAGAAGGACGTGCGACAAGGCTGGTCAGTGGTCCGAGGAGGCCGGCGGCCGGGGCTGACGCCGGTGGGGTCCGGGGAAGACACGGCCGCCTCGCAGAGCGGCCCTCCTGTCCCCGAGGAGGGACGGACAGGACGGGGGGCGGCGGGAAGGAACAGGCTCCTTCTGCACAAGAGGAGAGTCGGCCGGGGCCCGGAGCGTCTCTGAACACCCTAATTGGGTTTTTAAATGATTAACAGTCAACCCACAGAGCCTTAGCGTCTGGTCCCTCTGGGGTGCTCAATACAGCAAGAAGCTTCGGGGGTCTGCAGTCACCCCAGACCCAGTCCCGGGAGTTGTGAGGGGTCCGAGCCTAACGTTCCCACAGCCAGGAAGACCCCGGGGTCTGCGCTCAGAGCCAGATCGTGCCTCTCAGCCTAACCAGGGTGCACTTAGCAGCAACCCATCTAGCAGGTGAGCGGGCGGCTCTTCCGGGGCTGGAGGCTGGCGAGGCGGAGGGCTGCTCACCACGCCGCGTCTGCTGCTCACTCCAGGCAGCCTCCCGTCCAGGCGTCCGCTCAGGAAACCCTGGAGCCAGCTCGGACAAGGCCTTGGTCCGTCCATCCCACCTGGGGAGCGGGTCTGGGGTCCTGCCTCCCGGCCCCTGAACGGCCACCAAGAGGAAGAGCACAGGGCCTGTGGAAAGGGGGGCACGCCGAACGGCAGCAACTGAGCCTGCGGTGGACGGGCGAGCGGAGAATTCTAGAGAGACTGGGGAGACTTAGGAACTTAAAAGGCAAAGTAGCCTTGAGACATTTAGCGCCGGTACAGATCTACAGCCTGCGGTGCCTGAGGACGTTGCTGCCTGGGACTCGGCTGGAGATAACGAGCCCTCGCCCACCGCCGCCCAAGGCCACGGCCACCCCCGAGGACGGCCGACGCCAAGTGCGGTTTTTACATACATCACAGGACTCCGAGTCGGAAGGAAATTTAGATTTCTTTTTTTCTTCTGGTTCCAGCCTCTCCCCATTTGGAATTCCTCTCTAGCATATCTCTGGTTTCAGTATCACCGGTTTCAAGTGCAGAGAACTCTTTAATATACATTGGAAACATACACTATTTCTTTAAGTGATAAGTTTCGGTTGTCTGGAAAATTAAGCTTGGTGAAATACTCGACTAACCCACCCACGCCGACAAATGAGGCTTTCTGATCCTCCGAGTCCATCCTGGAGGCTCATCTGAGAGCAGGAGAGGCTGTCTCAGCGCGCCTCCGCCAGCGTGAAGGGAGACACAGGATCGGAAGGGTGACTCACCGACCCTGGTGTGCAGGCGGGGTGACGAGCGAAAGGCATCCGAGGGCGCGGGGGCGGAGCCCGGGCTGAGTCACCACGTGGTTTGAAGAGAACTCGTCTGGGGGAACTAGGCCGCGGTAATGGCAGAAATGACCAACAACTCGGCCGGGCCTGTGCAGGCAGGCGAGGCAGCGAGGTGTGCTTGGGAAAAACCAGCTGGGGAAGAGGCCCGAGAGGAAGCGGGTGGTGAAGAGGTGCCCGCGGGGGGCTGCCCAGGAGGGAGAGGGGCCGATGAGCATTCTTCTATAGAAAAGCCCTGCCCCTTGAGCGGACAAACGACGCCTCGGCCAAACCCGTCTTCTCTGAGTTCACCCCGAGGATGAAGGCGGTGGGGGCTCCCTAGCTCGTGAGAAGTGGCACTATCGCTCGCCCGTATTACGGCTTGGTCAGAAGCGGTTCTCGTGAAGGAAACCTCTCCCGCTGCCTCGGGGCCGCGTCTCCAGCCGCTCCGTAAATGAGGCTTTCCTCTGTACTCTGGCTCAGAGGAATTAGTCTCTGGTCTCAGAAGGAAAGACGCGGTGCTAATTGGGTTTTAAAATGATCAACAGTCAACCCACAGAGCCTTGGCGTCTGGTCCCTCTGGGGTGCTCAATACAGCAAGAAGTTTCGGGGGTCTGCAGTCACCCCAGACCCAGTTTCCTCCTGTAAGGCCCCAGCACACTGGCAGGACAGACACAACTAACACCAGTAGCCAGCGTAACCGAGACTGCGTGCTGTTAACCGGTCAGATGCGCCAAGAGACCCCCTGGAATTGCAGAGACCTCTCCTCTCTGGGAGGGGGTGAGGCAGACCCCTCTGAAATTAATCCTCCTTGGTGGCACCAAATACACAAACCTGTCTCGATCTGCTAAGTGGAGCGGGGCTTCCTCAGACACTGATGGGCCACCTGTTCCAGGCACCGAGGCCTCCGTGGCAGATAGACATAACTGGTGCGTCCAAGGGTCACAGACTTCAGGCAGAAATAAAGTAGGGTGAACGAGAGACGCCTCTTGGCCCCAGTATAGGGGCGGGGGGGGGGGGGGGGGGGGGGGGGGGGGGGGTTGCTGTTGATGAGAAGAGGAGTGTATTTTTATGAGATGGTGAGGAATAGTAAGAGCTGGGACTGACTGCCCCCCTGAGTGGGGCTCCTGGCCAGTCCATTCAAACTTCACTGCCATCCTTCAAGGTAAACGACAACGCGCCCCGTTCACAGGTGAGAAAACCGAGGCTACAGCATGGGAGCTGGGAGGGGCCCCCAGGCCAGCGTTGCTTGGGGGCGGCCAGTGGCCCTGCTGCGATGGTGGCTTCTCCCCCACCAGGGTCCCCGAGCCCCCCGCCCCCAGGCTGACACAGAGCAGACGCTCCAGGGCGCCAACTGTGGAGCAAGCCCACAGGAGACCTGCCAGCGGCTGGCCTGCTTCCGAGAAGCCCACTTGTAACGCTCCTAATTTCTATATTTAACAAAGTGGCTTTTAGCTCGAGTGGGGAGGCTGGGAAGCACACTTTCAGGCTCTTCTGAAGGATACTATTTAGCCGTGAGCAGCTCTCAGTCACTCCGGCAACAGGAGATTGTGGTGGTTGTCATCCGAGCGAATCCGGGAGACGTTAACACGCTGGATTTGCAAGTTCTCTGGGAAGCTCGAATGCCCCGCAATCCTGAGTTATGACTATTATCATCACTATTGTCATTGCCGACGTCCTAGAGTTAGGACCTTATTGGATCTAAAGATATGCGCGCTCTAACCTACAACCTTCCCCATTCATTCCGATTTGGAAGAACTGAGAGCTTATTACACCGACAATTCACAAGGACCGCTGTCTCTCAAATCAGCTCTGCAACCAGTCACACCTGAATTGGTTTGAATCGCGAATCTGCAGTATTTCTGTATTTGGAGATGAGGTGTTTTCCCATTACAGAAAGCCCATTATTTTATAGATACAGCAACATTTGCTGAAAAAAAATGCATTTTACTTAGAGGAAATCAAATAAGCAAATAGTAGGGAAGATATGTAAATCAGCAGGACATAAAAACTGCGGAATAGAGAGAACGCACTGCACTGGAAGCGCGCAGTTTGGCTTCTGCTGACAGCACCTTTATGAAATGCTAACATTTATTTATTTGGTACCAGTGATGGATGATCTAAGAGTTCTCAAAGGTAGTTTAATTGTGAATAGCACGGTGTGTCACGTGGATTTACGGGTCGTGGACGCCAGAATCATCAACAACTTTTAGGAAGGTCTTCCTGTGAGCTGTGGATGGGGGAAGGAAGACAGGGGACCAGGGCTGAGCAGGGCGGGCACCCTCAAGTGGTGGGGGGCCCAGGCATGTACACACCTGAGCAGACTGGCTGGGAGGACTACTGGAGGCCTGCAACACACACATTCATTCAACCCACCAATGTGCATTTACTGAGCGCCCCAGGTATGCCACACACGGCCAGGCCTCAAAACGCAGAGCTGTGTCATCCTCCACTCCAGGGGAGAGAGAAGGGGGAGACAGAGGGTGAGATGGTTAACTGGCATCACTGACTCAACGGACATGGGTCTGAGCAAACTCTGGGAGAGAGTGGAGGACAGAGGAGCCTGGCACGCTGCAGTCCATGGGGTCACAAAGAGTCGGACACGGCTTAGCGACTGAGCAACAACAAATATACGCTGCAAAGACGACCTGGTCAGCAGGCCCTTCAGCTGCCTGCCTGTGAGGAGAGGGGCTACAGGAGGCCAGCGTGGCCCCCACGGCTCCCCACCCCGGAAGGCCGGGCAGGCGGGATGGGCAGCTGCCGCCACACCCGTGAGTTCTCGTGGGAGGTGTGTGCCTCCCCTCAGAGGGCAGTGGGCTCTCAGCGGCACTGGGCCGTCCTGCCGTCCCTTACCGGCTGGAGGTTCTGATGGGCATCGCGTGGAAAGGCAGGGTAAACAGTCCATCAGGACGCAGGGTCAGAGGGAATCATCGAGGAGGAAAGCAATCGTGAACCAACCAAGCTGAGGGCAGACACGATCCGACTTTAAGGTTACTGACCCCTACCCTGTAAGTGTGCGTGTCTGAGGCCCAAGGCGATTACCAAACCCCCAGCCCTGCAAGTGTGCTTGCCTGCCTGCGGCCCAGGGCGGCGGCCTCTGATCCATGTTGTGCCACCCACCGCCATGGGACCGTGTGTGGAGGAGCAGTGACCCGGTGCCAGGCGGGCGCGGTACTCACATCACCTCCAGGCGCGCCGTCCTGGAGTCGTTCCCGCCCTCGGAGATCACCCCACACGTGTAGTCCCCGATGTCGCCTGACCACGTCTGGCTGATGAGGAGGGACCCGTCTTTCTCCACCACGACCCTGGAGCTGCTGGACGGGGCGATGACCACGTTGTCCTTCTTCCACACGTAGCTGTGGGCCAAGCAGAGAGGCCTGAGTGAAGACCCCGGCCGCTGACCTTCCCCCTCTGTTAAAAGGCGAGCCATGGATGACTTGGTGAACGTGCGTGTGTGCTACGCTGCTTCAGTTGTGCCAAGTCCTTGCGACCCCGCGGACCGCAGCCCACCAGGCTCCTCTGTCCATGGGATTCTCCAGGCAAGAATACTGGAGTGGGTGGCCATGCCCTCCTCCAGGGGAGTCTTCCTGACCCAGGGATCAAACTTGCATCTCTCACGTCTCCTGCCTCGGCAGGCGGGTTCTTTGTCACCAGAGCCCCCTGGGCACCGTGGCTTTGTGAATATATTGTAGTGAACAGTAAGGACCACTGAAGTGTGCTCTCTGAAGGGTGGTACCTCACATGGGAATTATACCTTAAGCAGCCTAAGGTCTGGGTCACGACACAGAGCCGGACACTGAAGACGGGGCAGACACTGCTCGGTCCTGGGGTCCCGGACGGGCAGTCTGAGGGGTTGTGGTCACGCCTGTCACCACTACACCCGCCCCTCCCGCTGAGGAACATCCTGGAGGCCAGAGTGAGGCTGGATAGGGGCAGGGCTGCGTAAAAGTCCCCAGGGTGGAATTCCCCAATTCCTGAAGAAAACGGATCACAGCTTTCTTAAATCCCAGTCATTCTGTCCTTAAAGCTGCAGGCCCTTCTCTTTTCATTCCATGACTTCAGCACGCTTCAGCAGCTTTTCTTTTCACATGCAGACGCCCCTAGCAGCCCGCCCGCCTGGGGCTGCGGGTGGGCAGGGCCCCTCGCTGGTCACTGCTGGTGGGATCACAGTGCTGGCTCTCCTCTCCCAAGCCCTGGGCTGGATTTCCAAAACGCGCCCAGCTCTTTAAAGGCTTGATGCACACAGAGCTCAGGCGTCGACACACGGCTCGTCCGGCATCACCCGCAGACAGAGCGGGGCCGCCCCCGCGGGAAGGCGGGGAATCGCTGCTCGCTCTGGGAGCAGCGCTCAGGGACAGCGCCCCTCCGGGTGTCCAGGCGGGGGGTGCCCAGAGTGAGCAACTTAATCACTTCTCAGGAAGTGAGCTCCGACTCTGTTTAACCACACATAAGAAGCTATGATGAAACCACGCAGATCAGAGGGGTTTTTCCTGTGGCCTTAGGGCAGCAGAAAACATCTGTTTGTCCTTTGTTGGGTGACACTCCCAAGTCCTTTAGAAATGAAAGAATTCTCTAGGATCCAAGAATTCTCTAGGTAATCTTCTTACCCCTTGGCTTTTGTGTGTTTGCTTTGCATTCAACATTCTTGGAAGGAAGGCAAACTTGATTTCTGAGCTCTGGGGAACTCCAGAGAGGCAGACAGAAATACAGTTCTCAATTTGTCCAATAGCTGCCCAAGAAGAGAGAAAACAGCCAGGGCTCCACATCCAGGTAGTGACGTGGCTGTGTATCCACCGCCCTCTCCCTCTGCTCAGAGTGGAATGTGAGGAAGCAGGAGGACACCTCGGTTCTGTCGGGGCTAACTGCATGCCTCTGGGGCTGAGGCCAGAGTGGAAACGTGAGGATGACCGTGTCCTCTTTCTAGATGCATACTCAAGGCTGGTTCTGAAAATTAAAAACCCTTCTGAAAGTGGCGGCTCTTTGGGAAGAAGCTCGTGGTCGACAGCCACCTGTGTCGGCTGCCCCGTGTCCACCTGGACGGTCAGGTTCTTCATCACGACCTTCCAGGCTGAGTCAGACAAAGGCAGGGCAGGCTCACCGTCTCCTGAGCGGGTCTTCACATCCTCCAGTTCCCCTCGTTCCGAGTGCTCTCCTCTAAGCGAGCTGGTCACTGCGGGGCCTTCCCCCGCGTGGCGCTCCCTCTCTGCCTGACACACAGGAGCCGTCCTTGCGATAAAGCAGACCCCTCGGGTCCAGCTGGCCCAGCGCAAACACTGCTGAAATCCCATTCGATCTCTCTGGACTTTTCTCTCATTAAGTATCAGCCTCTGACAAGCACATTTTACAGATAGTGTATTAACCTTGGCAGAAAAATCATGAAACGCTGTATTGAAGTCATGAAGTGCAACACAGCTCACTGTAAATAATACATAAGGCTGGAGTGGAAGATGGGGTCTGTGTGATTAATGAAGGGGCCCGGGACTGTAAGAGGCTGTAATCAGGGATCTGTGGCTGAAATCAAAGCTCCCGAGATTCTCCCCTCTCGTCTCTACCTCAGGGCCCCAGCTCACGGAATGTTAATGCTGTAACTGACGGAGCTGACCGGAGAGAAATGCGTGGGTCGTGGGTGGCTCCGCAGTGCAGTGTGGCCGTGGTCCCCTTGATCACCACG
Source organism: Cephalophus harveyi (assembly GCA_006410635.1). Lineage (NCBI taxonomy): Eukaryota > Metazoa > Chordata > Mammalia > Artiodactyla > Bovidae > Cephalophus > Cephalophus harveyi. The sequence goes on along the minus strand of SJYT01066766.1, from coordinate 1,429,096 downwards.
CGGTCCTCCGGAGGGGTCACGATGGACGTTCGATCTGCAAAGACACAGGCTGCAGCTCAGACAGGACCCCGAGGCTAAGAGCTTCCGCCCTCGGGGAGGGGGGGAACGAACTGGTCACCTGACGCCACAACCTCACTTCCCCTCACCGTGGCAAAACGAGTGTAAGCGGAAGCAATCAGAGACGTTCGGGGAAGTGAGAGCAAGCCCGTCTGCATCTCGGGGAGACAGGCAGGCCTCCCGCCCCCCACCCCCCACCCCCCAGGTCATGCCCTGACCTTGGAACACTCCAGAAGGAAACGGGAAGCAAGATCACAGGCAGGTTGTCTACCAGGCTCTACGCTCTGAGAAAGAATCTGGATTCTTACGCAAGAGGATCAACATTCTGGTAAGGCTCACACTGCACCTCATGGCTTTGTGAAGCGCTTTCATTTATGGGTTTACTGAATCCTTAGGACAGTCCCGCGAGGGCTGTGATTCTCCCAGTGGGCAGGAGGGGAAACCGGCGCTTGGGCCTGCAGGGTCTCTTGCCCGATGGTCCGGGGCGCGGGGACCTGGTGCTCTGTGCGGGCCTGAACGCCCGCCGGCACTCCGCAGCCCCGCCCTGTGTGTCCCCACGCCGCACACCCTGGAGGCGGGCGCTGCTCTGAGGCAGGAAAGAGCCCGGAGCCTAGGTCAGGAGGCCGGGTCCCTGCTGACCGCTCACCCGTGCGGCATCCAGAGAAACACCTCTGCTCGGAGCCTGGTTTTCCTGCCTATGAAAGGGGTGCTGCTGTTTGCTCCCACCGGGACAGACAGAGCCGGGGTACTTGGGAAGACCCCAGGCCACGCAGGGCTGTGCCAGCCATTCTTGTGTTATTACAATTTTGCATCTTAGCAGACCCACAATATGCTCTGGTGAATGACCTACAGAGATGCAGACATCAGTTTTCCACAAGCTTTTACATTTATGGTTAATTTCCAGGGATGCTGGATGAATCAGACATGGTTGACACATTAGGTTATCCCATGGAACAAAATCTCTTTTCTAGTAAATATTTAACAATACTGGGGGGTGGGGGTGGGGGGCGCTGTACTCATGGTTTTTTTAAAAAAAACTAGTGATATCTTTAGAAAACCTAATAAATTAGGAAGGGTCATTTATCAGAGTGGACACTGACTATATCAGAGAAACATTAACCAGACAGGAAATAAAGCACAAGTGCTTTTTTTTTTTTCGTTTTTCTTCAAGGAAGGTATTTTAACAAATTATTTACTCATGCAATTAAAAGTTTCTCTCCTCATATAGATGGCTTTAGCAAAATCTATTAATGAGCACTGTTTCTGGCTGTTTTGGACAATAATGTTGTAGTGATATGGATATAGATGAAGCAGAGAGGGAGAAGTTTATCAGCCGGTGGAGCTGAATACTTGGTAATCCAAACCCTAGGTTCTGGAAAACAATTTATTCTGCATTTCAGAAACCCGTGTTATAGTTCACTCCTACACCTAGGAAACATCCATTCTTAACAGACGAGGAGTGTCTCATTCAGTTATAATTACAGTATGGAAAAATCCTTCCCCTCGGATTTTAATCCTTGATCTATTCTTCTCATGTGATTTGTTCTCTGAACTAGTTTGGCATAATACCCCTACTCTACTGACTTTAAAAAGTTAACCTTTTATCTCTCCTGAAATGTCCCCATTAAATCTTTGAATACATTTTCTAATTATTCTTTTAGAAGCTGAAAAAAACTAATTGCTCAACAGATTTCTCTAAATTAGTTGTAAAAATAATGATTCTCCTTTGATTAGATTAGGGAGTCCAAGGGCATATCGACATCCCCAAGCACAGACAAAGTGCTGATTAAACCACTATTAACAGGTGGTTCCACGTGGGCCGCGGTCCTTACTCCACACGGTGAGCGTGGCAGACGCGCTCAGGGAGCCCTCTGCGTTGGCGGCGTGGCAGGTGTAGTTGCCCGCGTCCTGGATGAAGACAGGGGTGATCTGCAGACCCCCAGACTCCAGGAGCATGAACCGGGGGATCCGCACAGAGCCGCTGGCCAGGATATGGCTTCCTGCGGACGACAGAGAAACAGGAACGTAAGAACTGTAATGTTCAAGGAGACGCGATGCTGTGGCTGCAGCCGGGAAGATAAATGAGGAAATAATCGGAAGACAGTGGAAACTATACACAGGGAAGTAACCAAAGCAGTTTGCTTTAGCAGTCATTAGGACAATCGAAGCCAAGAACACCCTAACTGTCCAATGCTGAGAGAGTCGGTTAAGAAAATTATGATCCATGAACGGACACGTACACTCTGCTGGCTTTCTACTGTGTAGCACATGGAACTCTGCTCAGCCTAATGTGGCAGCCTGGATGGGAGGGGAGTTTGGGGGGAGAATGGGTACAAGTACACATTTGGCCAAAGCCCCTAGAGTTCACCTGAAGCTATCACAGCACTTAACTGGGTAAATCTCAACACTAAGGTAAAAGTTAAAAAAAATTACCACCCATAAATGTGATGGCTTCCTCTGAGTGGCTGATTTTGAGTTTTCTGTATATAGATTTTCTATCTAAGGCTATTATTACATTCTAAATCAGGAAAGACAAGAAGAAAATATCTAAAATGAAAGAATCCCCTCCTCTTTCCGATTAATCGGTAACTTCCTAGATCTTTGTGTCTATAAGCGGAGGCCCCTTCGAGAGCTGGGAAGCCACCAAGGGCTTGTCTGGGTGAGAAAAAAGTGTAAGTTTTGAGGTTTCACCCAGATACAGTCCACCAAGCATGATCTGTGGGGAGGAACCCAATTCGGCTGGGGCTTGTCCAGGACGGACCGCGGGTGCCACTCACTCCGTGGCGGGGGGCCTACGGTGCGGGTGGGCTGGGCGGGGCGGGCTGGTGCTGCAACGAGCCCGGGCGTGACTCCGCGCCTCACAGGAAGGGAAGCAGAGTCAGCCTGGGCGTCGCACGCGTCCAGCTGCTGAGGACGCGGGTCATGCTGCGCGGGAAGCCGCTTGCTTAAAGGCACAGAGGACGCGCTCCCGGCCGTGACCTCGCTCCTGCACAGGGGGGCTGACGCCGGCGCCCTGATCTGCGCGGCCGCCTGGCCCGCGGCGCTGCGGAGGCTCCCGGGGAGGCAAGCGCCGTCGGCCGCGGTGGGCAACGTGCCTCCTCTTGGGACGGTGAGCTGCGGCGCGCTCGCGGGGTCTCGCCCACCTGTCTCCCCGGGGTCCTCCTCCCCTGAGCGGCACGCACGCGCCGCAGAGCGGCACGCACGCGCCGCAGAGCGGCACGCACGCGCCGCAGAGCGGCACGCACGCGCCGCAGAGCGGCACGCACGCGCCGCAGAGCGGCACGCACGCGCCGCAGAGCGGCACGCACGCGCAGTCCTTCAGTCGCAGCCGACTCTGCGACCCCGTGGACTGTAGCCCCCAGCCTCCTCCGCCCACGGGGTTCTCCAGGCAAGAAGACTGGAGTGGAGGGCCGGGCCCTCCTCCAGGGGATCTTCCCGACCCAGGGATCAACCCACCCACGTCTCTTACGTCTCCTGCATTGGCAGGTGGGTTCTTTACCATGAACCACAGAGCTTTCAGATGAACATTGAAAAGAAGACGGACATTTATTTACAGAAATCAAACAAGTTGCTTTCATTATTTAAAAAAAAAAGAAAGATCTAATTTCTGAATATTAAATATCACCCAAGAGATGACATTTTGACACTTCCTAGGATCCATTTTGAACATTAAAATAAACAGATTCTAAGGATTTCAGAAAAGAATCTTAGCTTTGTTCTTGAGCCTCACAGGCCCAGAGTAACTGACATGGGTGCTCAGTAAATGCTTGTTAAACGAAGAAATAGATACTGATTGTTTTCCACACTATATTTTTATTTCATGAAAAGTGCTTTTTTTTTTTTAATCCACTTTGCAAAGCCCTATACTTATAAAACAGACACGTAGCATTATCATTACAGGTATTTATTTATTCCTGCTCCAGTTGTCATGGGAACCAGGTTAAGTAGCACTTTCATTTAAATTTCCAAACTGATCCTCCTGAGGCCCCTGTGACCTAGGCTGAGCTGGCTATGTTTTGAAGAGAGAGCTGAGCCTGGGCGGGATCGGGTGGTCTTCCCGGGGCCTCCCATGAGAGCTGAGCCTGGGCGGGATCGGGCGGTCTTCCCCGGGCCTCCTGTGAGAGCAGGCTCTGTGGCCTCCACCCCGGGCCTGGTCCAGTCCGCCCCTGTTTCTGTAGATGAAGCCCTGTGAACAGCCACGTCTGCTCTGACCTGTCTGTGCTGCCTCCAGGTTACGACAGCAGAGGCGAGTAGGGGCAACAGAAACCGCCTCCCTCAAACCCGAAAGCAGTTACATCTGGCTTTGTACAGTCCCTGCCCCGCACATCCCAGCCCCCTGCTGCAAAACAGGGTTAAGTAATTCCGTGCTCAGACACTCAGTCATGTCTCATTCTTTGAGACCCCATGGACCATAGCCCGCAGGCTCCTTTGTCCATGGGATTCTCCAGGCAAGAATACTGGGGTGGGTTGCCCTTCCCTTCTCCAGGAGATCTTCCCAACCCAGGGATCAAACCCGTGTCTCTTACGTCGTCTCCTGCACTGGTAGATGGATTCCTTACCACTGATGCCACCTGGGAATCCCCCAAGTAATTCTAATAGATCAAAACTCAGTTTCCAGCTTAAGACCCCAATATTACTTTTACTGCTTGAAGTGATACTGGTTTCCCAGACTCCACAACGGAGGAGAAATTTGACCCTGGGCAAGGTCAGAGGAAGTGACCCCCAGTTTAGCAAAACACACGCATGAATGTCTCAGTGTCGCAACAGCCTCTTCCGGGCCACCGCTGACAAGAGCCCCTGGCCGTGCACACCCTGGCCGTGATGTGGCTTCCTGAGCGGCCCCGCGCCTGGAGACATCAGCATTTTGCTTCCAGACAGGGCAAGCCTGAGAATTCCATAATCACTAAACGCTACTTGTTTTAGAGGAAAAACAACTATGGGAGATTAAAGAGAAAACCCACAGATACCTTTATCTTATTTTTCATAATGCCAAAGTATTTCTGTTAATGGGATCGTAAAAGAAACTCACGAAAGAACTATAATTGTTCCATAAAACTAAAATAGAGAATAAATATAGAAAAACAGGTAAAAAAAGATCAAAAGAAGATTAGGCATGAGCTGTCCACTTAGTCTTTCCAGTTCTGCCCAGAAAGACGGGGACTTTGCTTCTACGTCTCAACAGAGCAGTGCATTCGAGTGCCTGGTGTGTGGGCACTCGGGCTGGACAGACACCCGTGTTCTCTGAGCGTCCGTGGGGCAAGGGCAGGGACGCCAGGGCCTCGGGGCTTTCCAGGGGCCGGGCTCTGGGAGGCGGGGGGCAGTACTCACTGGTGACGTCCAGGTAGGTGTGGGTCTGGACCTCCCCGCCCGCATTGCTGGCCAGGCACTGGAAGATCCCTGAGTCCTCTGGACGCAGCTGCTGGATGCGCAGGCCTCTGCCAGCCAGCAACTGGTACCGAGGGTTCTGGAGCTTGTTTATGGAGACGGCATCCTTGAACCACTGGAGGGCGGGAGGAGGGACCCCTGCGGAGAAGTGGAAACAGTCAGGCATTTAAAACTCACTGAATTTCAAGAATTGCTATGTGAGGACTCAGGCAAAACGGCTCCACGGTATTTCACTGGGCATCTCCTCATCCCTCCAAGCGCCCAGTCGGGTGGCGTTCTTATCTTCCATGCAGATGGGGAGGGGGCTCCAGACCCTTCCAGCTCTTCCCACGGTCTGGCCCTGACCTTGTCCTATGGGTACGGCTGTGACTGACCTCAGACAGTGCTGGGAGGAAGGCCCCTGGCCCTGCGGTGACTGCCTCTGTCTCGTGGGGACTGGGGAAGGGTCGCCAGGTGGGAGGCAGGTGCCCCCTCCAAGCTGTGCCATTGGGCAGGGCAGGTAACCCCTCTTCTTCCCAGTTCCCTGGGACTCGGGAAGGAAGTGGTGTCCCCCCTTGAAGGTGACTGTGAAGACCGATCGCATCAGCACAGAAGCTCCTCCCGGCGCCCGGCCCAGGGAGTGTGCTCACCGCACAGCCTGGGACTACAGCACCCCATCTCAGGAGTTGGGGTCACTGATCCATGTGCTCCTGATCCATGCACTGGTCAGTCACATGAACCAGTCACTGATCCATGCACGGGGGGCCTGGCGGACGAGCTCAAGCAGCAAGCATGCAAGGCGTATCTGGTCCAGGTTGTGGATTCGGGAGATGTCACCGTGGCCCTGAGACCAGGCTGGTGCAGAGATGACGGGGTTAGGGGGGATGCTCCCATGCCTGTACCCAAGAGCGGGTGGGCCAGCGTCAGATGGAGGCTCAGGGCCCAGCCGCCCCTCCTGGGTGCCCCCTCCTCATCTCGGTGATGTCACAGGGGAGGCCGAGACTCCCGAGCAGTGAGACTGGAGCTGCACACGGCCTCACCACCTGGAAGGAGGCTTGAGGTTGGGGTTCGCCAGGTGGGCGTACTCAGTGGACAAGGCTACGGGGCAGAAGCTGGGTTGTAAATGATGGGGCTCCTTGGCCCAAGAGCACGAAGACCTCTGTTGCTTGGCCCCCAAATGGGTGTGGCCAGCGCAGGTGACCAGGCGATGGGATGAAAATGCACTATCCCTGGTGGCCTTGCTGCCTGGGACACACCATGCCCTCCCCTCGGTTCCCTTAGATCCTTGGGGAACCGGCAAAGGGAAGACAGCTTCCCTGCTCCTTCCTCCTGAAGCCAAGAAGGGTCAGGCCACCCAAGAGGGCGGACCAGAGAGGCTGTCCGTGGAACAGACCGAGGCACTCGAGACGGGGTCCTGGGCTTCCATGGGCAGGTTGTCGGAAAAGTGCGGAAGCACCTGGCTTATTTCTAGATCTCAGATCCTTCTGTGCCTCAGCTTCCCTAAATATAAAATGAATTTAAATAAAACATCTCGACACGATTCACGCTGAAAGGCACACTCGGATCTGTTCACTTATGATACTGTGTAGGTGTAAGATGTCTTCTTTAATAAATAAAGCTAATTTCGGGGGATATTTCAGGATAATGTATTCTCAGATTCTGTTCTTTGCCTTCATTATGCTTCCTGTCACTTTTCATTAAATCAGGAAATTAAAAAAAAATTCATTTGAAGGTAAAAGCATAACCACTTCATGTAAAGTCTCATAATAGCAATTACACAATGTAGCTTTCATAAAGAATAACCACTTCGCACGCTGCTATGGTTTCATTGTCAAAATTAAAAGAAAGCAGTAAATTATATGATGGCAACACAATGTTGAAAGACCTGTTCAGTATGCACTTATAAGCCTGCACTTAACAAGCAGGTTACTCTGTGGAAATCATGCAAGAAAAGCATCTTCTTGTCAAAGGGAGAGCCTAACATTGCCATTTATAGAAAAATAATTGTAGTATACAGGGAATTAGGAATGGTTCTATTTGGGGGCAATTTAATGTCATAAACGGAAATCTTATCCCTGCAGTAAGGCAGACCTGTTTCTAAAGTATAAGCACTCTAAGTATTTCATAGTTTCACTTTCACAGAGTTGTTGGCCTTAAAAAACTGGTGTTTAGACAGAAGTGAGAATAATGGGCCCAAGGTAAGAAAAGATTTCCCCAGGAAGTTCACAGGCCCCCTCCTCTCCCCTCCTGGCGCCATCCCTGTGGGTCGAGCCGGCCACAGAGAAGGGCGCAGAGGGGGCTGGACACAGCGCTCCGGGAGCTGCTGGGGCAGGGGCCGGAGCCGCCTAGGAACCAATTCCCCTGGGCTGGAGCCGCCTCTGCAGGAGGCTCAGTGGATGGAGGGGCAGGGACTGGACGCCCGTGTCTACACAGACCTTCCACGCCACCCTGAGGGGCACCCCCGCTCCTTCCCTGCAGGTCAGTCGTATCTGTTCGGGTCCGGGCCTAAGCACTGACTACGGAGAGCTGGTGGATGTTGGTTTGGATCTGGCCTGTCCAGGGATCCGTGAGTAGTGCCCTCACCAGACCCCAGGTGGTGACTTTACAACAGGGTCTCCTCCATCTTCCCGCCTCTGCGCCTAAGGGGGTGCTTTCCAGAAGATTCCCAGAACTGCTGGGAAACAGCCTCCAAGCTCTTAGAAGAAGCGCTGAAACCCTTAAGACGCACAGGTCTTAACGTCAAAGGTCCTTCCCGTTCCCTGATCCTCCAGGGCACTTGCGCGGTTTTGATATGAAATCGCCGCAGAAAGCCTGGCCCTGCTGGAGGCCTAGTGTGACTGCATGTGTGCTGGACGTGGAACAGGAGCACCGGCCAGTGAAAGGTCAAGGCAAGAGGTCAAATCACCCCCGTGACAGAGAAAGGTCAGTCAAAAGCCAAAAGGCCAGAGAAACAGGACGATTTCCTATTCAAGAAGTCAGAACGATCTCTCTCCCCTCGGAGCGGACGTGATCGGCAGCCCCCCTCACCCTGGGGATGAGAACGAACTTCCTGCCCCAAGCCTTGGGAGGCTCCCTCTTGGGGAGTTGGAGCCTCTGAAGGGAGTCAGGAGGATGAGACTTGGCCTCTCTGTTGGGACGGATGCCGTTAAGGCTTCCTGGCTGTTCCTTTGGGTAAATAGTCTTATCCCTGCTTTGCAGGCGAGGACACAAAAGCCCAGCAAGATCAAAGGCCTTCCCCAAGGTTGCGCACCCAGCAGCTGAGTTCTGCTCCAGGCGAAGCGTCTGCCTTCTCCCCGTTACAGCCCACCTGCCGGTGCTGCCCAGACGACGGCTCTGCCCTGGAGACGCCCCGTTGGTCCTCCACCGTGTGGAGGCTCCCCCCACAGCCTCTGTGCGCCCGCCCGCGGCTCCCCCACTCACCTGCACCCGCCCACGGCTCCCCTCACTCACCCATGGCTTCACACACGATGTCCACGTTTTCTTCCACTTCCGCTAATATCCGACTCTTGGGTTCCACGGTAAAATAGGGTGGCTCTGTAAACAAGAAAAAAACCGAAACAGCCCCTAAGCCAAAGAGATATATTTCAGAAGACCCTTACAGCCTGAAAGAGTTTGAACTCCTTTTATAGAACTATTTTTGAAAACTGCATTAGCTACCTACCATCGTGCACACAAACTCAGAATTCAGTGAGCAGGGTCCAAAGGCAATTTACAGTCCAAGGTTTTGGAAAGCAAATTACTACTCAGGGCAATGGCTACTTTCCAGTTTATGGGTCCGAATCATGGAATATCTTAATTCACATTTTGGAAGGACTATCCCATGGGGTTCATAAAGGTTTATATTTACAGCACAGTATTTTATAGGCTAGTTTGCTTCAGTGTCTAAACTAAACAACAACTCACGAAACCTGTCAAATAAAGCACCGCAGGCAGGTGCCCGGCCTGCATCAGGGAGTGGGGCAGCCTGTTACCATATTTGTCAGAGTCTTAGCAGTTCTTCTCCAAAATATAGATTTAATACTTCAGTGGAAGGCAAAGTCATAGTTAAGAGAAGAAAGGAAATGGACCGCTCCTCCATCTTCAGCAGCAAAGGAAACACAACCACTTGCATATCTCCAGACACCCAGCCCGCCCGCCTGCGGCCGGATGAACAGCAGAAAGGCAGCGGCTGTGTTAAACAGTGAATTTCCTTGGAGAGTAAATTGCGGTGTTTTTCTTGGTTTTTAGCAGGAATTCAACATGGGCATGGCCAAGTTTGTCAAGTATTAAGGTAGCAGTGTCTTCATTATCATGATAACCACAGCTGGTCATTCGCTTTCCTTGCGATAATTTCTGGGCACTGTCTTCCAGACAGGTTTGTTTCCAACTCTAATTGTGTGACTGTGGATACTATAGCTTGGCCTGCCTTCCGTACTGACTAAATCTTTAAACAGGTGGGACCTAAAGGAGGAAACAGAGAAATGAGAACTTCAGTGTTTCAGAGACCTGATGGAGGAGGCAGGGCTGCAAGTCCCTCCCTGGAAGCAGTCAGGTGTCGATCCTGCAGCTACTGCGTCGCTCAGGCAGAAACGACCTGCTGGAAGCAGTTGCAGATGGGGGCAGACTCTCCACCTGGCTGTGTGTGTGTAGACCAGGCCTCGAAGAATACTGCAGCTTCCCCGTCAGCAGGCTGGTCTTCAACTATGCACACACGCACACTCACACACGCACACTCCACCACGTTTCCTTAACCCTAACCCTAACCCTAACCACCCAACAGCGGGAACAGACAGCAGGCTAACGACCCGGCGGCTGCACCCTGCCCGGGCCGGCCATGATCGTGGGTGCTGACGCCGATTCCTACCCTGGTGTTTGGTTACAGGGCGGTGAGGGGAAAGGAAAAGAACGGAGCTGAAACTTCGGCATCTGCTGCGATTGACCTCATTTTGCTTTGGGATCACTGGAGAGCCCCAGGCAGCTGTGATAAGAGAGAGCGCCCCCGCGTCCTTTACTCGGTTTCCCGACGCTCACAGGGAAAGGGGCACCTCGCGTGTCTGGCACCCACGCCCCAGTCTTGCCTGTCTCCCGTGTATTCCCATGTGCGTGTGTGTGCACACGTGTATGTATTTGGTCCCACACACTGTTACAACTCATGTGGGTCTGCATTCACACCGCAGTCGAGATGCGGAATGGGTCCACCTCCACGCTGCCCTCCTGTGACCACGCCGCCCCAGTGCCCCACCCGGGGTCTCTGGTAACCCTCAACTGCTCTCCGTCTCTTTACTGCTGTCATTTCAAGAACATTACACACATGGAATCACACAGTACTGGCCATGTGGCACCGGCTTTTCTCATTCAGCATCCCTTGAGGGTCTCCCGAGAGGAGTCACGCTTTGATGGTAAAACCCCACACGTAAGATGCTCAGCACCCACGGGACCAGACGCCCGGAGGCGCAGACTGCAGACGCTGACTGGCACGCTGACCGATGCCCCAGGGCTGCTCTCCCGGCTCTGCAGCGTCTGGGGCTCCCAGACGCCGGGGAGCAGCCCGCCCGGGCTCAGAGGCGAGGGGCCGTCAGCACACAGCGGCCGCGGCTGGCCCAGGCTGGCCCCAGGCCCGGCTCTGGGGCTGCGGGTGCCTGGCCAGGCCGCTCTGCTGCGAGCGCCGTCGTCCCCGCCTGGCCAGCGCCCTGGCGCCCGGCTCCGTGTGCTCTGCGACCCCGAGGCTCCCTGGGGGCGTCTGGGAGGGCGGCCTCCGGAGCTGGCCAAGCATGTCTCCTCTGCTGCTGAACCCCAGGCAGGGTTCAGAGGCCAAATCCATGGAGGCCGGATCTGCTCGCTCATTCACTGATTCTCCTGCCTTTTCCAGAAAGCCTTCCAGGTGGCTGAGCACGCAGGGCTGCCGCAGGCCTCAGGGCCTCCCGGCTTCCGATGGTCATCCCACTGTGCCCCGCCTCTGCCCGTTGCCTCTCCCCCCCTTCCTCTAGCAGCCCCGCAGCGCTCGGAAGACTCTCCTCTCCACCCTCAGCTACTTGTCAGCTACAAGAACAGGCGAGGAGAGTACTGGGCACATCAACCAAGAGACACTGAGGTGCCTGGCGGGGAGAGTCTGCTGTGAGCGAGGCAGCCCCACCGTGGGCTTCTCGGGGCCAGTGCGTGTCCTAGCTCATCGGCAACAACCCTGTTACAGAAAGGGCGCCCTGCCAATGAAGGCTCACACTCGACTTCCACAAGCGGGTCACAGGCGCAGCCAGTAAAACTGGGGATTGAAACTAAGCTGTCATCTCTTTTGAAACAGTACGCAGACATCAGGAAAACTTTCCTGCCCCGTGGACACGGTGAGTTAGGAAAGGCCAGCCGTGCAGATGGTCCCCAACCTCTGCCAGGGGCCACAGGCAGAGGGCCTGACCTTCCAATCAGCAGAAGCTCCTCAGAGCTGGAGGCGGGAGCGCTTGAGGAACCCTCTGGCTCTCCCGCCCCTGACGCTGGGCTTCAGCTTCTCCCCTCCCTGCACCCTTCGGCCTGAGCTGCAGGGCCCGGCCTGAGCTGCAGGGCCCGTCCTGAGCAGGGCTCACTGCACGGCCCCGAGACACCCCCTCAGCCATCCGCCCCCTACCCCACCCCCAGAGCCACCGTCTCAGGAAGCGGCAGAGCCCAGGGTGGGCCCTTGACTCGCCATCATCGTCCACATGCTGGTGCCTCTGTCCACTGGGGTGGGAAGGACGCCCCCCAAAGGTGTCCACCCCCAGTCAGCGGTGCCCGAGAACACGCTACACCGCATGGGAGGGGGGCTCTGCCGACGTCATTGAGGTCATCAATCTAAAAATGGGGAGACTTTAGATCCGCTGGGTAGACCCATCCTCATCACAGGAACCCTTAAAAGCAGAGAACCTTCTTTGGCAAGAGGGACGGAAGGAGGGAAGGTCAGAGGTCCGTGGCGTGAGGACCAGCCTGCTGCTGACTCCGAAGACAGAGGTGGCTGCGGCCAGGGATGCTGGCTGCCTCCAGAACCCAAGAACGACCCTCCAACAGCTGGGAAGGAAACAAGGTCCAGTTCCACAGCCTCGTGAACTGAATCTGCCAGCCCCTGGGCAAGCTGGGAGGTGGACCTCTCAGAGCTTCCGGACACAGCCCAGCCCAGCGCGGCCTTGGCCGCGGCCTTCGGAGGCCGGGAACTGGGAAGCAGCACGTCTGTGTTAGTTTAAGGTGCTGAGCTTGTGATCCTTCCTCACCTGAGCAACACAGAGGCCGCCCACGCGTCCCGGCTCCTTCACGGGGACTGTCTTACTCAAGTCGCTTCGCTGGGAAATTCAGACTCGATCTGCAGGGCCAGACCTCCTGCTCCTTCTTTAGAGCCTCCCTGACCTCCGCGGGCTGGGTCTACCCACCCTCACCTCAGCCACATGCCCTGGGGGCTGATGACCCACATCTCTGTGATGTACACAGACGGTGGTCTTCCTGCCATGCTGGATGCAGCTTCAAGGAAGAATGTGTCATCTCTGTGTTTTTTGGACCTGATATAATTTCCGAGTCGACACTTAGAAACCCCCTACCTGAGGAGAGAGAGAGGAGATAACCACAGGCCTCAGGAGCCTAACACTCCTTTAGGGATGGACATGCATCTTCCTGGTCTCCAAGTTCCCCCTCCTCCCCACCAGGCCACACAGTGCTGGACAAGCATGCTCCTGGGGGGTTAACTCCAGCACTTCCAACCCGTCACACGACAGGCGCCCTGGCCCCTCGCACTGGACACCCTGGCCACAGACAGCGGGAGCCCTGACCCCATGCACTGGGCACCCTGACCCCAGACAGCGGGCACCAAAGGAAACGGGCCCTGCGGCAGGCCAGCTGGAGGAGAACACGGATTGCCAAGCCTAGGAGGTCACCTCCCCCAGGAGAGTCGGCCCACGAGACTGCTGTAGTCAGACCCCACGCTCCTGTTCAAACCTCAGAAAGGAAGCAGCCCAGTGGGGGAGCTGGCGGGCGGGTGTGCAGCCCCAGTTCGCCTGTCTGGTCTCACCAGTACGAAACAGAGTAACGGGCAGCCGACCCGGGTCTCCTCCCTTTCATCTGCATGTTCGTGGCGACGGCTGCCCACACGGTTCCCCCTGTGACAGCGCCGCAGAGCCGGGCCCCATGTTTCTCGAGGACCCCTCCCTCCACCGTCTCGGGGCTCGGGGCTGCAATCTCCTGAATCACTCTGAACTAACAGAGGCCCTCCAGGGCCTTCCCAGGACTCAACCACAAAATCCCACCTGTCACAGCAAGTTCTTATGAATAAGGGGGATTAAATCAACATCATAAAGATGCAAGTGTCTCCGTGTATCTTTAAAAGCTGAAATACGGAGAGGTGGCAACTCGGAGAAAACAGTAACTATCTGTCCTGGAATCCAGATGGAAATGCGGAACCAAGTTCCTGTGACTGATTTAAATATTTTTAAAAGGGAATTACGACGGAAACAAATGTTCTAGTTCACAGGGAGATAAATTTCTTCTCTTGTTTAAATACTTTGGCCATCTGATGCAAAGAGCCGACTCATCAGAAAAGACCCTGACGCTGGGAAATATAGAAGGCAGGAGCAGAAGGGGACGACAGAGGATGAGACGGTTGGATGGCATCACCGACTCAATAGACATGAGTGGGCGCACGCTCTGGGAGACAGTGAAGGGCAGGGAGGCCTGGCGTGCAGTCCATGCGGTCGCAGAGTCGTATGTGACTGAGTCACTGAACAATAACAGCAAAAAACGCTTTAACAGGATACAGCCCCGTCTGCTGGAGACTTAAACGTCACAGACTCTAACTGGGGCTCTACCTGCGACGTGCTGAGCTCACACGGCTGTAGGTCAGCCCCGGAGGAAGGGGCCCCCTCGGGAAATGGGGTGCAGGATGGAGCACTGTGAAGTGTGGATGAGGGAGGTGGCAGGGAGCCAGCCCGGCTCGCCGGTGTAGGGTCTGACTCGGGCCTGCTCCCGGCGCCTCGCGGCGCGCGTGCCTCTCGGCGCGGCGGGCAGGCTGTGCCACACGCGCTTGGCAGTCATTCTCGGGCCGTAGAGCCGCTTCCTCGCGACTGGAAGGAACGTGCGCGGACTTCCTGTCATGCAGCATTTCTTCACACGCCTGTTACTTTCTTGTGAAGACACAGGATTCTGTTCTTTCTTAGTTTGCAGAGAGGCAGATTGCAGGGTCTGTGACTAATGCGTGAGCAGTGACTGCTCTCGGAGGCTTTCGGCTCCTGAGAGCCTTCCCTTCCCGTTCTCACCCGCCTTATCTTCAGAGGGAAGCAGGGGCCGTCCCGCCTGGGCCGACCCCGCGGGCACCGCTCATCGGCAGCGGCCACCACTCCTGGACAGGCCCTGCGACAGTGACCGCAGCCACTGCGGGTCCTAACAGGGGCTTAAAACACGCGAGAACCACGGGCCTGCCTCGTGATACAGTGCAATCTTTTCATAACCTGAAAACAGACAGAGGATCCCCTTAGTCGGCGCACCATGCACACCTCCTAAACACCAGCATTTCCCAGGGGTTAGAGCAGCCAGGCCACGCCTAATCGTGTCTCCTCCTCGGTTTCAGGATGACACGTGGTCCTAGGACACCTCTCTGTTCTCACTTTTCAGTTTAACAAAAGGGAACATTCAAGACTCTTTGACTTTCTTCTGGGTCAGAAAGTAAAAAATATAATGGTAATAGATTAATCTCTGAACACTGATCAGAACAGACATATAAGAGTTATAGAAAAGCCTCGTGGCAGAAAGACCGGTATCTGAAGGCGATAAATATGCCAAGGATCTTGACACTCTATTTCCCAAGCTTTACGATTTGAAGTTTTCAGAACATTTCTCGGAAGTATTCCAAACATCAACTTTTTGGATTGAATGCGTTGATGTTCTTGGGAAAGCAGAACAGGCTGAATCTGGGAGGCAAACTTCACCTCCATGTGCTGAGTTAAAAATAAAGTGAGTGGAATATGGGAAGTAACTATGCTGCTTTCCCAGACTGAGGAGTGGGACCTCTCCCTGTCCGAGCCTTACCTATGATGGAAAGGGAGGCTGTGGCTCTGGCGGGCTCGAAAGCGCTGCCGGGCAGGGCCGCCTCACAGACGTACACCCCAGCGTCCGAGGAGGTCGGGCTGCTGATGGTGAGGCGCCTCCCGAAGCCGTGGAGCCCACTGGTGACCCTCATTCCGTTTCTCTTCCAGGTCACACTCAGCTCCTCGACGGGCCTGTGGAAACGAGGGGCTTTAGTGACAGTGACTGTGGATTGCGTAGGTGGCAATAATCATTCTACCAGGAACCATGGTGGGCTGAACAATGGACAATTTAAAACTCATCCAGATACAGCTCTGCTCCCTTACGGCACCCGCGGATGACACATTCTGCTCAAGGGCTGCTGAGCAAGGATAGCTAATTGCAGCAGCAATGGACCATAAGAGCTAACGGTTCCATTGGCTCCGGAAAAGAATGTTTAAAATAAACACTGCTAGGGGACACGCTACACGGGAGGCCTGTTCCCAGGGACTCGAGTGTGGGGCGGCCACTAACTGGGTGGAGAACACCTAGGACGACAGAAGAAGGGGTTAACGCTTTCCTTTGCACTCAGAGGCCTCAGCTCCCCTCTGCTCCTCAGCCAGAATCTCAGAGGATACTCTCCGCCTGACCCACAGTTAAAGTGCCGACTTCTAGTATAAATGTTATATCCGATATAAACGCTGCAGAACAAGGCCTGGGAAAGGTCCACGCGATCTTCCCATGATGCGCTGTGCCCACGGCCTGGCTGTGGGACCACGCCCGCTGTTGCTGGGGGAGCGGGCCACACCCGGCAGGTGGGGGACCAGCTGCGTACCTGGCGCTGGCGATGCACTCCAAGGTGGTCTCGCTGGACCCAGCCACCACACTCCTGTTGCTCGGGGGGACCACGATGACGGGGGCCATGGCTTCAGGCATGCCAGCGTCTCCTGTGGCAGAGAAAGCGGAAGCCATGAAGGGGGCCTCCGGAGCACAGATGGGGCGCGACGGGAATGTGGCGTGAAGGGGAGCACAGACGTGAATCTCATCGAGCCGCTCCCACAGGACAGCCAGCACCTCCAGGCCCGACCCAGCCCCAAGGAGCCCTTCCTGGGGTCCTGGTCAGGCGGTTTTGACCACAGGAGCCAGGGTTGGAGCCCACAGCCCGTGAGCCCACGTCCTGCCCAGAAGCCCCGGAAACAGCTCTCACTGCCCCTCTGCCCAGCGTGCTCATGACGGCCTTCACACGGCCAAGCATGTTCCACTGCTGACCTTATTATCGGTTAAAGACTTTGCTGATCAAGGTACCTGGTCTAGCCACTGCTTTCAAATCCATCCAATTCCACAACTAGTTCATGGGTCAGGCCCTCTCACGGGTGCGTGCGTGGTTGGGAAGTGGCCACTCTCTTATGTGGGCCTGAACGTGGCCCCGGAGCAAACACATCCCCTGAACCAAGGACTCGGTGCAACCCTTTCTGTCTGAAGCGTAAACACCCCGATTCCATTTCTGTTGTGTGAGTATCAAGCTATAAATAATTCAGCTCATCCCTCTGGTGACTAGGGAGAAAAAACACGAGATGGCTTTGCAACTCTTCTCTCAAATATGTGTAATATCAAAATTAAACTATGCACAGTGCACATTACTACTGTTTATCCAGGGAAAACGAAGACTGATCAAACATTTCGAGAACGGGAATTTCAATAAAGGTGGAGACAGATGAGACTGGAAATAAAAAATAAATGGACATCATGGCAAATGCAAAACGCTTCCCAGAGGGCCTGAGGCTGCAGAGCCGCGCCCCCCGCGCGAGCGGCTGAGGGGCTCCCTGGTCGGTCCCAGCGCGGGCAGCGCGGTCCGGGCCGTGGAGAGAGGAGAGGCGGGGAAAGGGGACCGCCCTCTAGCCACAGCCCCGCAGCGCCGAGTCCTGCTCTCACTGACTCACCGGCAGGAGATGTTGGAATGAAAGGTTCATGTGAATTTAAAAAAAAAAAGCTTGCTGCAGGCAGAACCACCAAATCAATTTTCAACCTCCAGATCGACTACGCTTACGGGAGGCTGCTCCCGGGACCCTCAGGCTCCTGGAAAGCCCTGGGCAGCCCGGCCCTCCCCGCAGCCGGCGCCCTGGGCGGGTGGCACCGCGGGGCCGTGGGGCTGCTGGTCGGATCTCCGCGTACAGACAGCGTTCGCGACAAAGGACACGGGCTCGGGAGCGCCGGTCACATGAGCGCCTGCCTGCCATCTGTGAAAGTCGCTGGCGAGGAGAAGCGGCGCGAGGAGCTAATGTTTGCACACGGCCCGGGACGTGAAGGAGAGCGGCAGGGCGCGGGGAGGCCGCTGAGCAGGGCGCTAACGCGGCCCTGATCGCCGCCGGCCGCGCGCCCGAGGCGGCGCCTGTGCTCAGCACTTGTCCCGCCAGCCCGGGGGGACGGTCCCCGGAGACAGGCCCCCAACCGCCCACCGGGCCGGTGGGCCAGCGCCCAGCCCACAGCCCCTGGGGACGGGCGAACGGGACACAGCCGGCACCCCAGGAGGGGGAGGAGGAAGCTGCTGGTAGCGGGGATTCATACGGGACGGGGACTTCTGTTCCCTGGACGGGACTTCAGTGTGGCTCTCACTGCCCCGGCGGTGCCAGGAGCTCAAGGGCCCTCAGCTGCTGGGTCGGCAGGACAGGTCGCGGGAGCAGCGGCACTTAGGGCTGGGAGGCGTCAGCCCGTCCTCAAACCTGTGTGAGCACGTGGGTTACACAGACCAGCAGAGAGAGACTTGAAAACGGAACAGCCCGCCGCACCTCCCAAATGTGAATTTTGTGGCTTGTCAACGGGCCACCTGGCTTCAGCCGGGCGGGGAGCTCAGGGCTGCTCCCAGGGGCCCTCGAACCCCAGCGCACAGAGCTCCTTCCTCGGGAGCCGTTCCCTCTCAGAAGGAAACGGCTCCTCTCCTGTCTGTCGGCCCACCTGTCCATCTGCTTTACCTGCTGAGCACTCTGCACACAGCGGGAGGCAGGGCGCAGACTGCTCCAGACAGAAACCGGGAACGGATCCCCGTCTCTCGCTGTGTCAGCAGCAGCCCCAAGGTGGCCGCGTCTGTCCTGGGCGTCCCCAAGCCGAGGCCGCTTTCCCCTGCCCCAAGGTTACTACTCCTCCATCCAGGCATTCCTCTCCCCTCGCGCTCGCCAGCGGCTCCTCTGTCCTGTGGACCTAGGTCTGCATTTCAGTGGCCTTTTACTTCTTTTTCAAGCGGGAGGAAGTCACAGATGGGCATTTTTAACTCGCCAAGCTGACATTTCTACCATTTTCCCCCCACATTCAATTCTTAGCAGAAAAGTACAAAGACTATCTGGGCATTTTAGAAAGAATAAAATGACCTCTTCATTTCTGCTATTCCCACAGTATCTGAGATACAGTAAGTACTCCACAGATACTCAATGATTGGTTAATTTTTCATAAATATTCTACAATAATGAGTCACTATTACCACTGCCAGGAAAATTACCTTCTCCTCCAGTGTTCTGCCTTAAAAAACATGTTTAAAAAACCATATGCCAGTGTAGTAAGAATTATTTCCAAGAAAAGTGAAAACAGAATGGGAAGCGGGAAGGAAAGCGTGTTTCACCAAGTTCCCACACGGCCGCCCAACTCTGCTACATGTCCACGTTCACAAATGTTGCCCCATCTAATCTAACAACAAGCTCGCAAGATGGCTATTAGCACCCCCTCGTATGGAGGAGAAAACCGAGCCCCACAGGCACGTGACTTCAGATGGCAGAGAATGGGTTTTGAACACGAATGTCTTCATCCTGAGTTCATAATCTTTCTTCTACGTGCCGCCACCGCCGCCGCCGCCTCCCAATAAAAACTTCGGTTGTGCTCAGTTAACCGAAAATTAGATTAACTGGGACTCTCCTTCCCCCGAGCATTTCCTTAATTGAGACTGTACTGTAGCATCTCCACTGAATGTCTCCCAGGCTGTGTAGGTGCTTGGGAGCTGGAGACACAGGCTCAAGAAGAGGGCTTCTGCCGAGGTCAGCAGCAGGGGGCACCAGGCAGCTTCAAAGGCAGAAAGGCAAATGCTTTGTAGTCCCGGGAAGAAAGGCTCCTGGCAGGGGGCCCTGGGGCCCCATCTGAGCCAGCTTCCCCCACGGGAAACCCTCAGTCATCAGAGAGGCTGAGTGGAGAGAGCTGTCCAGGTTGCATTTAATTAAAAAGTACATCTAAAGAAGACTGAATCGCTCAGACGGGGAAAAAAAAAGGTCAAAGTGTACCTGAACTGCTGAGCTGTGGAATTACTGCAGATACAGCAGATGAAGGGCAGATGCCCTGATGCCTGGCAGTCAAGACTGTGCCCTCGGGGGACGGCCTAGTGGGGATGGACGCAGCCACGCCAGCAGGGGAGCCGGCGGGGAGGCGGGAGGTGCTGACCGAGAGTCCGAAGGGAGGAACCAGCCGCAGGCATCCGGACGCAAAGGCTCGAACTCTGGGGACTGAGCGGGGCACAGGAGGATGCGGGAAGCCAGCCCGGCGGCCCCACGAGCCCGCGGGAGACAGCCACGTGTGGACTGGGTGGTGGAGGTGTGGCGGGAACTGGGATGTTCTCAAACAGAGCGCACGCAGTGTGGGTGGACTGGACGTGGGCACGGCGGTAGGAGCGAGCTGGAGGAGGGCCCTGCCGGGTCGGGGAGGGCGGGGCCAGGTAACGGCAGTGCGGGCGGCAAGCCGCCCGGAGGCGCGAGGCCTGCTAGTCTCCAGGCTCCTCAGCAGCCTCGGGCGGCTCCCCGGTGCTCGGTCCCTGCCTCTCCGCTCCCAAGAGAGACATGCACTTGTCTTACCCACACAACCCCCTCTCAAAACAGCTGCCCATTCCTCAAAAACTAAAATAAAACAAATAAAATGAAAATGGAACTACCGTACAACCCAGCAATCCATTGCAGGGTGTACAGTTGACCCTTGAGCAATGCTGGGCTCTGGCAGGTGAAAATGCCCATGTAACCTACGGTCGGCCCTCTGTACACAAGGCTGCTGCTGCTGCTAAGTCGCTTCAGTCGTGTCCGACTCTGTGCGACCCCATAGACGGCAGCCCACCAGGCTCCCCCGTCCCTGGGATTCTCCAGGCAAGAACACTGGGGTGACAGATACATGGTCCCTCTGTACAAACGGTTCCACATCTGAGGCTTTAACCAAGACAGGGGGAGGGGTCCCACAAGAGACAGGGGGAGGGGTGCCACCGTGTCTAGTCTTGATGAGTGCATCTAGAGGCAGCACAGCACGCCCTCCGGTAGCAGCACCTGGAACCAGCCGGAAGCAGCCCCCTCGAGCCGGGCAGCGGGCTCTCACTGCCCGGCAGCGTCCTGACCTGTGGGGAGGCCTGTCCACTCCCTGGGATGATGGGGGCAGGCGTGCTGGGCCTCTTTGCACAAAACAGAGGCCTGGGCTGCAGAAGCCCCACTGTGGGTACTTGCTGAAGGAAGGACCAAGTCTCAGAACACGCTTGGTCATTATTATCAGGTCTTTGTTGCTGAAGGGTGGTAACAGTAGTAGCGGCCTCTTATTTCTGGGGCACTGTGCCGGGCACTGTAAGCGCGGCATTGCGGGGGTTGGGGCTTAACTGCAGAGGTCAGTGACGTCGAGGAGGCTTGGGTTTACATAGGAAGAGGGTCGAGTCAGCAGAACTAGCAGGTTACTGTGGGGCCGGGAGAGCCGGGGTGGGGAGCGGGCAGCAGGGCAGGGCACGCGGCGGGACGTGGCGGGGTGAGTTCCTCCAGGGGACGAGGCAAGGCTGGGGCCAGGCCCCGGGAAGACGGCTAGGCGTTCACCAGGCAGACGAGGGGGCAGAGGCATTTCGGGAACGGAAGGTGGAAACTGGGTTGGCGTGTTTGGAAAACTGTAAGAGGTTCTGGAAGGTCGAGGGGAAGCTGGGGTCTGTGGGTGGCCTCAGGGGAGGCTGTCCACGGCAGGGGGCCGTCCACAGAGTCTGGGCTTCGTCCAGTAAGGAACTGAAGGACTCGGGGGACGAAAGCTGCGGTGGAGACGGTAGGAGGCGAAAAGGAGGAAGGTGGGGGGAAGAGGAGGAGAAGCTGGGCTTGTGCTGCCGCGGGTTCTGGCGCGAGAGTCTGGGTGCAGGCGGAGCACGCGGCAGGGTGAAAGCTTAGGAGCCAGGGCGGGCTGGGGCGACGGCGTCTGCGCGTGAGGCGGGTGAGAGGGCGCTGTGGGGGTCCATGGTGGGTCAGTGGCACCAGATGGGGAGGCCGCCCCCCGCCCCCCGCGGTGACAGCTCGGGGTCAAGATCGGAGGACGGGCCTGGGCCTGGGACGGAGCCCAGGGCCTCCGTCTAGAAGGGCAGGCAGGGCAGCGCACGGGGCCGGGGCGGCAGGCGGCCAGGGCAGCGAAAGACGGGCGAGAAAGACGGCGTGGCGCGAGGAGACACAGGCTGCTGCTGCTTCCCAACGGACCGGAGTTCTCCCACAGACAATCAAGGCCGTTTCTGCTCGGTTTCCGAAGATGCAGCTTTGCATCTGCCTGGTGGAACAACTGCTAAGGAATGCGGGGCTATATATATATGAGAAAAATCCTGACCTCCACCAAGAAACCTCTCACTGTCCACAGGGCTCACCAGACACACGCAGCAGGAGCCCCTCTTCCGTTCAGCTGTATAGCTCAGCTTCTGCACCCCGGCCGCCTCCCACCATTCTCAACTGCTTTCTGGCAATAAAAACACCACTTAATTGGTCAGTTTCTTAGGAGTCTTAACCTTCTTCCTTGCACAGCTAGGTACATTGGTGCCCTTTTGGGAGATGGGTGAAACAGCTCCGAGACATTTCACTTAAAGAAAATCGAGGGGCTTTTCTGCTCACCAATTGCTTTTGCAACCACATGGAGTCTGTCATCTTTGTCTGCATTATTCAGATGGCATGGTAAAGGGGTTAAGTGCCTTCCCGCATGCTGAAGCATCTCAATGTGTGCACCGCAGAGAGCTGGCATCTTGAGAGCTTGAGTCCTGAGAGCTGAACCCTCCAGGGCACGTGTCTTTTAAGAGACGAGGAGATACATGTATGTGTGTGCATACATATGTGTACATGTATGTGTGCTCAGATGCTCAGTCGTGTCTGACTCTTTGCAACCCCATGGACTGTAGCCTGCCGGGCTCCTCTGTCCATGGGATTCTCCAGTAAAGAAAACTGGAGTGGGCTGCCACTTCCTTCTCCAGGGGATCATCCCGACCCAGGAATCAAACCCATGTCTCTTGCATCTCCTGCACTGGCGGGCGGACTCTTTACCACTGGTGCCACCTGGGAAGCCCCATATATGTGCATATATATAATATATATAATCTCCAAGAACTCACAGAAATTATTATTATTTGTTAACATGTACTACAGTAAATGGTGTACGTGCCGCAGGCAAACCAGGTCGCTTCCTCATATTCTAAGAGGTGAGTTTCTCGAGGCAGAACCTGGGCAATTTTAAGATGCACTTTATTCTGAAAACTGAAATAAGCAGCATGAATTTTCTCCTGATTGGAAAGCCATGTTCGCTAAATTGAAAGTTCCTCCCACCTTCGGCTTTCCCCAGACTCACTTTTTAGTTTCTCCTCACCCAGCCCCGGAACAGGGGAGGGGGCTGTGTAAGTTTCTGGGTTGATAATCTGCTGTGTGTGGAGCTAAGAAAGCTTTCTTGTCCTTTCGAATACCGTGTACTCTCTCGATCGTTAGCCGGAACCCAGTCTCAACCCTGAAGGCACTGGCCGGTGCAGTGGGGGGTGGAGGCGGGGTGTGGGGGGCTGGGGGCGTGTAACGGGGGCAAACCCCGTTCCGGAAGCTCTCCCTGCTCCCTCGGGATGAGTCTACACCAGCCGGCTCACTTCTTCTTGTTTACTGTCCAACGGTAGGAAGAGAGAAAAACGGGAGGACCCCCAGCAGCACGCCCCATTTACACTGTGATCTTTACATGCACTTCCACTGTCATCTCAACACGCTTCTGGACTTCCCTATTGACAAGAGACGATAAATAAAATAATATGACAGCTTGACAAACAACCCAGCCCTTTCTTTTCTTCTCATTTATAACGTACTTGAGAACTTGCACATTTGGAAATGAATGGAACGTTACCAAGAATGTATTTTCATCGGCTTTTTACTGGGCAGAGAAAAATGAAGGTGTGGAAGGCGACTCTGCAGTAGGCTTGTTCATTTATTTATTTATTTTGGGATAAGCACAAAGTGGTAAACCAGAGAGCTGGAGTGCGGATTTAGGATCTGCGTGGTTAGACACCAGAGCGAGCCACATTTCCAGGGACAACAGCTGATAACCTGCTTTTCATTTAAGTATATAAATGCAAAACCTACTGCTTAATAGGCTTCCCAGGTGGCGCCAGCAGTAAAGAATCTGTCTGCCAGTGCAGAAGACATAAGAGACGTGGGTTTGATCCCTGGGTCAGGAAGACCCCCTGGAGCAGGGCACGGCCACCCACTCCATGCTCCTGCTGGAGAATCCCATGGACGGGGAGCCTGGTGGGCTCCCGTCCATAGACGCGACCGCAGTGCCCCAGCGCGCACTCACTGCTTACCAGTGGAAGCAGCATTGCTGGTTCAGTCGCCCATGGGGCCCATAGGCGACCCCACGGACCACAGCCCGTCAGGGCCGCCGTCCCTGGGATTTCCCAGGTAAGAAGACTGGGGAGGTTTGCTATTTCCTTTTCGAGTGGATCTTCCCAACTCAGGGATCGAACCCAGGTCTCCTGCACTGGCAGGTGGATTCTTTAACACTGAGCCGCCAGCACAGCCCAAAGAAGCATATCCAAGAGAAAAGCCGCGTGCCGTTCGGTGGGCTGGAGGAGTGAGAGGCTACTTTTCATGAGATTAGCTCCATTTTCCAAATGGTGTTCTGAAATTATGGAGAGTGTCCCTAGGAGCAGTAATAGATCACTTTTAGCCTCTATGAGAAATGTCCTTGAATAATTTTGTCAAACATGCAATCTGGGTGTGGAGCCGACCGGGGCAGTTGATCCCCATATAAGGCTATTAGCAAGGACGATGGGGAGCCACAGGGCCTCTTGGGGGGGCCTTCTGAAGCCTTGGCCTCTCCCACCACCCTCACCCCCAGAGCTGGAGGGGCTCCAAGGAAAAAGATTTTCTCAGAGTTCACACGAGACCCAATGCACTTAGAGGCTGGTAGACCTCCAGGAAGAGCGCCACGGCATGGAGCGACCCCCAGAGGAGGAATCCGGCCCGCAGGGGATTTCTGTAACGACCGTGAGGCCGCCGTCCGGGGCAGGAGCGACACCGGCAGGGCCTGCCCCGGGGGCTGGGGGCTCTGGCGGGGACGGGCCGGCCCTCCCTGCCACGCTCATCCCTGGGTCCCACACCAGGGCACCCTCCGCGAGCTGCACCCATCTGTCTCTCCCCACGGGAGCACGGCCGGGAGCACGGGCCCCGCCCCGGCCACTCTCTCAGCACCCGGTGCCCAGCGGTGTCCAGTAGGCATCTGCTGACTGAACAGAGAGCAGGGCTCAGCTTCCCTGGCTCATCGGCCACATGCCAGGCGCTCTCTGAATCGTCCCAGAGCCACCCTCATCCCCGACCTGAGCACCACATGCCCCAACGACCCTCCCCATTCCTGCCCCGCTTGCTGCACGGCTGCCTCCGGAACCCCCACCCATCTGCTGAGGTCAGGAAGCACGTCACCTCCTCCAGGAAGGCTTTCCGGGCTTCCCTCCCTGGGGTGGTGGGTTCACTGAGGCACCCACACGGGTGTCTCTCCCTTCTCTGCCTCCTGTGCCCACACTTCCAAGGGTCACCTCTCAGTAAACACTTGCACCCACATCTTCCCTGAGCTCACACGCTCTGCTTCTGGGGAGCAGTGAGACGAACACGCGTGTCCTTCAGAGGAGGGCATCTGTGCGAGCACACAGCTGCCCCGCCCCATAAACGCCTGAAGGTGTGCGATCCGCACATGCCTCTGTCCTCCGTAGAGGCCCTAGAGCCCCTGGCAAACAGTAAGTGCCTAACAGGTGCTTGCCAAATGGAATCTGACTTTATAGTTTCCAAAGCAATATCGATATCTGTTCCTAAGACAATCTAATCTCATCCCAAGACCAGCGTCCGGCGTGCAAGTTCTCGGAGAGAAGCGCAGCTCTGCTCCTTGGATGTGCTGGTGACTCTCGGCCAGGCTCAGATGCTGCTAAAACGTCAGCTGTTCTTTACATAGCATGATTCACAAACAGAAGCTGTAACTAGAAAAGTGTCTGTGACAGATAAAACCCAGAACAAAGAAATGCAATCCTGAGTCCCTGGAGAAAACAGAAGATTATCTTAACAAACGCTGTAAGCACGTGAAAGAAAAACGGGGATAAATGAGAGAGAAAGGCGTCATGATATGCTCACAGAATGTTATCTGGAAAAATCACAATCATGCCCCCTCCCCGCCCCCACACTAAAATACAATGAGGATCTTCAGAGGACCAGACTAAATTGAAGTTATTTTCCCTTGCTACAGATACCATTGTTCAACTCGAAATGATGGCAATTGAAGCTCAAGGTAAATTCACTGGCTAGTTATACAGACGCCTGCTCGGAAAGCTGTGCTGTTGGTGAACACTCCCCGGGCTGTTACTTTTTGAAGACTTTGCTTGATTGGAATGACATAACACTAAAGCGTTATATTTTATGCCTCCCCCCAGCCACGTGAAAACATGAAGAACTGAGGGGCCAATATTTTGAGAAACAGGTTTCTCAAGGTCTCAGCTCCTTCCCAGAAGGGGCGCCCCACAGACCAACAGATGACCCTCTTTTCATTTTTCCGTATGAGACTGATGTCCTAAATAAAACCAGAGCTTCTCAAATTAGAAATCCAAAAACCAATAAAACTTCTCATTTACATATTTAGTGTTTCATAAAACTGAGATGCCGCGAGGTGGTTCTGCCCAGAATTGAAGGAACACTTTATCAATCATATGGAGTTTTCTTATGCACTCCCACCTTAAACGCTAATGTTCATACAAACGTACTGAAGAACACTTCCTCTGCTGTGTTTTTAGGTAGTCAACTTCTTATTTATTTCATAGTCAACTTCTTATTTATTTCATCTCAGCAGAGAGCAAACTCGGAGGCAGAACGTCTTGTAGGATCTCTATCCTAACCAGCATAGAGAGACTGTGAGCACTGAAAGTTCCAAAACAATAAATAGTAAGTAAATGATTTAATGAATAACTGTGTCCATCAACCATATTCATTCCAAGCTGATTCTGGGAATCGAACCGTGTTGTCTTCTGACACTAGGATCAAGGAGCAGTTCTCTCTGGAGGATGAGGGAGGGCTTTAACCCAGCTCATCTCCGGGGCCGGGCCAGGCGGGCCTGTGCTCTCCACCCACATGCTGTGGCTGACTGCTTGCCCTGCACCCGGGCAGGTTCTGGGCTCAGCCTCTTTGGAGATTCATCATCCTGAGTGAGGATGAGACGGTTGGATGGCCACACCTACTCAGTGGACAGGAATCTGAGCAGACTCCGGGGGAGGCCATGGAATGCAGCGGTCCACGGAGCTGCCAAGAGTCCGCCACGACTCAGCGGCTGGACAGCGGCAGCAGCACCCCGAGTGGGGAGCCCTGACCCCACGCGGAGCAAGGAAGCAGGCTGGAGCGCAGCCTCACGCTCGGTCGGAGGGCACAGGCGAGACGGGAGCGAGGCCTCAGGTTTTCTCGGTCTTCCTCTCTCTCCCTCCTGCTCCTGCGTGTGCTCTCTCTCCCCCGTCTACCTCTGGGGATTAGGTGGGTCATCGTCTTTGATGAGGACCACAGCGAGCACGGCCGCAGAATGAGCCGGGGCACGGAGGCTTTGATGGTGAAGGATGAGAACTCACGACTGCGGAGGGATGCCCCCTCTGGTTTCCCATCTCGTTTCTTTTTTGTTAGACTTGCTGCATCAGAATTACCCTTGGGTGTCACAACAGACATACAAACAACTCAGGAAATCTTAAGAGAAGAAAATATTTCTTTCCCTGTATGCCCTAGCTTCCCTTAAATGAATAAAGTCAGTCCCATGGTGCAAGCATAGAGTACTCAGCTAGAACAAGACATTTTCCGATATGACCCAAGGTTATCTATTTAAACCAACTGGTTCTCCACTCAATCTGCTAGGAAGCAAGGATTCTTTTTTTTTTTTTTTCTTTTTTATGTCAGCACAATCTCATTTATATTTTGGTCTAAAATCAGCACCGACAATAAATCTAAGGTTGATGACAGAAAGAGGGAGAGTACATAAAACAGAAGCTGTGCATATAAAGAATTAAGTGTACAGAACACAGCCAAGATCCCGCTGAAGATATATACTTGCAAATAGATTATCACAAGCCTTATGAGGGGAATGACTGCTGGTAGAAACATAAGAAGTCTGTTCACATGAACTGGAAGGCGGATGAATAAAAAATAAAGTCCTAAACCCATTTATGTGATTGTTCAAATATATTAAGGAAGAATTTGGTCAGTGTGGGCCTGTTTAACATGCAGAAGGCCGATGATTACTCAGCAAATCTGGACAGTGCAAACTATCATCTCAAATGAACGGGCCCCGAGAGTGCTCCCGCTGCAGTTGTAAAGCAGTGTGGGTGCTCCGCTTTCTGTGTGACAGCATGAATAACAGATTCAGAGGGAATTTATAGGAAATCTAAAAGCAATTATGGCAAACCGGTAAATGACAGGCACTGCCACCAAACCTCTCCCACAGCTTCCAGTAAGGGGATGCCGTCTATTTGCTTAGAAATTTGACTTAGTCTCTGTTCAGTCCATGGAATGACTTGCTTATAAGCAGTGAAATGCCCCACAGGCCCCCAGAGTGGGAGACAGAAAGGGACTGGAGCTAGGATGAAGCTCTTTTTAAGCCACTCGGGATCAATCAGCATGTGGATGTGGGCGGAACGCAGGATGGCAGGCAGGGCGGAGCCTAAGGAGTGTAAAATCTGCCCCATGTGCAAGAACAGGAGGCAAGGATTCCCCCCAAATAAGTTCCCCCCAAGGTGAGAGATGCCTCTCTCAGATGACAAATGCTCCCTTTATTTTTAAAATTAAGGACTGTTTGGGAAAAACATTTTACCCTAAAATAACCCTCATCGAAACCTATGGTGGTTACCTGACAAGAATCAGAAAAGATGTAGAAATTTAACATAGGTTTAGCAATTATTCTCTGGGGGTATGACCTCCTACTTACTGGTTATTATTATGAAAAGGGCTTTTAAATATCATTTTGAAAAGAAAAATACTAAGGAAGTACATCCACACTGTTTGATGCTACCCAGCAGCAAAAAAATGATGAGGAAGCTCTTTATAGACTGACATAGAAAGACCTCTAAGACGATCTGATAAATGTAAAAAGCAAATACTGAAAAGCAAGCATGGCATGTTCCTTTTGGGGTAGAAGAAAGGGAAGAAATAAGACTATACATGCATATTTGCTTCTATTTACATTAAAAATGATGGAACAAAAATTAAAAATAATTCAGTAAGACAGATGCAGGAATCTTTTTTTTTTTCTTTTACAACTAGGCTTTTCTAAGAAATAGCTATAGATAAGACCTTCTCAATGATGTTAAAGATACAAGTTAAATACATTCATAAGTATATTTTTCTTCTTCTAAGCCTGGTACAAAATTTATTTGCCTCAGAGTGTCTTTTCTGGTTAATGAATTTCAACCCCCTCACTAGCTAGCTTAATTTGACGTCAATACTTTCAGTTTGCAAAACACTGAAAAACAACATGCAGTTTTACAAATGTTCTTAAGACCTTTTTATTTATCTCTTCTAAGCTTCTTCTGAAGCCTTCATGTGCACACAAGTCATCTGGGACCCTGTTCAAGGGCAGATTCTAAACCAGCGGGTCTGGGTGGATGAGCTGAGACTCCCCTCTGCTCAGCTCTCAGGGAAGCCTGTCCTGTGGGCCATGCCCTGGCAGCAGGGCTCCCGCTCCTTAGAGGGGAAAGATCACGCTTCTCAGCACACGGTGAGTTTTCAATACATATCAGCCAACTCACTGCTCCTCAGAGTGGAGTTGGGAGCGGCAGTGCAGACCTCTCCTGGGGGGTGGCTGGAGGGGCACAGACTCAGGCCACACTGCAGGCCCCCCGCATGAGCGCCTGAATGTTCAGTTCTCTGGGTGACACGTGTGCTCACGCAGCTGGAGGAGCTCTGTGCCAGGTGCTCTCACTCTTCAGCTGGTGTTATATTCACGTGGCTATAATTACATAAAAGAGAACACACAAAACCCTCTTTCTTCATGAACATGAAGGAGGGGGTGGAAGGAGGCAAGGTGTGGGACAGTTCAGTTCAGTCGCTCAGTCGTGTCCGACTCTTTGCGACCCCATGAATCGCAGCACGCCAGGCCTCCCTGTCCATCACCATCTCTTGGAGTTCACTCAGACTCACGTCCATCGAGTCCGTGATGCCATCCAGCCATCTCATCCTCGGTCGTCCCCTTCTCCTCCTGCCCCCAATCCCTCCCAGCATCAGAGTCTTTTCCAATGAGTCAACTCTTC
>SJYT01066766.1:1305642-1398012 GCA_006410635.1 Cephalophus harveyi | reverse complement strand
TTTCAGAATTTTCCACAGTTTATTGTGATCCACACAGTCAAAGGCTTTGGCATAGTCAATAAAGCAGAAGTAGATGTTTTTCTGGAACTCTCTCGCTTTTAGGTGTGGGACAGCTGCCAGGGAAAAGAGGCCGGAGGAAGCCTGGGATGAGTCCAGGGGCTGCTGGGCAGCAATGATGCCTGCAGAGACTCTGGGGACACCCGTCTGGTGGCGCCGCGGTCCTGTGGAGGAGCAGCCGGTGGAAGGCAGGCCGAGCTCCGCAAGCTGAGCATGCTAGAAGGTCGAGAGGGGACTGACGCCACAGGAAATGGCTGAAATCTGGACATCATGGTGTGGAGGAAGGACAGGATGCTAGAAGGGGGCTAACAAATTAGGCAATAGGGACAAGCTCAGTGTTGAAGAAGTAAACAGGCGCAGGCAGGAAACGTGGGAGGGAAGGAAGACCACGAACAGAATTAAGGGCCCCAAGGCAGAGACTTTCAGATTATAATCACAGCGCATTTACTGACTGCTCAGCATGGGCAGACACTGTGCTCTTCTCCGTGTGTCCATTACCACGTGTATTTTCTTGTTGTTCCAGTTTTGACAGATAAGTAAACAGACTCACAAAGTCGTGCCTCTGCCTCACAGGACAGAGCTAGGATACACACCCAGGGCTTTATAACTAGAATCTGTGTTCTTAACTCCCACCCCATCCTGACTCCAATGAAGAGGTCCAAGGTGCGGCCAGGCACAAGTGACAGAAATAAAAGCCCACTGAGAGACGGCTGAGAGATCCTTCAGCCGGAGTGTTCACTTCAAATGCTGAACTCAGGCCAGTGTTCCCAGAACCCAGCCCGTCACCCTCAGACCCTGACAGCGGCTGCAGGACCCGGCATTTCCAGTCTCCGCCCTCTGCCTGGGGTGGGAGTCACTACGGAGGCTCACCAGTGTGCTGAGATCTCTTCTCCTTCTTGACACAAGAGCAGGGTCCTTCCCTGTTCCCAAAGAGTTAGGTGTCAAGAAGAGTTAGCCGTGTGGCTGGTTTGGGCCAGGAAATGAGAGTGGAAGGGACCAGTGTCATTTCCAAGCAGCTTCATCCAAGTGGCGGAATGTGACTCCTATGCCCCGCAGTGAGCCTGGGGACAAGGCCCACGTGGTGGAGCAGGGGCGCGCCGTGCAGTGAGGACGCTTCTCCCACACGGCACCTCCGCTGCACGAGCAATGTGAGTGAGGAACAAACTGCTGTTGGGGCCCAGGGGCCTTCAGATGGTCTTCACTGGGGTGCTCCTCTGTCTGCACTCATGGATTCACTTGGTTCCCCACCCAGAGTATCCATCTCCACTTCTTTCCGGTGCCCCTCCCCAGCTCCGGTCGTTCTGGTTTCCTCATGCCTGGCCCGCGCCCCCTGCTGCTTTAGCTCTGCGCCTGGCTCCTATCCAACCCTCCACCCCTCCCCACCGATCCCCCACTGACCTCAGAGGTCTTCTAGTTTCGCAGACATCCTTCAGGGGCCAGATCAAACTCCTCCACCTCTGAAGATTTCCCTAATCACTCTCACCCCTTCTCCCAAATCCACATGACCCTCACAGAATACATCACAAAAGGCAACACTGCAATACACAGTTTGTTGGAAGGCATNATCCTTCAGGGGCCAGATCAAACTCCTCCACCTCTGAAGATTTCCCTAATCACTCTCACTCCTTCTCCCAAATCCACATGACCCTCACAGAATACATCACAAAAGGCAACACTGCAATACACAGTTTGTTGGAAGGCATTTAGAAGATCAGTTCTGTCGCCTTGTCTAAAAATGCCGACAGAATCCTGAGGCTAACCTTCAAAAGCATCCCTGGGGGCGGGGGACACATGGTGCCACTTGTATGTTCCTTACAGGTTAGAGTACAGATCTGGAAAGCTCTTCTGGTTGCCAGATCCCCAGAAAAGAAAGAAAGAGCTAGAAAGGCCTGAGAAAGACACATAAAACATCAAGGCGACGGCACAGGTGAGGGTGCCAGGCCTACGCAGGGCACTGGGTTCAGTCTGGCAGACGCGGGCTGGGCAAGTGGTCGCCATCCGTGAAACACTGAAGCCAAGGAGCAAGGCCAGCAGGGGCGCAGCTGGCAAGTCTCAGTAATGAACGGCGGGGTTGGGCGGCACGTCCTGACTTGAAGGCTGACTTTGCCCAGATCATAGTTTGACAGAGTGTGAAGATAAACACAGTGGTCCCCAGCCCTCAGTAAAGCTTTAAGGCAGCTGAGGCTCTCCTGAGACTCCTGTACGTCTGGCGCCGACACTGGGAAGGACAGCTGTATGTGACGCGTCTCCTGGGGACACTGACAAAGAGAATCAGATGGGACAGAGTTGGGTCCAGCGAGGCAAATTTAATCTTCTTCAAAGAAGTCAACCCCTACACAGCAGTCTGGCCGAGCGGTTGAGAAGAAGAAGATAAACACAGTGGTCCCCAGCCCTCAGTAAAGCTTTAAGGCAGCTTAGGCTCTCCTGAGACTCCTGTACGTCTGGCGCCGACACTGGGAAGGACAGCTGTATGTGACGCGTCTCCTGGGGACACTGACAAAGAGAATCAGATGGGACAGAGTTGGGTCCAGCGAGGCAAATTTAATCTTCTTCAAAGAAGTCAACCCCTACACAGCAGTCTGGCCGAGCGGTTGAGAAGACATGCCGGGGACTCACCCAACCAGCCTCCAGCTCTCAGCGTCCTGCTCAGCTTGGTGACCGTGGACAAGTTCCTGACCATCTCCAAGTCTTAGCTTCCTCATTTGTAAGTGAGACAACTCCTCCTGCCTAAAAGTGAAAGTGTTCGTCACCCAGTCATGTCTGATTCTTTGCAAACATATGGACTGTAGCCTGCCAGGCTCCTCCGCCCACGGGATTTTCCAGGCAAGAGCAGTGGAGTGGGCTGCCATTCCCCCTTCTCCAGGGGATCTTCCAACACAGGGATTAAACCAGGCTCTTCTGCGTTGCAGTGAATTCTTCACCAT
Source organism: Cephalophus harveyi (assembly GCA_006410635.1). Taxonomy (NCBI): domain Eukaryota; kingdom Metazoa; phylum Chordata; class Mammalia; order Artiodactyla; family Bovidae; genus Cephalophus; species Cephalophus harveyi. The sequence continues at coordinate 1,395,031 of SJYT01066766.1, read as the reverse complement.
CTGAGCTACCAGGAAAGTCCAAGAATGCTGGAGTGGGTTTAGTTAGTTAGTTAGTTAGTTAAGTCGCTTGCTCAGTCGTGTCTGACTCTTTGCGACCCCGTGGACTGTAGCCCACCAGGCTTCTCCGCCCATGGGATTCTCCAGGCAAGAATACTGGAGTGGGTTGCCATTTCCTTCTCCAGGGGATCTTCCCAACTCAGGGATCAAACCCAGGTCTCCCTCATTGCAGGCAGACACTTTAACCTCTGAGCCACCAGGGAAGCCATTCCCTTCTCTACAGGATCTTCCTGAGCCAGGGACTGAATCAGGGTCTTCTGGATTGCAGGTTGATTCTCTCCCATCTGAGTCACCAGGGAAGCCCCAAGGTTGCTACAAATGTGAAGATGAAGGGTGACTGCATGGGCCCAGTCCTAGGGACAGACCAAGGGTGCTGCCAGCGTGAGCCGCTGCATGCTCGTCACCGTCGCCGCTGCCATCCCCTGTACTATTGGTTTTTCCAAAGAAAACGTGCTCTGCTCCCATAGCTGAGCAGAGCTCAAGCTTCAGAAAATTGTGTGCAGTTTTGAATTTTTGGGCCTGAACTGTTCTTTGCCATTCTTGAGCAGTTTCTTTTTCTTTTTTTTTTAACTAAAAAAATTGCATCATCATAATCAAATAATATTTGCACATGTAGATAAAATGTGCATATATTAATAAAATTAACTTGTGAATGGTTTTTAATTAAGTCGTAGAATTGAGGTATTTTGAACTAAATAATAGTATTAACTCACTACGGGGAATTTTATACTAGAAAAATAAAGAAAAGATTTGTTCAGTTATCTAGAGAATTCAGACCAAAAAATCCACTTGCACTTTAATCAACTAACCTAGCAGCCGCAATGGCTCTGGATACAGTAGATAATGACTATACTTTATGTTGGCTGAGGATTCTATTAATTTTCCTATACCTTTCTTGAAGTTATATCATTAATTGCTATTAATGCTTCCTAATCAAGACAGAGCCAGTCACTGAAACAATTAACCTATTTCTGAAGGTGCAAATAGAAAGATAATTCATCAGTTTCCTACTTTTTCTCCTGCTGCAACACCAGGCTGGCTGCTGTCACTAAATGCTCTTCTACTCAGGACTCACAGCGGAGGCTGCCAGCAATCAAGGGAAAACAAAGCATGTGTTCATTTACAAGGGTCACTCCTGCGGCTCTGCGCTGAGGAACAATCATCTGTCAGCTCAGGTAAGAATCTCACCACAACCACAATTTCCACCATCCGAATACATTAAATGAAGGTAGATTTCTGCCAAAAAAAAAAAAACCCACACACCTCAAAACTCCAGTCTGTTTGTGAAATTAGAGGACATTGTCTTCCGGCCAAGCAGATTTCTCTAAAGTGACCTAAGGTGCGTCTGGTCTGGGAGGAGGGACCGGGCAGGTCGTGGGGCAGGTGACAGACTCCAGCTCCTGTCCCCAGAGGACCAGTGGGGACACGGCCTGGGCCATAAGCAGGGGTGAGAGCCCCAGACCTGTGGTCCCGACGGGCCTGTTTACGGAGAGGCCTGGCCCTTCCCCAGTGCACACGCTCGGGAAGAAGACGGCGTGCGATGCGGGGCGGTTTCGATGGGCAGGGGGAGGGCGAGGGGGGAAGGACGTCCCTGTGACCTTTGGCGCTGCTTGGTGAGCTTGGGAGTCCCCATGCTGGGGCCGCTGCAAACGAATCCACAAAGTGGGGGACCGCGGCCCGAGGCAAAGGGCTTCCCCGCCCCAGTCCCTCCCAGGGCCCGTGGGGAACTGTCCTGACCGTCTTCAGAGCCAGGCAGGGCGTGAGAGCCCGAGGGGGGGTCCCGGCACGGGCCTGCGTCCGCTGGCAGCCTGCCTGCTGCCCGCGGCTGGGCTCGTGGCCAGGGCGCCCGGGGTGCTCCGCGCCAGGGGGCTGCACCCCTGTCTCCATGCCCAGCTCGGGCCCACCCTGCTGTGCTGACCGCGGCCCCCCTGGCTGGGAAAGGCTTCCTTCTTCCGCTCCCACCTGCAGGGCAGCACTCTGTCCGAGGCAGGCACCCCAGGAGCAAGGCGGTACCTTCCAGCACATAGTCACCCTTCACCCCGTCCTCCCCCACACTCCTCAAGCCACTGCCGCCAGGGTGAGCCCCTGCTCCTAAGAGTCCAACGTCTGTCACCAGCATCACTGGCTGCCCGATAGCCAGCCCCACCGACCCCCCGGAGGGTAGGGCAGCTCTCCCTTGGCCCCAAGTCTCTGAGGCCACCCCTTGAGCCACCCTGAATGCTGCCATTAAAGCAAAATCAAACTCCTGCCCCAAGGCGATTTGAACACACCCATTTTGTGCTTCTTAAATCCCTATGGACATTTCCAAAGGAACAAATAGGGAAATAACTATACTAATACTGAAAATCAGGATTGCTACCCTGCACGGGAGAGTTCCTACGGGGTGGTGTGAATGAGCCCTGCTCGGGGCAAAGGCTTGCTGCTCTGAACTCCTAACTCCAGGAGAAAAGTCCAGGGGACTCCCCGGAGAACCGCATAAGCATGGCCGAGGCCAGCATGAGAAGTCTTCATTTTAAAGCACTTGAAAGAACATCTCCTTTATGAAATGGAACGCTTCAGGAAGTTTCTGAATCAAATTGATTCGGATGAGTCAGAAAATCTGAATCAAATAAAAAGCTCGTTGAGAAGAGTCAATAATATACTATAAATATGAAAATGGAATAATCTGAGATCAGAAAAGAGTGTTTTTAGATGAGAATAACAGTTGCCAAAATTAAAAATTCGATAGAAGCCCGGAAGAACAGATCAAAATAGTGTACACAATCAAATCCGTGAATCTGGCTGGAATTGAGGGTTCTTCCTAGAATTCAGAGAAGATAGATTAAATGAGCTATAAGGAGAGGATAAGCTGACTGAAGACTCTTCCAGGAGACCCGGCGTGAGCACAGCAGGCACCCGGGACGGGAGAGCTGGAGGCAGTGGAAGAAAAGCGCTAACCACGTTAACAGCAGACACGAACAAAGACGATTTGCGTCTTCAACTAAAAGGGCCTCCTGAGGACCAAGAAGGAGACAGCCACACCGTCACATCCCAGTAGAATGTGGGGGCTTCATGGAGAAGTAAATCTTGCAAGAGTCAGGATAGACTAAAGCAAGGCATCAACCCAAAGAAAACAAGAATGAAAACCAAAGGCCTCCAGACTTCTGTACAACATTAAAGCTAGAAGAGGATGAAGTAACATCTACAGAATTTTAATAGAATTGAACCATATCCCAAATATCCCAAAGATGTTGGTCACCAGCCAAACCTTTCTCGAGGAATCTGACAGGTTCATTCCATGCGACACCCGGTGGTTTTCTGATAAGCAGTGAACACCCGGCCCTGATCTGCTGCTGCTGCTGCTGCTGAGTCGCTTCAGTCGTGTCAGACTCTGTGCGACCCCATAGACGGCAGCCCACCAGGCTCCCCCGTCCCTGGGATTCTCCAGCCAAGAACGCTGGAGTGGGTTGCCATTTCCTTCTCCAGCGCATGAAAGTGAAAGTGAAGTCGCTCAGTCGTGTCCGACTCGAAGAGACTCCATGGACTGCAGCCTACCAGGCTCCTCCATCCATGGGATTTTCCAGGCGAGAGTACTGGGGTGGGTGCCATCGCCTTCTCCGGCCCTGACCTGCAGTTCCCTCCAGTTTCTCTGGTTCAGTCATTCCTACCCCGGCAGGTCTGAAGATACAAACACAGTCTCACTGCACATGGTGCTGGGAGGAGACGCCCACAGCCAGCGCTCACCAGCACACGGCTGAAATCCAGCCTCTGCCGCTAATCCAAGGCTGTCCAGAGTTAACTGGCCGGGACTCAGGACTGGTAGGAATCTGCCAGTCAGACTTACCATCTTAAGAATTTTATCAGAGAGACAGAGACGACTGTCAGTCCCTGAAGCTGTGATATAAAACTGAGTCTGGTGGCAAAAGAAGTCCGCAAAATAGCCCGGTGAGGCAGAGGAAGGAGCCAGCAGACACAGAGAAGCGGAGATGGGGCCATCTGGCTCCTGAAGAGCCGGGAAGTGCTTCGGGTCGGGGAGGCCTGATTTTTAGTCTCTCATGTTCTTGAGCTCCATGAGATGCTCTCATTCTTTTTGTTCATTTGAACCCTTTCCCACACTGGAGCCGGCAGGTTTGTATGGGTCTCTGCTTTTTTGCAATTAAAGAGCTCCATAGAACATGCTTAAAAAACAGTTCCACTCCTAGGAATTTATTGTAAAGAAATAATTTCGATATTCACATTAGATGTAGCGAAAAGGATATTCATCATTCTGTCTACAATGGTGAAAATCTGGAAACAATCTGAATGCCCAACTACTGAGGATTAGGTTGATGAGTCGTGATGTCTGCTTACGAAGGAAATGAGGCAGCTACTTAAAGTGATACAGTAGGTGTTAATATTGTATAAATAGTGAGATAGTAAGTGAGCAAGCTTACAAAAGAGTCCATACACCATGATCTAATTTCACTAAAAATGTTTACGTTTAATTTGTATGAGACACACACAGGCAGACGTGGACACACGGCTAGCTCAGTCCCAGGCCACCACCTGTAAAGGGAATGTCACGGTAAAGCCAGCCACGCGGGCTTGTGCTCGCTCCACGCTGCAGTCCGTAAGTGTGCAACAGCGCTACGTCTTCAGAACAAGGCGAATGTGAAAGTGTTAGTCGCTCAGTCACGTCCGACTCTTTGCGATCCCATAGACTATAGCCCGCCAGGCTCCTCTGTCCATGGAATTTTCCAGGCACAAATACTGCAGTGAATTGCCATTTCCTTCTCCAGGGGATTTTCCTGACCCAGGGATTGACCCTGGGTCTCTCACATTGCAGGCAGATTCTTTACCATCTGAGCAACCAGGTACATACCTTAATAAGAAAATACTTAATCGCTTAAAAATGCTAACCGTCGTCTGAGCTGTCAGCAGGATGAAGCTTCTTGCTGGTGGAGTGTCTTGCCTTGATGTGGATGCCTGCTAACTGATCAGAGTGGTGCCTGCTGAAGGTGGGGTTGGCAAAGTCTTAAAACAAGAAAACAAAGACGTTCACCACCCTGACTGATTTTCCTTCAGGAATGACTTCTCAGCAGCATGCAATGCTGTTTGAGAGCACTTTATCCAGAGTAGAACTTCTTTCAAAATTGCTGTCCAGCCTCTCAAACCCTGTTGCTCCTTCATTTCCTTTCATGGCAACAACGTTCACAGCATCTTCACTAGGAGCACATTCCAGCTCCATAAATCACTTTCTTTGCTCCTCCATGAGAAACACCTCCTTACTCATGAGAGTTTTGTCCTGAGATTATAGCAATTTAGTCCCATCTTCAGACTCTACCTCTGATTCTAGCTTTCTTACTGTTTCTACCACATCTGCAGTTATTTCCTCCACTGATGTCTTGAGCCTCTCAACATCATCCATGAGGGTCAGCATCAGCTCCTTCTAAAATGTTAATGTTGACATCTTGACCTCTTCCCACAAATCAGCAATGTTCTCAATGGCGTCGAGAAGGGTGACTCCTTCCCAGAGGGTTTTCAGTCGACTTTGCCGAGATCCATCAGAGGAATCACAATCAATGGAGGCTACAGGCTGATGAAACGTATTTCTTAAATAACTAGACTTGAAATTTGAAATTACTCCTTGATCCATGGACTGCAGGATGGATGCCATGCAGGGAACAGGCAGGAAAGCTTTCATCTCGTTGTTCATCCCCACTGGCTCTTGGGCCACCAGGTGCTCTGTCGGTGAGCAGTAACATTTGGGATCTTTTCTTCTGAGCAGTGGGTCTCGAGAGTGGGCTTGAGATATTCAGAACATCACACTGTGAGCGGATGTGCTGTCAGCCAGGCTCTGTTCTTCCGCTTGGAGGGCACATGCAGAGTGATTAAGGGCAACTCCTGCGGGCCCCTGGACTTTCAGAACGGTAACTGTCTTCAGCTCAAAGTCACCCGCTGCTTTTCCCCTAACAAGACTCAGCCTGGCCTCTGGAGCTTTGAAGCCAGGCAATGACTCCTCCTCTCTTGCTATGAAAGTCTTGCACGGACAGCGTCTTCTGTGAGAAGTCTGTTCCATCTACAGTGAAACTCTGATGTTCCAGGTGGCCACCTTCCTCACCTGTCTCAGCCAGACCTTCTGGAAAACTCGCCGCAGCATCTACGCCAGCGCCTGCCGCTTCACCTTGTGCTTTTACGGGAAAGCGTCTTTCCTTAAGCCTCAGGAACCCACTTCTGCTGGCTTCAGATTCCTCTTCTGCGGCTTCCTCAAGTCTTTCATCCTCACAGAACTGAAGGGTTAGGGCCTTGCTCTGGACGAGGCCGGATGGGGCTTAATGGAGTGCTGTGGCTGGTTTGCTCTGCGGTGCAGGCCAGTGAAGTTTGTCTCCATGTTGGCAATGAGGCTGTTTTGATTTCTTACCGCGTGTGTCTTCACTCCTGTAGCACTTTTTATTTACTTTAAGACATTTTCCCTTGCACTCCCAGCTTGGTGAAGTTTTGGTGCAAGAGGCCTTGCTTTTGACTTATCTCAGTGCTTAACAGGCCTTTTTCACTGAGCTTGATCAGGTCTAGCTTTTGATTTAAAGTGAGAGACGAGCGACTCTTCCTTCCACTTGGACACTTGGGGGTCTTTGCAGCGCTGTTAACTGGCCTAACTTCAACACTCTTGCGTCTCAGGAAACAGGGGGCCCAAGAGAGAAAGAGGGAGATGGCGAAATGGCCGGTCAGTGGAGCAGTCAGAACACAGTGCTCATCAGTTAGGCTTGTGGTCTTAGGCGGGTGTGTCTTAGCAGGTGTGTTGTCTTAGGCGGGTTTGTGCCCCAAACACAGTAGTCATGTCAAAAATCACTGACCACAGGTCACTGTAACATGTTAATAATAATGAAGACGTTTCAAGCTAGAAATTCCCACAGGACCTTCCCTTCGCTTTAGCTCCGTGAATTAGTGCCTCGTAACTGCTGCTGGCTCTACATTCTCCCCCAGACTTGCGGGCACGACCCCTCCCGTCCCCGCCTCGCTGCCTGCGGTGCCAGCTGCGGACACCCCACCCGACGCGCTGCTAAAGGCCTCCCTTCACTCGCGTGTGTGCTGCAGCCAGCAAATCTTAGAACGCTCACAGGTCTAAAGTCTGTGATGAACTAGCACGACCCACGGCGTGATGTCCACACGTCTCAGTACACACGGCACCATCTTCCGCTATTGAGCCCCAGACCTGTTCTCCATCACCTGCCTGAACACAACGCCACCAGCCACAGTGAGGCCACCGCTTTCCAGGGAAGTTCTCCCCGCCTCCGCGGGCGGCCACCCACCCCCGCCCCGCCCTTTCACCCGGTGCTCCCCACTGCCTCCTCTCCATCCTGAGACGGTCAGCGCACCGCGTCCTGGGGAGGCTTTCTCAGAGCGGGCACCCCCTCGGGCCAATTAGGCAGCCCCTCCGGTGGCCGCAGAGCCCCCAGGGCTCACTCCAGCGGGCGCCGATCGCGTCTCTCTGGTTCCTCGCCTCTCCCTGGGCGGCTGCGGCCTCTCTGAGGCCCAGTCTGTGTCCGGGATGTGAGCGGTGCGTGCAGCCCGGGTCTCAAGCAGTCTTTGACGTGCAGCAGGTCCCAGTGAATTATGCCATGAGGTCCGCAGCCAGACGGCAAGCCCCCTCAAGGCTGCAGTCTCCAGCTACCCCTCGGAGCCTGGCAACAGTACGAGTTCAGCTGATGAGTCAGTGGAATCTTTAAGAGCTCCAAAGGCCAGCACTGCCCTTACAGACAGACTCCACGGAGCATAAACGCCTGGCAATGCTTGATCAAAGCCTCTACGTGATCAAGGCTTTCCACTAAGTCTCTCAGTTCATCAGGGAGGGCGGGAGGGGCGCCCTCGTCCCTCCGCCACCCCGGCCCTCCTCCAGCTGCTCCGTCCTGTTCTCACTGGAAGGCTCCAGAGGGCTGCGCATGTTGACCCATCTCTGATTCTTCACCTGCAGCTTCAGGTGAGCCCACAGCCTCGGCAAAGGCAAAATCCAACGTCAAGACAAGAGCGGCGCGGGTGCACGCCCACGGGTCACACAGCCAGCCGTCCACCCTAGGTGCCACCTCTGCAGATGAATCAGCTGTTCAGTGGTCGCTGACACGTGTACTGTGTCCCGGGGAGGGAAGTCTGACTCAGGATCTACTGAGAAGCCCAGCTTGTTTGGTTTGTCAGATGAGGCAGGGACAGGGTGAGAGGGAGGAAGGGGAGATGAGGCAGCAAAGATGGGTCGTGTGAGATGGAATATAGTTAATAATAGTAATTATATTAGTAGTAGCATGAATTATTCATATTTAGTTAATAGTCATTGTATTAGCTATGATAGTAATAGTTATGAGTTAATGGGCTAATGATGATTGCATTGGATATTGTAATAATAATAGATAGAAGAACAATTTCATGCCAACAGATCAATCTGAAAAGAAGTAGAATATAACACTGTTAGTGGTACGGATGTGTTCACGAGAAAAAGGGTGTGAGAAGCCATGTATGTGGAAAATGATTAGAGGACAAATTGGGCCAGCTAAAAAAGGAAGGCTCTCAGTGGAAGTGACCATCCAATGTCACCTCCTACAGACACATCTGAATAACCACAGCTGCATTCCTAGGGCTCCAAGACAGCGTGGTGTGGGGATGGAAGACAAAGGGGCCCCCCGACTTCTGGGGTGTCTGATCATGCCCTGGCTTTGGGCTGGGAAGGCAGCTCGTGACCCAGTCAAGGGAGACGCTACCATCTTATCTCTGCCTAGAAGGGAACCCCTGCAAAAGTATGACTTCTGCAGGAGGCCCATGACACTAACAAACTAGAAGTAAAAAACTAAAAACAGACCAGAATTTAAAAAGAAGCTGTTTCTGTTTCACAGAGACTTTGCTCAGAATCCGTGGGCCCCACATCTTCTCATTTCCCAGTGGAGACCATATACCCTGAGGGCAGGAAGGCGTGCGTGTGTGCGTGTGGTATGCACATGCACACATGTATGTGTATGCACACACGTATGTGCAGGTGTGTGTATAAGCAGGAACATAGCTTTGAGATAAGGGTTAGAAATCAAAATGATGTCAAGATGTCTTAGTTTTCCCCGCTTCAGGGCCCTGGAAATAAACGGTGTGACTTGTGGCTTTATTTTGCCCATTGGCCATGTGCAGGTCATCTAAGCCTGATGCACGATTTTGAGTCTCTTCAAATGAGTGCCGAGGTTTCCTGACCACCTCTTCTTACCGTGTCTGCCCCCACTCAGGGTTGGCTCAGCGGAGAATCTCCGTGGTGCCGCTCAGCGCAGGGAGGGTCTTCCCTCTGAGCTCCTAGCGCCCAGGGCCCTCGCCTGGGGACATCTGAGCTTTCGTACGTCCTGGCTACAGGACGTGTTAGTGTTGTTGTTTGGTCACCGAGTCGTGTCTGGCTCTTTTGGGGCCCCACGGACTGCAGCCTGCCAGGCGTCTCTGTCCATGGGATTTCCAGGCAAGAACAGAGTGGGCTGCCATTTTCTCATCCAGGGGAGCTTCCCGATCCCGGGATGGAACTGGCATCTCCTGCACGGTCTCCTGCACTGGCAGGTGGATTCTTGACCGCTGAGCCACCAGGGCTTCCCACATGTTACTCGAGACTGGCTGCAGAGGGTGTCTGGCTGGGACACTTGCTCCTTAGGCAGCACACACACAAAGGCTCCCACAGGGAAGAAAGGGGGTGAGCTATCAGTGAACCTGCTCGGGGAGGCTTAGGAGGAAGAGAGCTTACAGGGGAAAGGACGTCACCACAGCGGTGCCGTGGTCTGGAGGAAATGAAGGCGGAGTGGAGCTAAGGTGGGAGAGGAAGGCAGTGGATGGGAGAGAGACAGACCCCAGGCCTGGGGCCTGGACAGGACTGGGGAGCTCCCCGTGAGGCCCGGAAGGTCTCCGCTTCCAGGGCTCCTGCAGGGTGCACTCCACCCCGTCTCTGGAGGCCCCTGTCGTGAACGCCCCCTTGGTCTCAGCGCGTCATCTGAACGGGGAGCAGGGAGGAGAGTGAGGAGGAGAAAAGACAAGAGCACCTCCTTTCCTGGCTCCCCCAGCCCAGCCCCACCTCAGGGTCTCCGCGTGGCTTCTCCAGGCCTTGACACAGAAACAGCTCCCATCCCTGAGGACACATGGTGTTGCAGAAAGGTACCACACTGTCTGGTTAAAAAGCGGGAAGCCGAGTCCGTGGCTTCCCCTCCGCTTCCTTCCATGGGATGTCTGGCTGCCTGTGCTCAGCTCAGCTGGAGGAGGCTGGGGAGCGGACAGTGGCGTGGAGAGCCCCGGGGGCCCAAGGGCCCAGAGGCAGGCCCCCACCCAGCCTGCTGGCGGGGAGGGGCTGGGGGCCGTCGGTGGTCTGCTGGCTCTGCTCTCTTCAGCTCGTTGACTCTTGAGTGGTCCCTCCATCTTCACTCCCTGTGTAACTGCCAAGCTCTCTCACTAGTCCTTCCACTTGCTGAAGCCCTTCTCCAGGATGGAGAAGGGCTTCTTAAGCCCTGTTCCATGGAATACAGCATTGTACTTGCTTATTGCTTCATGCAAGATGCTGAAGGCCCACCATGTACCAGTCACCGAGAAAAAGAGGTTCTGTGGTCAAATAAACATAGGAGCTCCTCCTCTCTCAGAATCCACAACATGCACATTAGCATATGAAAGCAAAATCTGGAAGGAATAAAGGCGGCTCTCGCAGCTCCTCCTCCACGTGCTAGATTCATCTTCCTAAAACACAGCTGTCACCCCAGAGCTCCTATCTTTAAACCCTTCTCTGAGGTCACACAACAAACTTCAGCTCCATCCACGTTCCTGTGGCCTCGCTTGTCTTCTTTTGTACCAAGTGGAGGGGCAATCCCCACCCACAATCCCTTGCTCACACCCCCACCCACAATCCCTTGCTCACACCCCCACCCACAATCCCTTGCTCACGTTGGTCCCTTTCCTGGAAGGCTTCCTGATCCCCAGATCTCTGCTTCCACCTACCCTTCAGGCACATCTAAAACGCCTCCACAGCCAGGGAACTCCACGTCTGACTCTCTCAGGTCACTCACCTGCAGCCTCTGAAGGATGACTCGCACCACACACACTGAGGGGAATGGACGGTCCCCTTACCTCCTCCAGGGAAGGGCCTGCTCCTAATTCGTCATCATTTGCACATCCTGTGTGACCTCCCTCCCCCAACACCTGACACAGAGCTACAGGCTAAACGGCGGTCCAGTACAGAGCTTGCTGGCCTGGGCTGCTCCCCAGCTACAAGACTTCAGGAGGTCATCGAGTTTCCATTGCTGCCACTTTCCTTCATTAAGAGCACATATTTTCCTTAGTTTATGACAGGGTTGCTTCCTGATAAACCCACTGTAAGTCTAAAATATCTTAAGTTGAAAACATATTTCCTACATCTAACCTAGGGGGTTCCCAGGTGGCTCCGTGATAAAGAATCTGCCTGCCAATGCAGGAGATGCAAGAGACGTGGGCTCAGTAAGACCCCCTAGAGTAGGACATGGCAACCCACTCCAGTATTCTCGCCTGGAAAATTCCATGACAGAATCCTGGTGGGCGATAGCACAAGGGGTCTCAGAGTCTGATATTACTGAGCACGCACACACACCCCTAAATTACTGAGCATCAGAGCTCAACCAAGTGTCCCATAAACATATTCAGAACACACATTGGCCTACAATTGGGCAAAACCATCTAACGTGAAGCCTGTATTATAATAAAGAGTAGGATATCTCATATAATTTATTGAATACTGTATTGACAGCAAAAAATACAAGGGCTGCGGGGGTCAGAGTGGCAGCAATTGTGTCCACTGTTTGCTCTCACGATCACAGGGCTGACCACGAGCCGCAGCTCGCCGCCACCGCCCAGCATCATGAGAGGACACCCTACCGCGCGTGGCCGGCCAGCCTGGGAGAAGATCAAAATTCAAAATTCGAGTATGGTTTCTATTAACTGTGTATCACTTTTGAGTATCACTCTGAAGTCAAGAAACTAAGTTGAACCATAGGAGGTCGGGGACCATACGTACAGGCTTTGGCGTCCAGACAAACAGCAGACTGAAGTCTAACTCTTCCCGGGCAGACGAGACGAGCTCAGAGCACAGTGGCTGCATGCGTATGGATATTCAACTTGATCCATTTTTTTATATACCTGTCGTTTCAACTTTTGTCCCAGTTAGAAAAGCCTGGCTCCCCACAAGTTCCCTGGCTGGGCCACTCCAGTTCCCACAAAATTGGGAGCTGGCACAGATCAAGGATGCCTTCCTGATAAGGCCCTGCAAACCAGCCTGCGGATGGCTGGGGCCACAGGGGCCGCATACGTGAACTTGAGCAGAAAGGGGCCACTGGCGCTGGAGGGCCCTCTGTGCCCCGTAGCAGTGTCATATTTATGGAATACAATAGAGCGCTGATTATCCTGACTAATTGGGGATTTAATGATCTGAATAATCAATTTTTCTGGATAAGTGATCCTGATGGTTGCAAGAGGAAGAGCCATCAGCTGTTTGGGCGGAAGGGCCAAAGAACTGGCCTTTCAGGAGACCTGCACGCCAGAAATGAACAGAGGCCACTTCCAAGCTAGGACTGCAGGACAGTGAAGGACTAGAGATGTCTCCCCCCACACACTGCACGGAACGTGCCTGGGCTGCGTGTTTGCGCAGAACCCACCCCCCACCCCCCGCTGCCCCAGAGGCCCGGGAGGCTTCAGGCCGGGATGGCAGCATGCGTGGACAGGACAGTACAGTCGGTCGATGCTTTGGAGTGACCCTGGAGAAGTTCAGGCACCGTCCAGAAAGCCAAGGAAACGGAGTCCCTGGCCAGGAGGGTCCCACCTCTTGAGCCACACTTGGCAACATGCAGCTGTTTTCCCTACACTTGCAAATTCTCCAACACCGAGAGCCTTTACAGACAGAACATGGCTTAATACACGTGCCTCACAGGAGACAGCTCTGAACAGAGTTCTGCGGTGTGGCGCTGCAACAGCACGGCAGAACAATCGGGTTTTGTCTCGTCTCTTTGAAACGTTCCGATTCTCTCTCTGCTGAGGCTTGCGAGCTGCAGAAAGAACAGAGGCTCTGAGCTCTGCACATTCCACCAGAAAACAATGCGCCTGTCTGCTGATGCAGCGGGGGGTGGGGGGCATGCACTGCGTCACTTTCTCCCTGCACAGAAACTCGGGGTTTGCACGCCGGCATCACCCAACGCCAGCAGCCCCTTCCGATGGCCTTGCAATCCCTGAGCGCTTTTCTATTTTTATACATTTTAAATGGACCTGATCCTCGGCCCCCGACTTCTCCTATAAGGGAGGTATTTCTCCAGGGGTGTCGATGCCTAATGAACTCTACTGCTCATTTATGTTTTCAAGGCTGTGTTTCAATCCAGTAGCATTTAACTTCTACCCAAAAGGGGCTGATTTATGTATTAAGAAGTACCTGACTTTAAGCAAGTGAGGCATACAAAAGATAAAGCCGTAGGTTGTGTGAATGAAGAGGATTCTTTAATCGCTGAGTTTCTCTGTGGTGAATTTTAAAATATTTATACCTAGAAAAATAGCTGAAACCCGATACTCAGAGTGCATACAGCGCGATCCGTCCACACACACCTGATGCTTGGCAGACCCTGCGCCAGGCGCTGTGGGGCCGCCCGGATGGTCCCTGCCCTCAGGGCGCTCCCCCAGCCTGGCGTCTTTGGGAGGGCTAGGGACACGCTGGAGAGTTAAAGGTCAGTCAGGGCTGCTGGGGGCCAGGTCAGCCTACGGAGAGGCCACCACAGGGCCACCACCCGCGCCTGCCCACCGGCCACTCCCAACACCAGCCGGCAGCATCTCCACGGAGTTGATGGAGCACCAGCCACGGCCAAGCCGGGTTTAAGGCTACAGTTTCCAGCAGCGGTCTGGACAACATCTGAGAGCCTGAGGATGGAGCCAGACTGGAGGACAGCAGGGCCAGACATGGGAAGAAGCCAGTTCAAGGGACTCGAGCGTGCGGGTCCAGTCGTGTCTGAAGACAGTCTGCCCCGGACCCTTCCGTTACCTGTGCCAAGAAATTCCCTGTTCATTTTTAAAGCCAGTTCCAGGAATACATAACTGTCAGGGGAACCAAGAGGAACACGGGCTAAGAGGTGCTGTCCTGGGGCCGCCTTCCTAGTCTCCTTCCACCCCCGGCCACCTGAGCAGAGGATGATCACCTGCATCTGGCCTCACTCTTGTCCCCTGTCGGCCCATCTGAGAACCCCAAGAGGACCTGCGCTGTGGAAAGGACACCTTCAGATACAAGGGACTTCTACCCATGTCTTCCGAATGTGGCTTATTCCTTCTTTAGTCCAAGGCATCCAAAAATAATTTATTTCCCTCCTGGGTCCACGCCCCGTCCCTGCCCCCTCAAATGCTGCTTTTTGCTTATGCCTGCTCTGGAGGGCTGGGAAGACACAGGGCAGATACACTCATTACGTATGCACATCAAAAGTAGGCTAAACTGACTTGGAGAAAAAAGGCAACTATCACTATAAGCTTAAGGGTGATCTCGGCGTACTTCACAGAGGAAGGAATTGCTAACGGGCAGCAGTGACAGGTGTATGAGGGTCGGAACACCCTGAAGCGCCCGCCACACGCTCTGGGGTCATTGCCATGAGTCCCATGCTGCTCCCTGGTGCCCCACGCTTCCTGCTCACACCTGACTGCACCGCGGGTGGGCGTCTGGCCGGCCATGCCTGAGGGATCTGCTGGTGCCCCTGGCAGGGAATTAGACACTCAGTATGTGTTCAAGTAAAGGAAAGCTGAGCCACAGTAAAAGAAGTGATGAGAGAGGCCGGGGCTGACACTGGAGCAGAAAGGAGTCTAGCCCTGATCTGCATCACCCCAAGCCCCAAACACAGAAACCACCCCTCCCGAAATAAGAATAAAAGATGAGCAGTATGTATATAAGCACTCACTCCATCAAGTTATCTTCAGTTCAGTTCAGTTCAGTCGCTCAGTCATGTCTGACTCTTTTTGACCCCATGAATCGCAGCACGCCAGGCTTCCCTGTCCATCACCAACTCCTGGAGTTCACTCAGACTCATGTCCATCGAGTCCGTGATGCCATCCAGCCATCTCATCCTCTGTCGTCCCCTTTTTCTCCTGCCCCTAATCCCTCCCAGCATCAGAGTCTTTTCCAATGAGTCAACTCTTCAAATGAGGTGGCCAAAGTACTGGAGGTTCAGCTTTGGCATCATTCCTTCCAAAGAAATCCCAGGGCTGATCTCCTTCAGAATGGATTGGTTGGATCTCCTTGCAGTCCAAGGGACTCTCAAGAGTCTTCTCCAACACCACAGTTCAAAAGCATCAATTCTTAGATCCAAAAAAAGTGACACTGGATACAGATGGTATACACAGCTGAGCAATATGTATCAATAACCGGGCAATTCCAGGGCTAAACTCTATTGACCTTGCCCTTCAATATCACAAATGATACCCAAACAGAAGCAACCTGATAGAAGACCCTCACCACCTCTGCTGTTTGAGTGCTGCGTCTTTCGTGATTAATTTCATTTTGCTAAGAATCTATTTAAAACCATAAAGTTACCAAAACCCCACTCATAGGTGTACTGCCCTAAAGGATTGAAAGCCGGGACTAAGACAGAGCTTTGTAGGTGAATGTTCACCGTGGCACCATCCACAGCAGCTGGAAGGTGCAAACAGCCCAGACGCATGTTGACAGCTGAGTGAATGAACAGACTGTGGGACATCCGTTCAACAGAATAGCATGCAGTCAGAAAGAGGAAATGAAGCTCTGATATATACTACAACGTGGGTGAGCCTTGAAAACGTTATGCCAAGTAAAGTAAGGTAGATACAAAACGACAAATGTTGTGTGATTCCACTTTGATGAAATATCTAAAGCACGCCCATTCATGGAGACAGACAGTAGATAAGAGATTGCCAGGAGTGGTGGGCGAGGAGTGAATGGAGAGTTAATGCAATTGGAGGAGAGTTTTTGTCTGGGGCGATGGAAATATTTTGGGGATAGATATTGGTGATGATTGGCCAATATTGTGAATACAATTAATGCTACTGAATTGTATACTTAAAAATGGTTAAAATAGCAAGGGTTATGTTATATATGGGCTTCTCCAGTAGCTCAGCTGATAAAGAATCTGCCTGTGATGCAGAAGACCCTGGGTCAGGAAGATCCACTGGAAAAGGGATAGGCTACCCACTCTAGTATTCTGGCCTGGAGAGTTGAGTAGTAAAACAGTCGGACATGACTGAGCAACTTTCACAATGTTAAATATATTTTACTACAATAAAAAATCTATTTAAAGATTTTTACAAAGATCTAGTTATAAGATCTAAGAAAAAGGAATACAAATGAACTTATTTACAAAACAGAAACAGGCTCACAGACAGAGAGAATGAACTTGGGGATACGGAGATGTGTATAAAACTTGGGGATACGGGGGTGGGAGGGGACGGGACGGGGGAGGGATGGGTTGAGAGCAGAGACTGACATGCACACACCACTACAGTTATGTAGACAACCTACCTGGCTCACTTTGCTGTATCCCTGAAAGTCACATAGCACCGTCAATCAACTCTATTCTAACAAAACTCAAAATAGATAAACAAAACAGACAATCAACAAGGACCTGCTGTATAGCACAGAGAGCTCTACTCAATATTCTCTAATGATCTAAAAGAATTTGAAAGACAATAGGTACATGTATATGCATAACTTAATCACTTTGCTGTACACCTGAACGTAACACAACGTTGTTAATCAATGATGCTTCAAGGTTAAAAGAAAACAAACACTAAAAAAAAAAAAAAAAAACTATTCAAAGATTTCTGATTTTAGCTACGTAGCAGAATGAGCTATCAGGGTCCTCATTTCTGCTTATAAGCACATAAAGTTTTAGATGAAACATAAAAAAGAAATTTAGAAGTCAGAGCTGAGTCTGAAAGAGAAAAACAAGAAAACTAGTATATGCCAGAAAATAGGAAAGTTGAAAAAGACACAGAAATACTACTTGCGTTTTACAGGACTCCTTAATCTGAAAAATTAATTTAAACTGTTACCAGGACAATGAAACCAGTGGGACAAAGACACAAACAACGCAAGACGACTCCATGTTAATCCTTCCACGATTCGTGAACAGGAGAATCAAAACTAACAAAGATGTGCTTTCTCTTTACACAAAATACAGCCACCATCAGAAGGGTCAGTGTATTCAAAAAGAAGCTTTACACTCCTGAGCTTGAGGCAAGACAGTAACTTGAGAGAGACTATAAAATAAGAAAGTTTGAAAGGATTAAGCAAGGGAAAAAAGAGAAATTCTAACAAAAATAATAAAATACTATGAAAAGAAAAGGCAGATTTTAAAAAGTGCTGAATAAAACTTCTACAAATGAAAAATGTCATCGAAATTAAAAATTCAGAGGTAAGGATACGTATCAATAAGACAAAGCTAAAGTGAAAATATTTAAATGGAAGAGAAATCAAGAAGATTTCCCAGGCTATGGCAAAAACAGAAGACACAGGAACTATGAAAATGAGGCTAAGAGAAAGTAAGGTAAAAGAAGGCCCAAAATATGTCTAGATAGGAGTTCTAGAAAGAGAGACTACGAGAAGAAAAAGAAAAACAATATCCAGGAGAAGAACTCTTAAGAATTTTGTAATCGATAAAAGACGTGATTCCTTAGGCTTGAGAAACATCGTGCATCTCAAGCAGGAGGAAGTGAGCTACTCGGTGAGACTGCAGACATGAACATGACAGGAGGGGCCTTACAAGCCAGAGCGAGCGAGCGTCCACGGAGGACACCTGGGCCGCGGCAGAGACAGAGGGGCCACAAGGAGACGGAGCAGGAGCCAAAGAGAGAGCGAGCGTCCACAGGGGGCACCTGGGCCGCGGCAGAGACGGACGGGCCGCAAGGAAACGGGGCAGCAGCATCAGAGAAAGCGAGCGTCCCCAGGGGATAACTGGGCCATGGCAGAGACGGAGGGGCCGCAAGGAAACGGAGCAGCAGCACCAGAGAGCGGGGGGACAGTGAACCGTCACCCTGGAACTGTACCCATCTCTAGACTTCATTCAAGACTGAAAGGAAAATCACCCCAGTGACTCACCGACATAGACATGGATATTCACTGTGGCATTACTTATAACAGATAAATACTGAAATTTTAGATGCTAATACATAGGAGATTGTAGAATAAACTCTGGTACAATGAGTATGCAGCTGTTGTAAAAAAGGAATGGTGAAGGATTTTCTGAACTGATTTCCAGAATATTAATTGAAAACAAGGTGCTCATATATACATATATATGCTTATATTTTTATTGATATAATTCATATACCATAAAAGTCACTATTTGAAAGTACACAGCTGAGTGGTTTCTATTATCACAAGACTCTGCAGCCACCAACACTACCTAATCCCAGAAACCACAAAACTTCTAGAAGAAAACATAGGCAGTAAGCTCTTTGACACTGGTCTAAGCAATATTTTTTTGCATGTTTCTCCCCAGGCAAGTGAATCAAAAGCAAAAATAAACACATGGGACTACATCAAACTAAAAAGCTTTTGTACAACAAAGAAAACTATCAATCAAATGAAAAGGCCACCTACCAAACGGGAGAAGCTATTTGCAAACTATGTATCTGATAAGGGGTTAATTTTTGAAATATGCAAAGATCTCATATAATGCCACTTCAAAATAACAAATAGCCCAATTCATAAATGAGCAGAGGACCTGAATAGACAGTTTCCCAAAAGAAGACACATAGATGGGCAAGAGACACATGAAAAGAGGCTCAGCACCACTAATCATCAGGGAAATGCAAATAAAAATGCAAATTAAAAAAATGAGGTGTCACCTCACGCCTGTCAGATGGCTACTGTTAAAAAGACAACACAGAGCGGCTGTTGCCGAGGATGTGGAGAACACGGAGCTGCCACGCACACTGGAGGGAAGGCCGAGGGGCCCGGCCCCTGGAAACCGCCGCGCAGCGTCCCCACGCAGGCAGAAACGCGGTGAGAGAGCCGCTGCGCCCACTGACGGACAAACGCACGGAAAGGAAACGAATCCGTAAACGGCTAGAACTCAGTGACTGACAGGGGCTCTCAATGCGGTATCTTTAATGCACAAACGGAATCCTGAATTCTGCTAATGACTTTAAAGTAGGTATTGGTTTGGCAATTTCAACCCTTTATAGCGTGAATCCTATATAGTAACTTACAGGACTGAGAAAATGGATAAATATGTTAATTTTGTCAGAAATCAGTGTTCTCACTGTGCGATAAGGGAGACACAAATCTGTCGTGGGGGAAGGGGAGAAAGAACCCTGTGATATCAACACTAAGTTGAAATTTAGAAGTGCCAGTAGAAATGTATGATTTTAGGTATAAATTATATAATACAAAATATATACAAGTATAAATTTATTTTTTCAGTGGACAGAGCAAGGAGATATACATATATCTTATATGTCTCATACCATAGTATTATATATCTTATATTATCGTACTATATATATCTTATATGGCTTCTTGATCTGTCCATTGTAACAGCTTTGAGGCAATAGTATCTCAGTAATAATGAGCACACCTACTTCCCATATCTTGGTTTCTAAACACCACACCCCTTCAAAGGAATCATGGCTCTTGAAACAATGGCTGATGCCAGGGCTATGAGCAGGGAGAACACAAGGTGAGCACGTTGTTGTGCCTGAAAGTAAGAAATTCTCAAAATCAGATGAAAATGTGTTAAAACAATACAGGAGACACTGAGTGGACCCCTACCAGCCAAACGCGGCAGCACCAGAATGAATAACTGAAGGATTACAGTATAACGTGCTGAGTTAATACAAAGAGCACACGATTCCATTCTAAATTTCATCTGCAGAGTAGAGGTATGAAGAAGGAAAAACAGTTCTTTACAGAAGAATGCTGAGTTAAAAAACACAGAATGCTCGAAGTTTAAAAACAATCACCAGCATTGAAGCCAGAGTCATCAATAAACATTAAAACCATGGGAGACAGAACAGTCACACAGCTTCAAAGCATCACCACATAGATTTTTAACTAATTACAAGAGAAAAGTGCATTTTCACACGTGGAAAAATCTGTTAGCCTCAATTTAACCAAATAATCCCTTTCTCAAAACTCATCAATAATGAGACAAACAGACATCAAGTGGCCTCTGATGCGGTACACGGAGAAGGGCATAGTGTCACCAAGATGTTTAACCCGAATCTAATAAAGATGAAACAATCAGATAAACTCAAGATTGAAGAACATTCTGAAAACAACCAGTCAGGAGTTTTCAAAAATGTCGCTGTCAAATCAGACAAAAGGCCAGGAACTCTTAGATGAAGGATAAGAAGATGAAGAGGCCGTGAAAACTAACGCAATGAATCGTCCTTAATTGGATGCCAGGACTGAAAGAAGCGGCAGAGTTCTTTCTTGTTATAATGAGGGACATTTGGACATGGACTATATATTAGAGAATAGTGCTAAATCAATGCTACATTTTAAAGAGTGATAATTGTTCTATGATTATGAAGGAGATTGCTCCTACTCATAGTAGACAGATGTTAAGAGTATTTGGGGGGAATATCTGCAAAATATACTCAGATGCGTTAGTCAAAAAAGTGTGTGTGGTGTGTGTGGGGGGGCAGGGACAGAGCGAGGGAGGAGGATGCCAACAGCCTCTGCATCCAGGGAAGGGTGGAAGACACACGAGCTGTCGGCTAAACTGTTCCAAAATAACAGCTGGAGAACAAGAAAGTGAGGTGAAATAAAGATCCTCTCAGACTTCGAGTAGAAGACGGCTTCTGAAGAAGGAGAATGTGTAAGGATACTAAACTCAGAAGGAGGCAGGGGTGGGAGAAACGACAATGAGTAAATCGAAATGAGCACTAACTCCGAAAAGGAGCTTCATGCCATTATCACAGCGAACCTGGGGACTGACAAGAAGACGGGGTCCATGGACAGGGCCACACAGACGTGCGCCGAATCTCTGTCAGGTCGGTTACGCCTGATAAATATTTGAGGAATAACCAGCGTAAAATGGAAAAGTTCATGTGAATTTAAAAATACACAAACTATATTCTACAGGATTTGGGGGAAGGGAATGTGTAAGAAAATAGGAAAACACAGAAGAAATAACACCGAATTCCAGTTAACGGTTCCCTCAGCAAAGAGGAGGGCTTCCCTGGTGGCTCAGCGGTAAAGAATCTGCCTGCCTGCCAGTACAGGAGACACGGAGTCGATCCCTGGGCCAGGAAGATTCTGCTGGAGAAGGGAATGGCAACGCACTCCAGTATTCTTGCCTGGAGCATTCCATGGACAGAGCAGCCTGGTGGGCTACAGTCCGTAGGATCTCAAAGAGTGGGACGAGGCTGAGCGACCGGCAGGCATAGCAAAGAGAGGAGGAGAAGGCCGGGAGGGTGATATTTAATTTCTTTAATAAAAGAGGCTACTCGCATAGCTAACAATTTATAAGGTGAGGCCCAGTGTGAGCAACGGAACCAAAACTCAAAAGAAGAACTGGGCTTTGCTATGACATCTCCTGTGGCTGAGACGAGCTCAAGGCCTGGGAGCAGGGGCCTTGGGTCAGGAAGCATCCTCTGGACGAGGGTCATCCTGGCTGCCACTTGAAGGCCGCTGTCAAGTGGACAAGGGTGTTCGCGGCAAAAAGAAACGGTGCGGCGGGCGGGGGACCGGGAGCAGAAACCCAGGGGCCCACAGAGCCGGGCGTTAGGACCATGGCGAGCGACTGAATGTGATGAAAGAACTGGTGTGGAGTGGGAGGCGGCCAGGCGTGTGGACGCAGTGGCACCACGCCTGGACCAGACGAGCCAAGGGCTTCACCTGCTTTCTCATCCAGTCTCCCACCAATGTTCTTTGAGAACCTCGGTCACGCCCATTTTACAGACAAGGAAGCTGAGGCTTAGAGAAGAGCATTGCCTGTAAGTCACACAGTACGAGGCAGACCCAGGATATGCACACAGGTCTTTCTTACACAGACCTAGTCTGCAGGCGATGAGGAGACGTGAGAGGGCCGCATTGCGCAGAGGAGGCCGTGGACCAGTATGCCATGGGGACACCCTGTGGAAGCCCCAAGGCAGAAGGTTGCTTCAGGGGCACTGAGGGTGACATCTTACAAAACACTGAGGCTTTTGGTTTGGGTTTGGGGGTCTCTGAGCACCAGACCAAGGAGGTAAATGTCTTCATTTTCCAAGACAATTTTTGTACACTGTCCCCCTTGACAGCGACAGTAAATGTGGGAGGATTGCAGGGAAATATACTTGAATGAATTTCTCTTGATTAAAGTTGAAATAAAGAAACTTAGAATTATACTGTTACAATAGTAAAATGAGGTACAAATGGGTTGTTTCACCTTTCTGTATTACTAGAAAACCTTTAATTCAGAATTTATGATACTTTATTTAGGGATTGGGTTAAAAACTCTACATTGTTTAAAGATGAAAACTTTTCTCAGCAAATCAACAATATAAACAAGATAACCTCTTTGCACTCACAAAGGAAAAATATTCCCTGTGATAAAATCACCATTCATTTATTAAAACATGTTCCCAAAGAGCTCTAATTGCTAAGACATAGTTTGACAATCAAAGGTGACAAAATGCCTTCAACATAATAACATTAAAACTCTAAATTAGTCATTCTAACTGTTTACTAATTCAGATGACTTATCATTAGAAGAATTACTGTGAGGCTTCTTTTTTCTTTCAGGAGCAATTATTTTCTTAAGAACAATAGGATGTAAAAAGCAAAAGACAAATGATAAAATTGAACAAATATTTGCAATACACAACGTTTAAAACCACTCAAAAAATGGGCAAAGGGCATGAAAAAGAAATGCAATTTTCATTGCCCAATTTTAATTGTCACACACATGTATAGCTCTCCAGATACTGCTTTGAAGTTTAAAAAGTTAGCTGAAAAGAATTCTTGGGAAAAGGGGCCCGAATGACATGACAGGCGGTTTCTGCTTTTGCTCACATCTCTTCTCCTCCTTACCACGTCTCTGCCACTGCTGGGGAGCCTGGCTGCGCCCAAACCTGGGACTCAAGTCACCCGTCAGGACTCCAGCGGAGCCTTCCTGGATCGTCGCCAGCCAAAAATAGCCTTCCTCCCTGAGCAAGCGAAGCGCTGCCTCGGGCCTGCCTTTCACCTGCAGGCTGCGGTCGCTCGGGCTCCCTGTCGGCATGTCAGCGTGCTGACTGCTCTCTCTGCACGCGGCGGCTTCACGAAGCCGCTGCCACACGTCCACCGAAGGAGGGGAGGGGAAAGACAGGGCTGAGAGAGCAGGAGGGGAAAGGGAGGGCCAAGAACGAGGGAGAGAGAAAAAGGAGGGACAGCGGGAGAAGGGAAGGAGAGAAAACGGAAAGCGAGAACGGCGAGGAATGGGAGTTTGATCCCAGTTGGCTAATGAACTGTACACACTTATCTCTTCTTCTTCTTCTAAGAATTTCAGACAAACACACACACACTCACCTACACCTGTAAAGACAACCTGGACAGTCTGGTGAGATGGCCATCGGTACTCGTGACGATTCTAACAAGCTCGAGTATCAGAGGTTCACGGAGAAGCCTAGTGTCATCACCGCAGCCAAAGGGTCGGAGCACCCAGCCGCCTGCTGAGACGAACAGGCGCGCACAGCGCGGGCCACGCGCACGATGGAAACCCAGGCTTCACGAGGGAGGAGAGGCTGGCACGTGCTACGGCGCGGAGGAGCCTGCAGGACACTCTGCCCGGCGAAACGAGTCGGACACGGGGCACGTGCTCCATGTCTCCACTGAGCTGGGGGATCCAGAAGTTCCCAGGTTCACAGACGCAGACAGTAGGAGGGCGGGAGCGGGGCTGGGGAGGGGAACGGGGACTCGGCCTTTGAGGGACCGGGCTCCAGAGGGAAGAGAAAGCCTTCCTGGTGACGGCCGCCAGCCACGCGGGCGCCCGCGGCACTCTGCACTGGGCGCTGAGCGGGGTCGCGATGGTTTCGTGGCCCAGTCAAGGCTCTTTTACTTAAAAAGTAGATGGAAAGGACTTTGCCTTCACTTGTGAAAGAGAAACGGGAAGCAGGTGTATTTCCTCACCTTAAACAGATGAAAGACGTGAGACCGTGACTCTCAGAGGCTGGGCCACGGGCTGCACAGGGCCCTGATCCCTGGGGAGAAAGGGCCTGGCCACCCTGGGCCCGGAGTGTCCATCCCAGGGAGGGGCCCGGACACACACCTGTGGGTTTCCTGAGTTGACGAGACTTCAGACTTCGGGGAGGCCAAGGAGGCTAACGCTGGTGGGCCGGAGCCCGAGAGAGGAGGCAGGAGCTCAGACACACGGTCCAGAGGTCTGCGAGGAAGCCCCTGCAGTCCCCTGCTGGCGCTGACCTGTGCGCCCGCGGTCCAGGGCAGGGCATCGCCCAGGCCAGGCTGGGGTGGAGGGAGGGGCAGGCAGTGCCCCTCCAGGAGCCCAGCGAGGCCAGAAAGAGTTCGTGCTCTGCCATGCCCGGACAGACCCTGGGACCCGCAGGCCAGTTCCATCAGGAAGGGGGAAGCAATGCCTTGGGGAGAAAGCAAAGGACGCCAGGCAGCAGGCTGGAGGCACACGAGGGGGTAAGAAGCACCCCAAGAGGGCAAATGTGTGGGCAGGTGTAAAAGACTTCTGTTTCTCATTTTAAGAATTCCTTTGAAAGAAAAGTTAGGGCTTCCCTGGTGCTCAGTGGTAAAGAAGCCTCCAGCCAATGCAGGAGACATGGGTTTGATCCCTGATCCGGGAAGGTCCCACGTGCCATGGAGCCACTGAGCTCACGGGCAACAGCTAGCTACCGAGCCTGTGCTCTGGAGCCTGGCCGCTGCAGCTACTGAGCCCACGCTCGGCGACTACCGGAGCCGGACCCCCCGAGCCTGCTCTCCATAGCGAGAGAGGCCACTTGAGCGAGACGCCTGCACACCCCAGCTGGAGAGCAGCCCGTGTGCCACAAGGGGAGAAGCGCCCACGCAGCAGAGAAGACCCATCACGACCAACAAATAAAACAAACTGCTTTTTAAAGCTTTAGTTCAATTCAGTTGCTCAGTCGTGTCCAACTCTTTGCAACCCCATGGACTGCAGCACGCCAGGCCTCCCTGTCCATCACCAACTCCCAGAGCTTGCTCAAACTCATGTCCATCGAGTCGGTGATGTCATCCAACCATTCTCCTCCTGCCTTCAACCTTTCCCAGCATCAGGGTCTTTTCCAATGAGTCAGTTCTTTAAAAAGTTAGGAAAACAGTAAAGATATAGAAGACTTCAACAACATTATAACCTACTGGACCTAATTGATATTTACAGGACATTCCACCCAATAACAACAAAATATAAATTATTTTTAAGTGCACACAGAACATTTGCCAAAATACTGTGGGCCATAAACCAAATCTCAATAAATTTAAAGGGACTGAAATCATGCAAAGTATGCTCTCTGACCAGAGCAGAATTAAATCAGAATTCAATAACGGAAAGATAATCTGGAAAATCTCCAAACAGCTGGAACTTAACGCACTTATAAATAACCCAGAGATCAAGGGAGAAATCACAAAGGCTATAAGAAAATATTTTGTCATGAATGAAAAGGAAAACCAAGTGTATCAAAAATCTGGGATGCACCTAAATCGCTGCTTAGAGAGAGATTCATAGCCTCAGATATTTATGTTAGAAAAGAAGACGGTCACTGGTGTAGGAATCCAGGTCATGCAAGTTCAGAAACAAGGACCCCTGGGGTCAGCAGAGGGACGTGGAGGGTGCAAGGGTGGGCAGGAGGCCGGCTTTGCCCAGGCTGCAAGGGGGCGTCACCACAGAGTGAACACAGCTTTAGGGAGACGGGGTCCCCACGCTGCCAGGCCCAGGAGCGCAGCCTCCCACCCCCAGGAGCCTGAGGGGGGCTGCCATTTAGAAGGCGCCTTGCACGTTAAGCTGCTCCAGATTTAAGTTACAGGCGGAGTAAATTAAGTTTTATGAAAGCTTTGACTTTTAATACTATCGGCAGTATATTAAAATGCTCTGAAGATTATTTATGGTACATATTTTCTCAAACTGGTCCAACTCCAATGATGGAAAGCTCGAAAAGCTCCCAGCTGAAAGCACTTGCAGAACTCCTTGTCGTATTGAGAGGGGAACCTCAGGAGACATTGCTTAAGAAAGTCCTGTGCCTCTTAGTGAATTTATTCCTGAATCTTAAATGTCCCGGCCGCCGCAATGCCGGGCTGTTGAGAAACCAGCAGGGGTGTCCCTGGTGGTCAAGCTAAGAGAGGAGCAGAGAGGAAACATGGGGAGAGGGGAAACGCAGGGCATGCGTAAGGGTCTCACCTCTTCAGTGGCGAGACCCAGGGGATCCCCAGAGAATATCTGCCTTTGTGACCCCCATTCAGCTAAACCCTGTGTCCTAGAGTAGACTGCTTCCTTTAAGACAACTGAGTTCCATTCAAATACTTGTGGGTATTTTGTCTTCATTCCAAATGCTAATAGAGTGCACTTGGTATCTAAAGACAGGAATTTTTTTAAAAGTTGAAGCTGACTTGATGTATCGGTATAGACGCTAAAGGATCAAACCTGACTTTAAATGTAAGTGAAGAAATAAGTGACCACTTCATACATTTCACAAAAAATCGTCTATTTCCTCTCCCATTCTCTACTTGAAAAGACCAAGAAATTCGGGAAATTGTTACTTTCTCTTTCCCCAGTTGATTAAATGAACACTTTCAGAGATCCACTCAGTAAGATCACTAACCCAGACCATTAAAATAGAAGGCCGGAGAATAAGAAGTGAACCCTCACAGCAAAGAAAAAATAAATGGTTATGATGCTAGAATCAGAAGGCTTCTCAAAGGTGAACCATGAGCTCCTCAGTCCTGGACCCGGAAAATCTAAGTCAGACAAAAAATTTCACGTGGCGGGTGCCCCGGAGGCAGGGTGGGACCGGCACTGTCCCACCAGTGTCCAGGGAGGACAGGGCGAGGCCCAGAGTGGCTGAGCCGCCAGGGCTGCAGGGAGGCCGCGGCGGGCCGTGCGCCCCTGGACGCGGCCATCCGCCCTGTGAGCGCTGACTCCGGCCCTGAACGCGCTCGACGCTCCTTCTGCTCTTAACCAGGGCTGCTGAAGCCGGTTCCCGGGAGGGGCTGGAGGGGAGTGCAGAGACCCGGACGCCTGCAGGGGGCTGGAGGGGCTGAGCCTGGAGAAGTACGGGAGGCTGCAGAAGGCAGGGAGCCCGGGTTCAGGCGCCCCGGGAGCTGCCTTCTCAAGCAGGAACAGCGACAGTAGCGGCAGCAACCGTTCCGCCGGGCGGCTGTGAGCGGGGACCCTGGGCACAGGGTCTAAGCTCCCTCCCGGCCACACTCCCAGCAGCGGCGGAGCTGGACTCAGACGCGGGCAGCCCGCGCGCACGCTCCTGGCCGCCGTGCTGCCCCCGACGGAGGCCAAAGGTCACGGGTAAGGTCGTCAGATTTTGACTCAATGAACAGAGAACTTTCTCATGGTAGGAATTGCCCGAAACCATCCTAACGATAGCGCTGTGAGTTGCTGTGTTCATTACGTGGACAAGGAAATCAACCCAGAAACTTAAAATGGCCCTTGTTTCGCATCTGGCTTCCCTGAGAGCTCAGCTGGTGAAGAATCTGCCTGCCGTGCAGGAGACCCCAGTTCAATTCCTGGGTCTGGAAGATCCGCTGGAGAAGGGCTAGGCTACCCATTCCAGGTTCCTTGGGCTTTCCTTGAGGCTCAGCTGGTAAAGTACCCACCTGCAATGCGGGAGACCGGGGTTCAATCCCTGTGTTGGGAAGATCCCCCAGAGAAGGGAACGGCTATCTACTCTGGTATTCTGGCCGGGAGAATCCCACGGTTTGTATAGTCCAGGGGGTCGCAAAGAGTCGGACAAGACTGAGGGACTTTCACTGTCCACGTCTGGTAGATGGCAGAATGGGAGCAAAATGGAATCAGTTGGTTCCTAAGCCTGAGCCCTTTCCCCCACAGCCCAGACCCCTCCTGATGGAGCCTGCTCCTGCCAGACCCAGCAGTTCAGCAGAGAATCAGAGCATCCTCCGTGAAAGCAACACGGTACCACCTAAAGTGAGGACGGCCATTCCCTTTGTTACTAGCCAAGAGGAGCTTGAGATCCGCAGGGGAGGAGTCTCTGGCCCACGGCAGTGTAAGAGGTGGTGTTGCAACTCCCCAGGGAGCTCTCTCTGCGGCCCGGAGCTGGAGCCGGGGGTGCGGCTGGAGGAACCTGGAGTCGGAGGCCCCGTGGCTCACATCGGGCCTGTGCTTTTGCTGCTATGAAAATGCTACAAGGCTGTTCCTGGTGATTCACTCCCGGGTTTCTGTACAGAGTCTGAACCTGTGAGTCACGGAGGTAGTTGTTCGATACCATGTACCTCCTCTCTGTCCTTATCACGACTTCCCCAGAAGGTGAAGTGTGCGTTCCCGCCCCATTAGCTCTGGACTTCCCGGGTCACCTGTGGGAGGTGACAGCGTGCCAGGTCCCAGCAGAGGCTGTGTGGGGTCGTGTGGGTCTCCACTCCGCCCTGGGCTCCTGCCCCTCCACCACGAGAACAGCTCAGCGCAGATGGCGGCTGCTCATTCAGGCGCCGTCTTGGCACGAGGAGACGGGGAGCGTGGCCAAGCCGGCAGGGTGCCGCTGGCGAGCAGGACTCTTATGTGAAAAGCAAATGTTGGTTGCTGGATGCTGCAGAGATCTGGGGGCTGTTGGTTACTGCGGCAAAAGCTGACTAGCGCAGAAACTGGGCACACAAGTAGGGCTGCCGTGACAGGAAGCTGAAATCTACAGCGTGCTTTCAGGTCGAGGTGCTAGGGCGCCAGAAAACTCCTAGAGGAAGTTGGAAAAGTCGCACCCCCAGGGATGCAGTCCTGAAACATCTGGCAACAAACACCACGTGTGATAACTTAGAAGGTGGAAAATGTACCTACTAAACTTGTTCTCAGGATGCTACCCGTGTGAACTGCTGTTACAGGATAACTTTACCCCCCACAGACAGAAGAAAGCCTCCACCGCAAATCAAGACACAGCCCACTGCTGGGCAACTGAAAGGGAATCGAGAAAACCCCCAAATTTCAGGACCTGAACGATTGAAAATGGAACTATTTCTCACCAAGTCACAACTGGCCATTAAGCTCAGCCTCCTCCAGAAAGAAGGTGAAAGTGAAGTCGCTCAGTCGTGACCGACCCTTAGTGACCCCATGAACTGCAGCCCACCAGGCTCCTCCATCCGTGGGACTTTCCAGGCAAGAGCACTGCAGTGGGGTGCTATTTCCTCCCCTAGCCTCCGCCAGAGACTAAATCAAATGTAGGACTGTTGCTCCCTTTGTTGAACATCCCCACTCCCCCAACCCCTCCAGGGGACTCCCTTAGTTGCACAAAAAGACCCCAGGAAAGAGACCCGGAATTTGACTTCTTGGAAGCACCAAAAGCTCAAAACACTGCATGTGGAGGGAGAGAGAGGACCTGGGCTGAAGGTGACTGGAATACTACGTGCACAGGGAGCCCCCAGGAGTCACAGATTCAAAAGCAAACAATGGTTTCGTGAAGCGCCAGGCATGCTCTGAACCTGAATCAAAATGGACTGATCACTTGAGATCGAAGATGACCCTCAGCTTCGCCTTTTCTATGGGTAGGGCACAAGTTAAGAAATCTGTTTGCCACTGGGGAGGACATCTCTTCCAGCACCTTCCTCGGAGGGAGCTGGGGAGGATAAGAGAGGAGTGCAGCTTCCAGAGGGCTGTCCAGAGTCACGTGAAGGGCAGATGGCAAGACCTCTACCCTTCCTGGGCTCTGAGCAGCTGCCCAGCAGGCCCCCAGGGCTGGCCTGGCCGCCGTGGGCCCCCACCTTTCACACGGGAGCCTTCACTCCTATTACCCTGCCCCTGCTCCACCACCGGGGAGGCAGTGAGCCTGCCCTTTGGTTCACGAGACGCGAGGTCGAGGGGCTGCGCTGGACGCCGTAAACGTGCGATACTCCTTCACGCGAGAGGCGAATGAACACGCGTGAGCATCACGTGCTCACACCCGCTCGTCCCCTCCCTGCTGCAGCTGCGTTTGCCCAGCACGCGAACTGCTCTGAGCAGGCGCAGGATGGGCACGCGAGCTGCTCTGAGCAGCGGCTCAGGAGGAGGCGCGGGTGTTCCTGCTCTCCTGCTGGAGCTGCTACAGTGAGGAGGACGGGCCCCAGAGACGGCTGCTCCACCTGAGCTGTGTCCCTAGGGGAGCAGCATGCGAGCCCGGATGAGAGGAGCCGGCTGGAGCGGCCACAGCTGCTGGGCAGACTCACGGGGAGAAACAAGTGTGTGCCGCTGGATGCCCCCGGGATCTGTGGGGCACCTGCCACAGCAGAGACTGACCAGTGCTCAAGCATAACCAGCAAAGATGCCCTGCTGCCCCGAGACTCAGACGTCATCTCCTCTCCTGACTGTGTTCAGCAGCTTTGTTCAACAGAAATGGAATCTAACCTGCACATGTAACTTTCCCTGGGTGGGCAAGATCCTCTGGAGAAGGAAATGGCAGCCCACCCCAGTGTTCTTGCCTGGAGAATCCCACGGACAGAGGAGCCTGGCGGGCTACACTCCATGGGGTTGCTAAGGGTGAACACGACTTAGTGATTAAACCACCACCACACTGAAAAATTACACGGTAATGAGCTCAAAAACATATTTTATCTCATGCAGTATGTCTAAAATATAATCATTCAAACATGATCAACACAAAGCATGAGATCATCTCCTCTTTTCTGCTACATGTCACAACCCGGATGCACCACACTGTAAGCGCTCAAAGGCCACGTGTGGCTAGTGGCTGCCATGGTGAACAGCACAGGCCTCCAGGGTGACTCCGCTCCCCGGTCAGAACTTCCACAAATGAACAGAATCCCAGCTCTAGCCCCGCTGCCAGTGGTCTACAACTCCGAGCAAGGGTTGTGCCTGGGAGTCAACTTAAAATGAAAGATCAGACCACCTCCCAAGTTTTCTTCTGTTATGGGCACTCAGGAAATGTCAGCCAACATTGACCGCCCAATCTTTCGGGGGTTCTTGGTTGTAAACGAAAGAAACCAACTCAGGATAATTTACGTAAAGCAAGGAAGAAGGCGGGAGGTTTCCTGGAAGGTTCTCAGGAGTTCACAAAGCCAGGAAGAGGCTGGCCAGCCAGTCTTAGAAGACAGACCCACAGGCGCTCAGGGGTCTCTGCGGCAGTGGGCGCAGTCGCTGCCTCCTAGGGGGAACGGTCTGGCGAGGGTGTCTCTGGCACTGCTTCAGGACGAGCCGCCTCTGGACATGGCCACGGTGGGTTCTGAAGTGGCTACGGTGCCCTCCCCAGGCCACACGCCCCACCCTCGGGAGAGCCTGGCTCCTGGATGCCGGGGGCAGGGTCAGCACGGGGCACACCACGGCCCTCCAGGGTCTCATGCCATCGTCACCGATGCCAGTGCTTTGGGACACAAGGCACTTGTCCTGGTATTAGAAAGTGTGCAAAAACTCAATTACATCTTGTTCTGTCCTCAAGGATCTTGGAGGTATTGATTAGACATCCCTTTCAGTCTCAATTCTTATCAGACTTCAGAGAGCTCAGAGCTACTAGTGGGCTTCTGAATTTCCAGGTCCTAGAGGGCAACAGGGCTACGGATGATTGTTGTCAGGATCCTTGAAGTAGTAACAACACATCCCATTAAAAAATGCAGAGCAACAAGGGCTTCCCTGGGGGCTCAGTGGTAAAGAATAGGCCCGCCGATGCAGGAGACACGGGTCTGATCCCTGGTCTGGGAAGACCCCACGCGCCACAGAGCAACTGGGACTGTGAACCGCACCTACCGAGGCCGCGCTCTGGGGTCTGGGAGCTGCAGCCACTGAAGCCTGGGCGCCCCAGAGCCCGTAACGAGACAAGCCAGCGCCAGGAGAAGCCTGTGCACCACAGGAGAGGAGCCCACCCGGCCTGGAGACCCAGCACAGCCAGGCATGAACCGGTGAACACAATTTTCAAAAATTAAGAGCGGCACAGTTACGCTACTCCCATATCGCCACTTAAAAACATCAAATTTCATAGTTCCTTTTAAAATTCTTGCAGTTTTCAGAAGTGCTCACAGGTTCATTTTTAGATAAAACAAAAGAACTAAAGCGAACATAGCTTATCGTACAGAATAAGACGAGACTGAGTCAGAAGCTGTGAAAAGCTTGCCAATTCCGCACCAATAACTCACTACGGAAAACATGGCTTCTCACAGTATGTGCGGGGGTTTTCGTGCCTTTGTACAACGCGAAAATGAAACCCACTGCTCCACGAGCCCTGATAACCCCAAATTGGATCTACAGGAGAATTCTAAGATCCTATTTGTGTATAATTTATCAGTCATTTCTGCTGTGGTGATATTACCATTGTTTTGCGATGATATACTGTACAGAATGCCATTATCAGGGAATTACATTCTGTGAACAATGCATTCATAGCAGTCTGTTAATGCATCACCATTGATTTATTGGGTACATTTTCCCTTTGGGTCCTCAAAAGCCTTCGTAAACCTACTCTCCATCAGGGCCAATAAGCGAACGTGCCCTCCACAGCGGGCGTGCTTCCTGTCCTGCCCTGCTCTCGGCGGACGCCGCTGCCGATTCCGTCCCGGGGCCAGAGGCCAGGCTATGCGTGGGGCACAGTTATGAAAACAGCACCGGGCTGTGTGCTGCTGAGTCCTTCTCACTCAGAACAAGCAATTGCTTCCACATTTTCATAACCCATCGCTGCGTGAGGACGGCATGGGGACAGCTGTGAAGGCAGGGTTCCTTCCCTCATCAGCAGAATCCCTGCAAACCTGCAGAAAACAGGCACAGACCTAGGACACAGACCTGGGGCGACAGAGGGGAGGGCAGGACAGGGGTGGACTGAGAGCCTGGGGTCAATGCACACACTCAGCTCAGTCCAGTTCAGGCGCTCAGTCGTGTCCGACTCTTTGCGACCCCATGAATCGCAGCACGCCAGGCCTCCCTGTCCATCACCATCTCCCGGAGTTCACTCAGACTCACGTCCATCGAGTTGTTTCTCAAGAGGCAGGTCAGGTGGTCTGGTATTCCTATCTCTTTCAGAATTTTCCACATTTTGTTGTGATCCACACAGTCAAAGGCTTTGGCATAGTCAATAAAGCAGAAGTAGATGTTTTTCTGGAACTCTCTTCCTTTTTCCATGATCCAGCGGATGTTGGCAATTTGATCTCTGGTTCCTCTGCCTTTTCTAAAACCAGCTTGAACATCTGGAAGTTCATGGTTCACGTACTGCTGACGCCTGACTTTGGAGAGTTTTGAGCATTACTTTACTAGCGTGAGATAAGTGCAATTGTGCGGTAGTTGGAGCATTCTTTGGCATTGCCTTTCTTTGGGATTAGAATGAAAACTGACCTTTTCCAGTCCTGTGGCCACTGCTGAGTTTTCCAAATGTGCTGGCGTGTTGCTATGTGTGAAACAGATAACTGAAGAAGGGCCTGCTGTATAGCACGGACTACCACAGGGAACTCTGCTCAGTGCTCTGCAAGGACCTAAATGGGAAAAGAATCTAAAAAAGCCTGGATGAATACACGCACATGTATGACTAAATCAGTTTGCTGTATACCTGAAACTAACTCAACATTGTAAATCAACTATACTCCAATTTAAAAAATGAAGGCCTGGCATCTGCTGCTGCTGCTGCTGCTGCTGCTGCTAAGTCGCTTCAGTCGTGTCCAACTCTGTGCGACCCCATAGATGGCAGCCCACCAGGCTCCCCCGTCCCTGGGATTCTCCAATTTAAAAAATGAAGGCCTGGCATCTGCTAATCACTGTGAAAAAAGAAAGACTTCAATGATTCATTTCAGTAAACACATTCAATTCCTTCCTAAATCTGTTGGTCTCCTTTTGGCTCAATCACATTAAAAAATATATATATATTTGGAAAACATCTGCACACCTTTAGTGTAAAGGTGGCAAGAAGGACACATTGTCACTTTTTCTGTAAGACAACCAGACAGAGCAAAGAAAGAATACACCGAGTGTAAATGAAAGCGTGCAGGATCCAAGACCAGCAGATCTCACATGGGCTGCTAGGAAGAAAAAAGAATTAATAAAATAAACATTAAAATGCATTTTTTCAGTTGTTTAGGTTTCAAAACAGCTGTGACAACAGTTGATTCCTACTTTTGGTGGTGACATTTCATGCCAAGAAGACTTGTTCCCGAGCGTAACCTGGAGGGATAGGGCACAACTGATATGAGGGATAGGATGGAGGTCAGGCACCTGCTTTAAGAACCATCAAGACCACGCCTGCGACAACACGCTCTTTTGATTTGCTAAATGACAACATGCTTTCTTTGATTTGTTAAATAACGAAACACATATATCTTATTAGCAATAGCAACCTTGGCTCTGGGCATTTCTGAGGAATTAATGAGCAGCTGACATTTGCAGCCCAAGGCAAATCTCTTCCAGCCTTCCAGCAATCCCCAGGAAAGGCCCCAGGAGGGCCTTGATCATGACTGCTTAATTATCCTGACTTCCCTTACTGGGGAAGGCGTTTCTGAGACCCAGTGGTCCCGCGCCCGCCCGCCCTTCTGGGCACTTCCAGCCTTCTTGTACGGAGCTGGTCAACTGATGAGTGAGCGGCGCTAGAGCGGGCATCTTCACTTCAGGCTGAAGCAGGCAGAGGCCCCGGCAGGAGCCTCCCTCATCCCTGTGACCTGAAGGCATGGCACCCTTGGGGCTGGGGAGGGGCACAAAAGCTGCCTGAGGCCGCGAGCCTCCACAGGGACCCCCAGTGAACGCTGAGACCACGGGGTTGTTTGTGATAGCAGCAGAACCCAGGCTCCTCAGTCAGAGACACAACATTCCAACAGAAACGTTCACCCAGCCTCATCTGTTTCTCTTCACTGAAGCAAGTCGCCTGGCATCTTGAGAGCCAACTTTGGGGCCAGAATCAGGTGGAAAGGGGGCTTCCCAGGTGGCTCAGTGGGTAAAGAACCTGCTTGCAAAGCACGAGATGCAGGAGACGTGGACTCAGTCTCTGGGCTGGGAAGATCCCCTGGAGGAGGAAATGGCAACCCGCTCCAGCATCCTTGCCTGGAGAATCCCATGGACAGAGGAGCCTGGCGGGCTACAGTCCACAGGATCCCAAAGAGTCAGACACGACGGAGTGACGGAGCGACGGAGCGTGCAGGTGGAAAAGGCCCAGCCCAGAAGGAGGCAGTGCCCAGCCCGTGAAGCCACTGCTGAGCTGGACTGTGAGTTAAAACCCTGGATGGTTAGAAAGGAAGGGGAGTTTACAGGGACCAGAGAGCACGAATGACCAGCATGTGTCGCTGAAGGCCAGTTGCCCAGTCCACTAAGACTCCGTGTGATCATCAGCCCGGCGAAAGGACCACGGCGCCCTCGGGTGGCAGATGCTGCAGCTCCCTGACCACGTCCACCCTTCTGCCCCCCACGGCAGTGCCCGCTGGCCCACCTCCCAGAGCCAGCATCTGTATGCCTCAGCCGGAGGCCCCTCTGGGGGCTGGGTCCCGCTCTCTGAGCGTCCCGCCTACTACTGTCACCAGCTGATCGCAGCGGGGGACTGCCCTGTGGACACCTCGGCTCCCTCGTCCCCCCTCCCCGCACGCTGTG
Source organism: Cephalophus harveyi (assembly GCA_006410635.1). Classification (NCBI taxonomy): domain Eukaryota; kingdom Metazoa; phylum Chordata; class Mammalia; order Artiodactyla; family Bovidae; genus Cephalophus; species Cephalophus harveyi. The sequence continues at coordinate 1,359,368 of SJYT01066766.1, read as the reverse complement.
TGCTGGCTCTGGAGGCCCCGAAGGGCTGGAGCTGTGCTCTCCTCTGGGCCACCATCCACAACACCACGTGCCTGGGGGCGGCCCTCCGCTGCTCTGCCTTCCCTGGGCTGTGCCACGTGTCGCCCCTGCCTCCCAGATGAACCGTCTGTGCTGAAGTCCTGGTCTTGGGGTGTCAGTGGGAGAATTCAAAATAAAACACCATGCAAAGGCACTGTGTGGTGCCCTGCCTATGGAAGGCGCTGGATCGATGCTCACCAGCATTGGTCACTGTCGTCATTTACTGGGAGCTCTGGGAGGAAACGAGAGAGGGGACAGGCTCCGTAAAATGGCACAGCTGAAGAAGGCTGGCACCGTGGAGTCAGGGGATGAGGCAGACCAGGAACAGCCGAATAATTAAGCAGCATCCATCCTGTTTACTGCAAGATACAATATTCCGCATCTCAGAGAAATCAGAGGCACAAAATCGCCCCCAGCTCGACGGAGGGCGGCACGTGGCCACTGGACAGACGCCAGGGTGCTCGGCCACCCTGACTCTGTAGTAAAGCCGCTGCCTTTTTCCTCGGACGTGCAAAGGGCTCACAGCACAGGCACACTGAGGTTTGGAGACTAAGCACCTTCTCCACATACAGTGGGGGACGTCCCGGCCGCCCCCCAAGCTCTGCGCTCGCTTCACCACAGAACTCCCCCTCTTTTCCCCACCCGCTAGGAGCTGCTGTGTTCCCGCACAAGCCGGGCACACAGCAGGTGCCCACAGACTGCGTGCCGGGAGGGTGTTAAAGGACAGCAGAGTCAGGCGGACCCTGCTGAGTCTCCTCATCTGAGAGATGGAGTCAGACCTGCCTCCTGCTCAGGGTCCTGGCGTCAGAGGCCGGTGCACAGGAACCCAGGACACAGCAACCGCCTCCAAGTGCAGGAGACGCCCCTGCACGCACCGGACACCTTCTGTGGCTGTGCCGCAGGGGTCCACATGCGGGAGGCTGGCGCGGCATAGAAGACACGCAGCCGGCAGGAGCTGCCAACAAGGGGGCCCTCCAAAGAGACTGCACGTCGTTAAGAGGCCTGAGTGGAATCTGGCTGCGGGAAACAGCCGTGGCTTCTTTGTAGGGCTGCTGAGTCCTGGTGTCTATATTAAAGGTAGGACTCTGGGGGCCGCGTGGAGCTCGAGGAAGGAGTCTGGGGCTGCAGAGCGGTGAGAACCCCGTGTCCTGAGGGAGATGAGATCTAGGGCAGCAGGTGCAGGGGGGCCTGGGCTCCAAACCCCGCGTCCTGACCACAGGCAGAGTGGTCACTACAGCTGACAGCAGCAACGGGCTCTGAAGAGCGACTCGGGCTTCTGTTCCGTCTTCACGGAAAAGTCCGCGTTTCTTAGAAGGGAGACAAAGGCCTTCATAATCTGGGGCCTCAAAGTCTCCTGGGGCCTCCGCGAGCCCTGGTCAGCCTTCAGAGTGCATCTCTGAAACTCAGTTTTGGAATGAGACAGCCTAAACTACAGAGCTTCACACACACACACACACACAGACATACACAGATACACACAGACACACACATACACAGATACACATAAACACATACACACACAGATACACACACACACAGACACAGATACACATACACAGACACACATTGACACACATATACACAGGTACACATACACAGACACACACACAGACACAGATACACATACACACACCCACAGCCACACACATACATAGGCATACACACAGACACACCCACAGACACACATACCCACAGACACACACATACATAGGCACACACAGAGACACACATACCCACAGACACACACGGACACATACAGACACAGACACACACGCGCCTAGGTCACCGCACGGGAGACAGACGTCTTCAAGCACTCTTCAGATACACTCGTTCCCCAAGGCTCTCAGGAAGGAGACCAACCCTGTGCTTCACGAATTCCTTTGAGACCGAGCAGAGGGCTCTATAAGAAGCGCTGTGCACGCTCTTAAGCTATTGACAAACATTTCTTCCTTAAGTCTTAGGAGGAACTTCAAGGTAGAAAACAGAGGGAAGCGGGGGCCCCGCGGGATGAAGCATGTCTGCTGGGAGGCGGGCCTGGCTCCCTGTTCAGTGGCCGCCCAGAGATCTGGCTTTCTGTTGGGGGGTCTCCGGGCACCTTCCCAGGACCCCTGGGCTCAGCAGAACCAGCAGAGAAGCTCCTGGGCTCGCTAGCCACACCAGTCACTCAGAGTGGTAGCCCCCACGTCCCCATTTCTCACGAGGAACACACCTGTGTGGCCCCTCCAGCCAGCACTTGCTCTGATCTCTGGAAATAAGGCAAAAGCTCCATTAGGGAAATCACACGACAGGAGCGGGAGCCGGAGCGCTCTCTCAGGCATGCATGGCTGAACTGTTTTCGGCATCAGTACAGTAACTCAGAGGAAGCGGAGAAAGTCCAAATTATAGAATATTTTCTTTTAAATTCACGTTCATTCATTTTAATGGCTCAAATGAATTGCTAGGAAAACGGTTTCAAAAAGAGGCCCTGTCAAGGCCACATTGTTGAAAAAGAAGGCTCATCTGTGAACAGCGGCATCAGCGGTGCCCCAGGCCTCCCAGAGACGGCTCAGGGAAGCAGGCCGCAGCGCCGCCGCAGTGCCACTCGCCTCTCATCTCGGGACGGCAAGGGGCTGGGGCCCCAGGCCAGGCAAGGGGGCCGCAAACCCTAACGGTGCAGAATCCAGAAGAGGCCCGGGGACACCACGCACAAATCCCCGGAGGCCAGGACCAGAGCCCGGGGTCGGAGTACAGAGGCGAGAAAGGCGAGCAAAGCCCCGAGAGGAGGGGGTCTCTTGGTTAACGCTGGCCAGGCAGCCTGCCTGCGCCGCCGCGGGAAGGGTCTTCCGCTGCCCCGCCCGCCCCTGGCCTGGAGGGAAGGGCACAGCGGCCTCTCAGGGGAAGGCAGAGCTGACGTGCGTAGAGACGGATCTAGAGGCCACGTCGTGCCTTAAGCACACGGGGCGGCTCCCCGCAGTTTCCCCGGAGCCGCGCTGGGTCCTGCCGGAGGCGCGGAGGGCTCCCTTTTGGCCGCGACGGTGAAAGGCTCCTCTTCCGACCCCCAGTAAACGCATGTGGATCTGAAGTCCGCGCTCGCGGCCCCCTCGGCCATTCCTGCTCAGGACAAGTGACCACGAGGCGGAGGCCCTGGGGAGTCCTGCGCCGCAGGCCGTGCGCGGCGGAGGCGCAGAGCCCGGCGGGGGCGCAGAGCCCGGCGGAGGCGCAGAACCCGGCGGAGGCGCAGGACCCGGCGGAGGCGCAGAGCCCGGCGGGGGCGCAGAGCCCGGCGGACGCGCAGGACCCGGCGGACGCGCAAGACCCGGCGCAGGCGCAGAGCCCGGCGGAGGCGCAGAGCCCGACGGACACGCAGGACCCGGCGGAGGCGCAGAGCCCGGCGGACGCGCAGGACCCGGCGGACGCGCAGAACCCGGCGGAGGCGCAGAACCCGGCGGGCGGCGGGCAGGGCCCCGCCCCGCGGCCGTGCTCGCCCCGCCTGGCACCTTCCCGTCCCCTCGTCCCCCTCCACCGGGGGAGCCTGCTCGAGGGGAAGCCGCGTAAGAGCGGGCCTGGGTGGAAGGAGCTGCCAGCAGCCAGCTGGGAATGCAGCTCAGGCGCTTCTGAGCAGAAAGGACTTTTGTTTTTCACCTGTCTGCGGGTTCTTAAAAACACTACAGGGCCTTGCTTTCAAATGTCACCACACAGCTGTGCGCCGCTGCACTCGTGTGTTGACAGCGGCGGCGCCCCGGGGCCGAGCCGGAGAGCCCGCAGAGTGTGGTCCTGCCGCCCGGCTGCAGGGCCGCTCATCACCCGGTCAGCCCGCCTCGCCGCCGGCCCGGCCCACCCCCCAGTTCTTCAATCACCCGAGGCTACCGCGTGTGGACGGGCTGCGCCTGACCAACTGTCCGGGATATATTTCTAATAGGGCTAATATTTTAAAATTATTTTTGCCAGAAACAAAGGCTTGCCTGACCATCCTGGGGTCATGCCACGCATCCTTCTCCCAAGCATGGCCAGCTTTACACTCATTAAAATCTTTTCATAATGACACCCTTGCTATCAAAGGGCATGGGGATGATTGACCTTGGCATCTAGGCTTAAGGCAGAATTATTTTCCTTGATTACCAGCAGCAGAATAGAAGGGAAATTATAAAGCCATTGAGAGGATTAATACAGCCTTGATCTCTCTCTCCTGGCTAAAGACCCTATCTCGAGTGATTAAAATTCTGCAGGAAAAAAAAATGGTCATGTAGCATACGCCGGCTGCCACAGACAGATACAGTATCAGCTCCGTGCATCAGCTTGCGTGACAGCCGCGCAAAGGTCAATTATGCAAGCTGTATATCGCTTTAATCACTTTAATCAGAGCGCTGTTTCGCTACAGTCCAGACGGGAACTTTTCCACATGCAGGGTAAGCAGTGCGGCTGAGGCTGTGTTTGTGCAGGAAAAGAAAGAAAAACGGTACACTGACCACAAAGCAGAAAGATAATGCCAGAGCTACTGACTGAACAACAGGATTTAACCCAGGGTCCCCCGTGAGCGCGCAGGCGAGGGTGCAGAGAGGCCGCGGGAGCGGCTGCTGAGCTGGGAGGAGCCGCCGGCCGACCCGGGGCCTTCTCCGCCCGAACTCCGAGGCCCAGCCCGGCACCTGCTCCGGGAGGCAGGATGCTGCGGCCTCTGCGTCCATCGAGCTCAGCGGCTGCAGGCACACGGCCCTGCTCCCAGGCTCCACTGCTGGCCGCCGCACCAAGTGAGCTCGCAGACGCTCTGCTTCCTGCCAGGTTCTCTGATGCAGAGTGCCCGCTCCTTGCTGTCTCTCCAGGTTCATCCAGAAACTGCTAGGCCAGCACCAAACGACAACTTGTGCCAACCCGTCCATATGTGATTTCTGGCCAGCGTGTACAGCAATGTGCCCTCAGTGACGTGTGTTTGCACACCACCACGTTTTGCCCCTATGATTTCATGGTCTGGTTTCATGGTCAAAGAGCAAGTCTGCTGAAAGCTTTTTCAGCGCTGAGGACAATCTAAAAACTAGACGAGTTAGTGTGCACAGGACACTGAGAAGTAATTGCCCCCAGAGGAGAACAGAAGAGGGGGGACCTGTTGAGTACGTTCTGATGTGAAATTATTGATGGTCTGACGTCAGAGTTGCAGTCCAAGGAGCATTCAGGGCAATTTTACACTTTCCGTTATGGTCACCTGAGTTAGAGAATGTTAGTACGAAAATCTTTTTTTGTTCTTGACTCAGGTGGTGAGTACACAGGTGTGTTTAATAATCCATTCAGTTGAGATTATTATACTTTTCTCTATGCATGTTAGACTCATCTATTAAAAAAAATGTAAATGTCACAGGGCAGCCCTGAGGTTAGGAGAAAAATGATATTTCCTCTGCAAGTAAAAATGGTGACTATCCCAGGATGGGGAGGCAGGTGACGGGAAAAGCGACAGAGGATCCAGGGTGCTCTTCAGCCCCCTGACTGCAGACCTCCGGCTGCTCATCTCTAAAGAACGATGACTCTCCAAGACAATGTCTAAGACCCCACAGTGATTCTGATGAACGCAGTTTTTAAGTTACTAGGACCAAAGGATTTGGTTTACAGTAAAAAGCTTTTGTTTATTTCTTTAGATAACTGAATTTCTTAAAATTTTAATGCGAAAAAAATTTTTTTAAGCTGCTTTGATTTTACAGGAGAAACTGTGAAGAAAATGCTCTCATGGAAAGAATGTAGAAATATTTTATTCTAAAACTCCACGTGGAGATATGAACTTTACATATAGTGTAATGGGAATGTAACTTAGAACAGTCTTTCCAAGTGAATTTGATAATATGCCTCATTTAAAATGTGCTTTCCTGGGACTTCAGTAGTTAAGGATCCACTTTCTAATACAGGGGATGTGGGTTCAATCCCTGGTCGGGGAACTAAGATCCCACATGCTGTGGGGCAACTTCACGCCATAACGAGAGTAAGCCCACGCACAGCAACAAATACTCAGTGCAGACTAACAAACAAACAAACAAACGCTTTCGTTTTGAGGATCCAATCAACTTCTAAGACTGTATCCAAGACAAAAACCATCTACGTGTGAAAAGACACACGTATAAGGGAGATCACAGCAGTTCACTGGAAGTACTCTAAATGTCCACTGATGGACGTTATTCCAAATTAGCTTAACATAATGACATTCTATGATAATGTTATATATTGGCAAGGAAACAGGTCTATGATATAGCATTAAGTGAAAAGGAGGTTATAAAACACTGTATTTCATATAATACCATTCCTGTACACATTGGTATATTTTCCCAAAAAATGTGGAAGGATATACCCCCAAATTGACAGTGGTTAACACCCTATGATAGCATACATGTGATGCTACATTTCTTTTCCTTACTTTTCCCATATTCTCTCATTTTTTATACTTTTATAGCCAAAATTAAAATAGAAAAATCACCTAAAGTTTTAAAACTGGGAAACAGAGGAAAGTCTCCATCGGTATCGTTCATATCTCTAATCGACTAACCCCGTCCCCGGAAGCGATGTGAACTCAGGGCAGCAAGCGCAAGTGGGAGCCCCCTGGCTCTGCCTGAGACCTCCGACGTCGAAGGCATCTTCACAGCCGCCCTCCGCTGGGGGCCCACTGTGTGCGGGGAGCCTGTGCCCGGGGTGTCCTCGTGACACTCTGCCAGACACAGGCTACCGTTCTCACGTCTGGAGGGAACCGCGCCTCAGAGGCTGACTCCCAGCACAGGGACCGTGGACAGGGGACGAGGCCCAGCCGCTCAAGGCCGGAAGAGCCTAACGGTTCTGGGGCTCTGATAAGTCAGGGGACCATTCCGATTCACCCTGTTAGAGGTCTGTTCTGGTCAGAATGTGAATGCAGTTCTAAGTCTGAAGGTGGACTTTTTAACTGTGCCCTTTCATCTACAAGCATGCTGCCTCTCAATCTAAGAATTAAAATTTATACATAAGACCCATGGGAGGGGGAGAGAGAGAGGAATTATTTACCTTATTCAACAAGTTTTGGCTTCACAAAAAGAACAATGTAGAATTTTTTTTTTTTTTTTAACAAATGCCTGTTATTATTAGGATATAGTTCAACCCTCCAAAACTGCTTTGGGGCCACAGAGTAAAGTATTAGAATGCTTTAAGTATATGCTGATATACTTCAGCTACTTCATGTGGAAGCATGGTCACTTGTCTTGATTAAAAGTGCCACCGTGTCAAAAGGAAAGGCAGTAAGTGTCCATGTCCCTTCAAAAAAACCCTTCCTTTGGCCACTGCAGGTCTGTGGTAGCGCTGTACTTTGAGTTCTGAAATCTGAAATGTAGTCTTCAATATCTTAAACCTGAAGTGTCTCAGGATGCTATGGTTCATCTGTTTTCACATTTTAAAATTATAAAAATAACATCTGGAGAAAAAGTGATGTCCTACTGCCAGTTACTACAAGCATCCATTCTCTTAAATAGAACCAGGGCTGGTAAGAGGATGACAATATTGAATTTCTCCTGTCTCAGTTCTACTGAGGCTCTGAGAAATTTAAGGTATGACTTCTTTGTTCCACAGTGCAAGATCTCAAAATGAGACCTGTAACACTGGATGTCAAAAACTTGCTTTGCACATTTGCAACCTAAAGAGACTGGGAAAGTAGCACCTAAGGAGCTAGAGATTAGAACAACTTTTTGGAGACAGTTATCAGAATGTTGAGAATCTGACCCTCACTCCAGTCACCCTGAGTCAAGTGCTCGGGGCTGTAGGAGGCCTCTGGCAGAGCTGGGATTCGTGTCCCTGGCAGTCTGGGGGAAGGAGCATCCGGCTGGCACTGGATCAGGCAAAAGAACCAGCCAGAGTGCCTCAGTGTAAGAGCGGCCCCTGGGAACGCAGCCACCCTCCCCCGACGGCAACACGGCTGCAGAGGTGGAAGTGCTCCGCGGGTCACGTATGAGCCAGGCTGGCGTTGTCTCAGACCCGGCCGGGAAAGGGAAAGAGGGAGGAACGTACAAGCATGGCACCGGGTGTCTGGGCTCAGGAAGGGCACACAGGGCCCGGCAGGCTGGAGGAGGCGCGTCCTTCTCAACTCAGGGACCTGCAGCTGGAGATGCCCAGCGGGAGGGGTCCCAGGTTCACCAGGGCTCTCACGGGAAAACACTGCAGGCAAGAAAGTCCTGGCCAAGTAAGAACTTCCCTGCATCCTCTCTACTCCTCCCAATCCCACCTCTAGTCCATCTCCCCCTCCTCTGTCCCTGGGTCTCCAGCCTGGGAGGGCTGGGCTTGCTGGGAGGGGGAGAGGAGAAGCAGAAGTGGGAAGCGGGAGCAGCCCCCCGGCACCCCAGCCCCCCTCCCACTGCCGGCTGCTGGCTCCGCAGAAGCCTGAGAAGACAGCAGGGCAAACAGCTTCAAGAGCATCTCCTCTGTTTTGTCAGACGGTTTAATTCCTGAACTGGGATTATCTGAGGTATTAAACCGAGTGCAGGGGTGTTGATTTTTCTGAGTGACTTGAAAGGTAAATGGTAGAAATTCGATACAGTAAAACATGTAAAGAGCATCACTCCCACGATTACAGCAAGAAAAATGCTGGACAAAGTGCAAGCTAATGATTTTTCTTGAAAATGCCAGAGAACTGAAGCTGCAGGGCAAACAACTGACTCCAAATTCGGAAAGAAACAGGGCCCTCCAGGGAGAAGTAGGACCTGAGCCCCGCATCTGCTTATCTGGGACAGACACCCCGGAACCGGACTGAAGCCCAGAGGAAGACTCAGCAGAAGTTGTAATGAAACGCCTGTGGCCGCGCGTGGACTAGTGTGAGCGCGCCGCCCTGAGGGCCACGGACACGCGTGGCTGATGGCCCAGCCAAGGTTCCCCTGCCGGAGCCCTAGAGGCGCCCACCGGGAAGGCTGACAGCGGGCCGAAGAAAGCCTCTCCTGGAGCTGGCGGGGCGGAGAGCAGCCCCGCTGAAAGCCCGCCCAGACCTGTCTCTTCTGTCCCGTCAAGAACAAAATCCCTCCTCTGCGGGCGAGACCGCAAAACCGAGGCCTTCAGGCACCGGTAGAGCCCTGCAGCAGCTGGGAGAAGGCAGTGGTGGCAGCTGGCATCAACACCGCCCGACCCATCTCCCCAACCCCCTAAAACGCAGAGGGCTCACTAGCCAGAGAAACAGCGACAGAACTGGCAGGGGGACACTGCGGAGCCCCCTGGGTGGGGAGCTCTGCTTCTGAGAGAGACCCAGGAGCACATGCCAGCCCAGCGAGGCATGCAGAGCAGCAGCAGAGCACCCAAAGGCCACGACCCCGCCCAGCGCCACGGGGCCTGCCTAAGAGGCAAGAGTACTCCAGTAAAAAATCACTTTAAAGTGCATATGGTAAACGCTACAGCAGTCACGATAAGGGTTTTCAAAAAAGAGATATAGTCAAAGAAACCGAAAGTTGTTGTTTTAAAAAATACCAACAAAAGTGATAAACAACTAGGCTGGCTGATTGAGGAGAGAGAAGCCACAAACTGAAAATATTGGAATGAGAGCGGGAACATTACTATTGATACTCTGTAGACGAAAAGGTAGTAAGGAAATACCATAAACAATTCTATGTCAATGAATTTGATAACTCAGATGACATGGACTAAGTCCTTGAAAGAGACAAACGAGCAAAACTCACGCAAGAAGAAAAGCACGATCTTACGCCTAAAATAAGGCACAAGGCCTTACGTCTAAAATAAGGCACAAGGCCTTACTCCTAAAATAAGCTACGAGACCTTACGCCTAAAATAAGATACGAGGCCTTACGTCTAAAATAAAAACAAAATGAAACAAAACTAAAGGCCAGTCCCAGAGAGTACCACTGGTGAAATCTTGCAAACATACCAACTCCACAGAAAATAGAAGAGAAAGGGAATATGTCAACTCATTTATGAGGCCAGCATTACCCCAATACCAAATAGATAATCACATTACAAGCAAAGAAAACGGCAGATGAATACCCATCATGAATATAGATGTATATATTCTCCACAAAATATTAGAAACGGAATACAGGAATATGCAAAGTGTACAAAAGAAAAATACATCATTACCAAGTGGAATTTATCCCAAGATTGGAAAGTGGGTTCAATATCAAAAGAACAATCAATGTATTAATAACTCAGCTTATTAAAACTATATAAGAAAAATCATATGTACATTTCGATAGATGGAGAAAAAAGAAATTTATAAAGTTCAATGTTCATTCATGATAAAAACTCTCAACAAATGGTAAAAAAGGGAAAGTTTCTTAACCTTTTGATGCCTTTGAATTGTGCTGGAGAAGACTCTTGAGAGTCCCTTGGACTGCAAGGAGATCAAACCAGTCAATCCTAAAGGAAATCAACCTTGAATATTCATTGGAAGAACTGATGCTGAAGCTGAAGCTCCAATACTTTGGCCATCTGATGTGAAGAACTGACTTATTGGAAAAGACCCTGATGCTGGGAAAGATTGAAGGCAGGAGGAGAAGTGGGTGACAGAGGATGAGATGGCTGGATGGCATCACCAACTCAATGGACATTAAGTGTGAGCAAACTCCAGGAGATAATTAAGGACAGGGAAGACTGGCGTGCTGCAATCCATGTGACCACAAAGAGCTGGACACAGCTTAGCGAACAACAACAACTGCCTGGGTAATTTTCCAAAAGAAGAAAATTGTCTTTTCTAGTAGACAATTACTTAGGGGTGTGCTAAATAACTCTGAGCCAATAATAACTTCTTAGAAAAGATCCTGATGCTGTGACTGACAACAACATTCTTAACCAAACATAGGACATCCATAAAAACCTACAGCTAACATCATACTTAGCAGTGAAAGGACTTTGGAGATCAGGAACAAGGAAGGGATGTCTCCTCCACGAGCTCTAGTCAACAATCTATTCATTTCCTACCTGTACAAAAAGGCAAGAAAAGGGCATAATACAGATTGAAAAGAAAGAGAGAAAACTGTCCCTATTTACAAATGAGATGACTTGTCCATGTGGACACTCTTAAAGAATTCATGAAAAAGCTCCTAGAATAAGTAAGTTTGCCAAGATGGCAGTGTACATGATTAATATATGGAAGTCAACTATATTCCTGTATACCAGCAATGAACAACAGCAATCTGTGGGAAAAAGAACCCACCACCATTTACCCTTGCACCAAAAACAAACAAACAAGAAAAGAAATACTTAGGTATAAATTTAGCAAAATTTGTGCAGGATCTGTCCGCTAAAATCTGTAAAACACTGATGAAAGAAGTCAAAGAAGACAGAGATGAATGGAGAAGTATACCATATTCATGGATAGGAAGATCAGTTGTTGTAAAGAGGTCAAATTCTCTCATGTTTGACCTACAGATTCAATTCAATACTAACCAAATTCTACAAAATATCTGATCCTCCCAAAATTTCAAGGTCATGAAAAACAAGGAAAAAGCGAGAAATGATTACAGATTGAAGGAGACATAACAACTAAATGCAAAATGACAGCCCGAAGTAGATGCTGCAACAGAAAAAAAAGACATAGATGGGAAAATATGAAATCTGAATAAAATCTAAATAGTTAATGGCACTGTACCAATGTCAATTTCCCAGCTTTGATAAATGTATCATGGTTACATAAAATGCTAATGTTAAGGAAAACTGGACGAAATGTATACAAAACTTTCTGTTCAAACTGTAATTCTTCTGTAAATCTAATAATATTTAAAATTAGAAGTTTACTTTCTTTTTAAAAAAAAAAAAAAGGAAAAAGTACTTGCTGGAGACTCCCCTCGAGCAGTCAGGGAAAGACTGGTCTACGGAGAAGGTCTTAATGGCAGTGACCTTGACACCAAATGACACTAAACGACAGTGAGAGCCAAGAATTAAAGAGATTTTTTTAAAAAGTGACTGCGTCCTTCTAAATCCAGTTTGTTTGGTATAACGGTTACACCCTCACGGAGCATGCATTTTATGCCTCAGGACTGTCATCTTTCCATGGAAACTGGCATATAAGATCAGCTTCCTTAGTTTAAAAGGGGCACAGAGCGGTAAAAACAATGTGGAGTGGCAACTACTTGGTATATTAGAATAAATTTATAGGATGAGAGAGTGAATTTTAATATACAAAAACACAGAAACCCTGGCCTCTGGACTGTAATATCTCCATGGAATCTTAAAAGCAAAGCATTACACAGCTTTACATAAACTTTTCTGAGTGCTGACAAAAGCTTTGTATTAAAGAAAAATGCATTTTTAAATGTCCTTTATTATTTTTATCATTTTTACTTCTAATGACACAATGACAGAACTCCATTTACCCAGAACCTTTCATATGACACTCAGACGGATGATCCAAAATAAATCCACGAGACACTTAAATTGTAATACTCAGGGAATGATAAATATCAGATGACATTTCTTTCAAATAAGATTATTTAAACAGCATTTTCTTTTCCTACCCCGTGGGAACAAAAGGAATCCACGTATGATTTGATATTGCACGCAGTGTGTTCTGTTAGTTTTTGACCTCAGCCCCACACGTGAGCCCTTCTCCCTTTTGCTGGGCAGCATAGCCTTCCTGGGTTCAGGAAACTGCCCGAGACAGCCCACGTCCTCCTCCAGGTGAGGTCTCAAAGTCTTACCTGTCAAAGAGTCAAAAGCAGCATGCCCACCCTTTCTCACCGACAGGGAGAACGCCCTGGCCTGTGGAGTGCTGAGCATGGGGCGGGGGAGGAGTTATCCAGAAGAGGAGATGGGGCTTTCGAAAGCTCAGAGCCGCCCTGGACTTCCGGCCGCCCCAGTTCCCTCCAGGCTTTGCTCCCCTGATGGAAATCTTGGGGAAATGAAAAGCACAACTGTGCCAAAACACACAATGTTAGTTCCCACTTGTGTTTTTTTTGAAGAAAATCTTCAACTGACAATGCTCTGCAGCCAAGCAGAATCCCCTGCAAGAATCACCAGAGGCAGCTCTCTTTCCTTAGGAGAAATGTCAATCAACCCCGTATCTCCTTCTGTATCACCGCCTTTCGACAATGCAATGTATAATATAGTAATTTACATTTTCTTACACAGAGCAGTGGTACTGTACACATCATTTATTCATCTCAGGATATATAGCAACAAGAGCAGGCAAGGCAGATACTTCACTCCGAGGGCTAAAAGGATGCCTTTTTATAAATTCCTCTTTCATGAACAGCAGCTCTTGAACACCCTCCTATGGGTGCACGTTAGCAGAAATGTTTACAATTTAACTCATGTTACAGAGAAAAAGACATATGCCACACTGCATGTGACCTAAGGGCCCTTAGTTTCTGAGGAAATAAACAAGAGCACAGATTTACATTCACACTAATTTTAAAAACAGAAGGAACGTCTGGACTGTTTACCATGGTTCAGCTCAGTTCAGTTCAGTCGCTTAGTCGTGTCCGACTCTTTGCGACCCCATGAATCGCAGCACGCCAGGCCTCCCTGTCCATCACCAGCTCCGGGAGTTCACTCAGGCTCACGTCCATCAAGTCGGTGATGCCATCCAGCCATCTCATCCTCTGTCGTCCCCCTTTCCTCCTGCCCCCAGTTCCTCCCATTTACCACGGCAGAATGCAGCATAAAAATATCGGCAGATTCTTGTGGAAGAAGAGTGCTGAGGAGAGAACTGGGCTGACCAGAGTGGCAGGGCACAGGGCGCTACCTGGCGGCGACGGTGTCCTATTTTATTTCATCTAATAGTAATGCAAATTGTGTTTTCAAAAAAAGAGCAGACTTATGAGCCAGATGTCGCCCAGTCTGTAAAGCCAGCTCTGGCAAGGTGGCTTTCGTTTCCTCTTTCTTTTCTAATAAAGTCTAGTTCCCCAGTACAGACAGTTTTAATCTCATTATATCAAGGGTCTGCTTGATGGTATTTAATAATCACAGTGCTTCCCTGAGACAAATCTCCCTGCTCAGATGAGGCCAGCCACTGAAATAAGTGGCTGAGCGGTGTGTTTTTTTCAGAATCAATGGTTGGTGACAGTTTTGTTTATTGTTCATTAATAAGCAATAAACGATAACATTTCTAGCGGGTAATTGTCAGGTTACTTGATTATATTTCCTTCCAATTTATAAGGCTGACCTATGACTCATCTAAACTTTACACAGCCACACAGTCACCATCCTTCACCGTGGCAGCTAAATACACCAGAATTAACATCCTGCTAAACGTTCAAGCCAAAATGACTCTCGAGTTACGAAATGGGGTTTTTATGAGAGGTTTTATGCAATCTGTGAACTCTGATCATCTCTAGAAAGATATGAAGGATAAGTAATGGCCTGCCAGAAAACATTTATCTCTTTCATGAAAGAAAAGCAAACAAAGGACAGAACACGCCATGCAGTGGAAGACCACGCACGTCCCATGGATGACGGCTGAGCTGAAACGCACCGCTATCCCCCAAACCGACTAGAACAGCCTGCTGTCTCAATGCTGGAGAACGACCCAGAGATCCAGACGTGTATTTTAAGTTTTTCTAAGATGTTTTAATCAAAAGGACCTATGCTTCTGTATACCTTCCCACCAAAATGATCAAATTCTAATTTTTTAATGTGCTTGGGAAAAATACGCTTTCAATGAAGAGTTGATTTTCTTTTTTCTCCTGTGTTAAAAGCCCTTTTATTTTTCTTCAGCCAGTTTGAACTCATATCCTCAGACTGATTGACCAAGACAAATTCTTAATCCAACATGATAGAATCACCAAACATGCTTTTCCTGTGTTTGGCTGGACCTTAACTTCTCTTAGTTCTTGAGTCATCACTTGGAGAAATGGGTTTCCATGAGTGCCAGGAAAGAACACCCGCGCACAATGGCCACGTCTACAGTCTCCCGCTGTGCCTTGTTAATTTGCCAGGAGGGCAGAGGAAGAAGGCAATGACCACATCCTCCAGCCTGAGTCCGTCAGGGTCCCACAGCCTTGCTGCCACGCTGGCCAGCAAGCTGAGTGCTGTGGGCTCCAAGCCATTTACCCTCTTGGTGACCCAGCTGTCATGACCTATGGGGTCAAATCCAGACTCTTCAGCTGGCAAACGAAGTCCTTCACAGGGGTCCTGACCCCTTTCTCTCACACTGCTTCTCCATCATCACCACCCTGCAAACACGTCTTGTGGTTCGCTCACAGGGAACGGTACGCTTCCCCATTCTAACATCGTGGTTTCTGTATGCCCCCAAATCAAAGCTCAGTCTGTCTCCTGCACTAATCTGTGGCCCATGGACTCTGAGTGGGAGGTGGGGGGCATCCATAAAGCTCCCTGTGTGAGTGTGTGCACCGTGCTGGTCCACGGCGCTCACCGTCTGTTCCTCCGCTCCCCCGCGGTAGCGACGGTGGGTTCGCTGCTCTGGCCTCCTCCCCTGAACCTCACAGCCCCCTTCCTTCCTGGGGCCCCTGCGCCTGCTCCTGCCTCTTGCATCATTCCAAGCACTCGTCACGTCTGCAAAGGCTGCAGCGAGGCGCCTCTTGACTTGTCTGCTGTCTGTCTTCCCCACGGAACAGGGCTCATCAGAGCAGGGTCACTATCAGACTCCCAGAGCCTGGAACAGGTCTAGGCAGAGACACCCAATCGATATCTGCTGAATTAATGAATATGTGAAGGAATCAGCCTTTCAAAGCAGTTTGAGACGTGCGAGTGGTTCTGATGTGGTTGGACGCGATGAGGGAAATGAGCTTCCCGGTATTCAGAAGGACGCTGTGTGGCACTCGCAGCGTATCTAACTCAGCTAACGCAGCACAGTCTTGACGTTCTGTCCTTTCTGCCTTCTGAGCCTTTGCCGAGGCTCCCTTTCCTGCGAGCAGGTGCTGAACCCCTCTCAGGGGTATGCATGTACAGCCTTGTTACTGCTGTTCTCTTTCTTTTTCAAGCGCTTATTTAAAACGTATTCACTTCTGACTACAAAGGCTTCCTTTCCCTGTGACCCTCAGCATGACCTCTGGAGAGGTGCCAGCGGCAGGGCCTTGGGCTGCATGTGGGTTACACAGAAGGAAGCCCACTAAACCAGACAGTCCGGAACGGAGGCCCCTCGGCCTCCTGCTGGCGGCTGCTGCTCCATTCCCTCATGCAGGCAGAGATTTTGGTAAATGGCAGGCCATATGTCAAAACAATTTCTGAACCCGTGCTCTTACTACTATTTCCTTCCAACCTCCCCTGAAAGGGGGAAGGAAGGACGGCTCCCCAGTCTGTCAGACTCCCTCCTTCAAGGCTAAGCCTGCCCTCCCTTCGCCAGGAGGCTCTGTCCACCCAAACCCCCATTCCCGCCCTCTCCTCCTTCCCCTCTCCCGCCCCTCCACAGTGGCTCCAGCAGGCTTCCGGTGAGTCTCACCTCCTCGGACACGCTTCGCTCCCCAAGTCCAGGCCAGGGTATGCTTTGTACTCCTGTCTGATGTCTAGGGAAAGAGGTTTGAGTGGTGGGAAGCTGCATAAATGTATGAAAAGTGTGGACAAAGCTGGCAACCCCAGAAGGCCGGCAGCCGGAGACGAAGTTCAAGTAGGAGCAAAGGAGACTGCTACATTTGGGGGATAATTCTGAGGAAAAGGCTTCTTCGCAGAGAGATGTTCACTCCTGATCCATTCATCTCTCTCCCTCTGCTCTGCATCCTGTCCCTCAATGGGGAGAGATGGGACTTAGCTAAATGGTGACATGGGGGGAAATACAGACAAGGTGTGCTCATCTTGTAAATGGTGCAGCCGCTGTGGAAGACGATCTGGCAGTTTCTTGAAAAGTCAAATGGGATTAGCATACAATTCAGCAAGTCCATTTCTGGGCGTGTGACCAAAAGGACTGAAAGGAGAGACCTGAACAGATACGTGCACATCCACGTTCAGAGCAGCATTAGTCACAGCAGCGAAAAGTTGAAACAACCCCAGTGTCCACTGACGGATGAATGGGTAAACAAAATGTGGCTCACCCATACACGGGAGTGCTAATCAGTCTTAAAAACGAAGGAAATTCTGACACCTGCCACAACCTGGATGAACCTTGCAAACATTATCCTAAACAAAAGACGTCGAACACAAAGGGCAAATGCAGGGTTCCACGCAGAGGAGGAGGCACCCAATCCAGAGAGACAGCAGGAGAACAGAATTTCTGAGTGCGGGGGACAATGAGTTATTGTGTAGAGGGGAAAAGCTTTCAGTTTGGGAAGATGAAGGAATTCCAGAAGTGGATTGTGGTGATGGTTGTGCAACAGTGGGAAAGTGCTCAGTGCCATTCAGAACTGCTTAGAACGGTAAAGTCTGCATTACACAGATTTTATCACAACCTTTTTTTTTTTTTTTTAACAAAAGGACCCATTCAGCTATGGGGTGTGGAGACACTGATGCAGGCTTTGAGAAAAGTTTCTGCCGGAACTTCTCTCGGAGGAAGCTGTGTGATGAGCGGCAAGATGACGAGAGAGGCAAGCACCCCGCGGGCGAACGGGAGTGACGGGTCTCCCCCTGCGGCGGGCCGGTCACACCGCCAAGGAGAGCTCTCCAGCCCGAGACAGAGGCGGAGCAGTGGCTGAGGGTGGCGGCCAGCAGGCGGGGTGTTCTCACCAGCACTTCCCTGCCCTCCCTCCGAGGGGCCCTGCAATATATGGGCTAAGACCAGATGCCCTCAAGGAGAGGGCCACGAGTATCTCAAATCCTAGTTTTGTCAGAAAAAGGACGACGCTTCTGATAAATACAAGGACAAAGCTAAGTGAAAGTCACTGGTCATCTAAGGTTTACAAAACATATAGTTCAGGTGACCAGCTTCCAAGCCTGGAATTAGAAAGTGTCTGAGGAAGGGATCTTTCTGATTTGTAAATATGGGAGGCAAGTCCGATAAGGTCACAAAAATTACCTTTAATTCTATATTTAACACACACCCTTTGTGTCGTGGTGTGTTGCTGTGTTCACTCAGTCATGTCCGACTCTGTGACCCCATGAACTGGAGCCTGTCAGGCGCCTCTGTCCAGGGGGTTTCCCAGGCAAGAATACGGGAGTGGGTTGCCATGCCCTCCTCCAGGGGATCTTCCCAGCCCAGGGGTCAAATCCCTGCTCTTGCATCTCTTGAACTTGCAGGTGGGTTCTTTAACTGCTGAGCCACCTGGAAAGCCACACACCCTTTACTGAGAAGAATAAAATGTCAAAAATTATTCTAGTTTAGAACGACACAGCCACCATGTGATAGCAACACAGACTGGGATTGTGCTCTCCTGGAAATGCTGTCTCAGTCAGGGGTTCCCAATCCTGGCTGCAGCCCGGAATTACCTGGGGAACTTCAAGAAGTGCCCATGCCTGGCTCCCCCGCCCCCGACGTTCTGGTGGAATAGGCCTGGGTGGGTTCTGGGACTTTCCGAAGCTCCCCTTGTGATTCCAACATGAAGCCACAGCTGAGCTCTGGTCTAAATAAAGGAAACCAATTTCCTAATCATTGCGTAAGTAGATGATCTGCAGATGTAGTAATTCAAATGAGATGTAGATTTAAGGGGTTCCCGAGAAGTCCTTGCTTTCGGCAAGGAGCTTTTGGAAACTCGCTCTCAAAAACATTTCCACAAAACAGTACCCAGGAGCCTTTGTGTTGTGCCGGGTCACTCAAAGCTGACGGCTGGAGTCTTCTGGACCCAAGTCAACCTCAGTGCCTGAGGTCTGCGAGGAGGGGTGCCTGTCACCCCGACAGCTGCTGGGGCCGTTCTCCGCAGACAGTACCCACCTTTACGTGGGGACGGATAAACACAAACTTTCCTAATTCAGCAATCAGGACAGATAATTGCATCCTCGTAATTGTTTTCTTTTTTCAGCTTAGGTTCACTTTGATGGGAGATGGTAAAATTAGTCCACAAGCCATGTGAAGTTTGCTTCTTTGCTGATTAAAGCCTTAATTGATTCAGAATGTTTTACAAATCAATCTCCGTGAATTACTCCAGGCACACGATGCCGTCTTACAAAGAAGTGTTAGCCCCAAATAAGGTTTTGAACGAGCATCAAGTTAACAGACAGCCCTTCTGGTGGAGACATTCAAGTTCTCCTTGGGATGGAAATGAGTCTTGCTTTCTCCCATTTGTGTTCAAATTACTCATTCCATTTCTTTTTGGAGGCAACCAAGCAGCAGGGGACCAACTAAAACTCTTCAGCTTGAAGCACACAAACCTCCCCAGACCCAGAAACGCCCATGTGGGATTACCAACCCCTGCAAGCAGGGGAGAAACGAGTACTGGAGACACAGCTCCGGGTTTACTGAGACATCAAAGGAAACGATGCTTGGATTCTACTTAAACAAAGACACAAACAAGAGCGAGGCGGGAGGAGCCGGGCTCGGTTGGCGCTGCGCTGCCCTGCCCTCCGGCTGCGCACGCGATGCCACCTAGCTGTTAGAAACCAGTCTGAATCCGCCACATGTTGGTGTATGGCAAAAACCAATACAATATTATAAAGTAATTAACCTCCAATTAAAATAAATAAATAAATAAATAAACGGTTTGAGTTGAGCTCCTCTGCTCCCTGAAATCCAAAGGAACCCGACTGCAGAGCACCTCTCACATCCTAAGAGTGCCGCTACCCTGAAGACACCAGAAGTAAAAGGTCCATGAGGACAAGCCACCCTGGAAGGAGACTCCTAACCCAGCGCCCAGCTGACCACGGGTGGGCGGGAGATAATCCTCCGGCTTCCTCCTCCTGCTTCGTGACCCGCAGAATCACAAGCAGAGGCAGGGAGGGGAAATGATGGCCTTTAGCGAGTGATGTTGGAGACAGCTTTCGCACCGGATACCAAGCACAGCACATGCGTTCCTTCCTGCTCCAGGGTCGACACTTGACTGCTTCATCTTTGTGATACGCTTCGCGGCCCCAGGGGACAGCCCAGGATCTCTCGGTTTTATTGGTGCACGTTCTCCCCTGTGTTTCCTAAAGTAAAGCATGCATCTCCGGTTTGACTTGCTCTTCTGAACGTTTCCTTGCATCGACACCCTGTGTTGAGCTTGGCGTCGTCTCTCTTCCGCGGTGTTTCCTGGCTGTCGAGTCCCCTGGTGCTGTGTTCACCTTTGCCTTTGAGACTTCACGGTAGAATCTCCTCACTGAAGTGAGAGAAGGCGGTCACGGTGCTGCTGACCCGCGTGCTTATCTGGGGAGCCTTCTGGGAGTGCGTTCTAACCCCTCCTCCTGGCTTTAGAACTAGAGGACTGGCCTCTCTGTCTCTCACAGTCTCCGTACTCAGCGCTCGCCCGCGGGGAGATGCGCCTGTGGCCACAGCAGACGGGGCGGTGAGGCGTCCGCGGGCGTGGGGGGCAGCTGGCGGAGCTGCCGCGGGGCCGTCGGGCCCCTCGTTCGCGTCTCCGTGCCGCCGTGCTCTCGGCGGCTCCCAGCTCTAGCACGGCTCCGCCGTCTCCAGGCTTCCTTTCCATGCACTCGTTTGCTCTCTCTCTTCAGGAATTCTTCATAATATATGCCCTTTCCTTTTTTTTTCTGTGTTATCTAGCTGAGTCTTTGGAAAAGACCCTGATACTGGGAAAGATTGAGGGCAGGAGGAGAAGGGGGCAACAGAGGATGAAGTGGTCAGAGGGCATCATCGACTGCACATGAGTTGAGCAGACTCTAGGAGATGGTGAAGGACAGGGGAGCCTGGCGTGCTGCAGTTCATGGGGTTGCAAAGAGTCAAACTCAGCTGAGTGACTGAACAACGACCACCTATTTATCTATCATCTATCATTCACTTATTATCTATCATCTATCCATCTTTGTTCCTGTTTCTACCATTTGGAGGAAGAGAAAGAGGCTATGAAGAATCTTATTCCCCGTTTGAACTGAAACCCCTCAAATATTCTTCTTCTATTTCCAGTAGAAAATATTGTAGAATAAATCCACACTGTCGCTTTTACGTTTTCTAATAAATATAGGTTCTCGAGTATAATTGTGACTTTTTAAAATATCATGAGCAGAATATTTCTTAAGTTTGCATTCCATTCCCACGGAAAGAGCTTCTTGTCGGCACTAGGGAGTATGGTTGCTATGTGCTCTATAAAAATCAGATCATCTTCAGAGGCTAATAACAGATAATGGCGATAAGTACGTACTAAGAATGTGGGTAAGGAAATAAGGGGAAATAACATTTGCTGAGCGTCTGCCATTTTCGAGGAGCTCTTTTTATGTCATCTGACTTAATTTGCACAAACACTCTGTAAGGCGTGTTTGTGTACCTCGCACAGACAAAGCATCTCTTGGGCTGAGGACCCATGCTCGAGTATAGGCTGCGTCCATTCACTGCGGGGAGAGGAGGACGCGGGTCTCCTGTGGGCCCTGGTGCTCATCTCGATCGCCCCGGGCAGTGCCTTCTCCCCTTTCCTCTAGCTTAGCGGGAGTCTGAAGGCACTCTTCCTGCGGGGAGTCGTGAGACAAGGGAGGGATGGAGCAGAGACCTGAACCCCTGCTCCTCTAGCATTCCATGGATCATATTTGGCCCCAACAAGTTTTCTAAGAAAGTGAGATTTACTGTATCATCCTCAAGTACTTTATTCCTTGGAGTTATAATCCCTATTCCATATTCTAAAATTAAGAAATTTGTTAAGTTTTTTTTTTTTAAGAATAAACACATGCACATATTCAAAATCTAATTACAAAAATTTCCTCACATAGTTTTCAATATTTAAATTCACTTGATTAAAAAAAACCCTAAGGACTATAACATAAGACAGACTAGACTGGGAGGGCCTAAAAGACAGTCATGTTTATCGCTATATCCCCGACAGCTGACGCTGTGTAAACGCCACCCAGGATTGTCAAATAAACGAGCACACTCCAGAGTCTACACTCAGGACTGCAAACTGCTTCCAAGTTTAGTCTGAACAAGAGATTTCTTCCCATCTTTCCAAACAGCAAAGTCAACACACACACTGGGCATCAGCCACATGGCAGACGCGTCCCGTCCATGCTGCTGGGAGGAAGACAGAACCAGTCAGCGGGGCCACGAGTCAGCACTCTGCGTTCATAGGGCTGATCCCTGGGGGTAGGCAACTGCGATGCAAAGGTACGTGGTGTTTAAAGACTAAGGAAACAGGTTTTTCTTTCCTTAAACAGCATGTTTTAAAGTAAATTTCAAGAAACAGATTTTCAAACAAATAGCAGCTCTCACGCATTTTCCCAGACTCTTAAAATGGATGTGTTTCCAGCTGTGCCGGCTGATGGCAGCATGGTAACCACGTCTTCCGAAAGCATCTTCCAAACACGGGAGCTGTCCTTCAGAGACTTTCCACACCCAGCCCTCTGGTCTGCGAGACAGAGGACACTAACTAGAGCCACCTTCGGCATCAAAATTTCAAAATGACGTAATAACAATCCCAAGAGAAAAACAAGAGTCGACCCACAGCCTTGAACACAGTTAATCATGAACGTGAGGGCCTGGAGGGCAGCAGCGGGGCCTGTCTCTAACTCGATGGTCCACAAAAAGGCCGGCTTCCCACCCAACACTTCCTCCTCTCTCCGCTCACTCAGATTAACTCGCCTTCCACTTCACAAGCAGCCTCTCAAGGCACCGGAATCATTAAACAGTTTAGAATATACTTCCAACACGTGCTTCCTGTTAGGAACATGTTCTTCTCTTATTTGTCAAAACCCGTCAGGGATATCAGAATGCACTCTCGCTTGCAGGTCTCTTTCTTTAGCAGCCATACTTTAACTGCATTTCTCTTTTTTCAGGGGCGACAGGAGCCATTTAGCCATTTTGCTTCTGGGTCCAGTCTTTTCCAAAGGGCAGCTCTGCTGGGCTCACAGTGGCCGCCTGTGAGGAAGCTTTACCGGCGGGCTGTGGGGAGCCGTTCTCAGACTTTCCCATAAACCACACGTACCAAGATACCTCACGCCAGTAGACCGTGCTTAGTGAGCAGGGCCCTTTTTTTAAATATGCATCCTCACAACACCTGTATGATTGGCAAATTCTGACACCAAAGATACTGCTTATCTAAATTGTTACTCTCTTGGGATTAGTATTTTCAAACTATAGCTCCACTAAAGCGGATGCTGCTGGCAAAGCAAGAATACAAACACATGATACAACGAAGCGCATTCTGCTTCTCTCTTTAGGGAAATATGAAATATAAATTAGTTTTACCTCAGATTTAAAATATGCTAAATACTTATAACATTATTAATGTGAAGCAGAAATTAAATATCAATTTCTTAAGAAATATAAAATAGGATAATTCCTTCATTAAAATGTTAATATCACCAAATAATTCAATTAGAAAGACGCTATCATGTCTTCAAGAGAGACATTGTCTCCTAAAAGCTTATTATTCGTGCTAGATAGTATCTTTGTCTGCTTTTAACAGGCTTTAAATGCATTTTAATAAAATGATAATTTTCACTCTAACAAGTAAAAATTCCAACATGTATTGTATAATTTTGAATTATAATCATGCACATATGGGATTTTTTTTTTCAGTTAGTCCCTCGGATTTGGTCAAGAACTCAGACACTTTTTAGAAATTAAAAATGATGTCCTGTTTTTATTAATATTAAAAATGGCAGATGACAATCATTAAGACATGTACGTGTGCTTGTAATTCAGTCCTATCTGACTCTTCGTGACCCCATGGACTATAGCCCACCAGGCTCCCCTTTCCCTGGGATTCTCCAGGTGAGAGTGGGTTGCCATTCCTTGCTCCAGGGGAATCTTCCTGATCCAGGGATCAAAGCCTGGTTTCCTGAGGCTCCTGCACTGGCAGGTGGATTCTTTACCACTGAGCCAGCTGGGAAGACCACAGTCAATTAAGTCAATAACAGATATTTCTTGAAAATGTTTATGCTTAATAAAAATTGTAATATCTTTAAGAAATATGCAAGGAGGTACCAAGCTTTGTGCAGTTCTTTCAGTAGGAGCCTGAAAGACTCTTTCAGAGTCCAGGCGAGCCGATGGGAGCCTGGTGGTGGCAAGAGGGAGACAGGACACACGAGCAGTTTGCAGGGGCGGGAGACAGCAGGGCCAGGCCTCCCAGAAGAGCGGCTCCAGGAAGTGGGGGCGTTCCAGGCGTGAGCAGAAGCAGGAAGACCCCTGGGAAACAGGCGGCAAGCGAGTTGAGAGCCAGGCGGTACACACCGCCTTGGAGGGAATTTATAGAGGGGTCAGCTGGCTCCTCTTCCTCAGGGTCAGCAGTGTGCTGAGAGAGTGAGGAGCAAGGCCGGCTGCGGGAGGGAGAGTGGTTTGTGTGGAAACACTGACCGTGATCCGAGATGAACACGGTATATATTTTCCAAAATGACCTATCAGGAGGTAATCAAGTTCCTTAGGCAAACGTCCTTCTCTTTTGAAAATCAGAGGGTAGAATTCCCTGAGCACATTTAGAATTCACACCTAATACTCTACTCACTTTATGCAATAAACATAACTTATAGGAAATCTTTACTGAGATCCCTTTAAACAGTGTATTAACGGCATACCCCCAAGGGCTGTGTCCGTGTGTATTCTGTTTCCCGTGCGTGCCTAAGTGTGGTGTGTGTATGCACACACATGTGACTGGCTGTGTGTCCCCTGTGAGCCTTTTTATTGTTCAGCTCATGGAAATAAGGGAGCGTGTCATTTACCAGCACCCTAAACTTACTGTTAATAACACTCCTGGGCTCTTTTTCCTCCTGCTATGTACAAGCTCCTCTCATTTACTTCAAACAGAAACATATCCGCGCTATCAAGACATGCAAACCCAACCTTCTTCAAGTAATTGGGAATACGGTCTAAAATTATCAAATTGGGTTTCTGTAAAGTTGTGTGTAGGGGAGCAGCTCCAATAAAATACCATTTCCACTAAACTTATTCCAGAAACCACACTTTCAGCCTGTTCATACTGAGGATCCAATCACTTCCTAAATGTAGCCAGTAATTTTCCCTATTCACTCAGATGTTTTACTTTTATTATTTGGGGGGCTCATACAGCAAGTGACCTGTTCAGTGTTAAATAAATATTCACTGCAAATGGAGCTTTTTAATTGACTAGTCTGCACTTGAAAAAAAAAATTAAAAAAAAAAAAAAAAACTGTGCACAGAGAGAATCCCATGTAAATGCTGAAGGAAGACCCACTGCCTGGGGACTCCGAGGCAAGACCTGCTTTCCCTTAGGGCAGGTCGAGGACCTCTTTTCAGAGAAGGCAATGGCACCCCACTCCAGTACTCTTGCCTGGAAAATCCCATGGGCAAAGGAGCCTGGTGGGCTGCAGTCCATGGGGTCACTAAGAGTCAGACACGACTGAGCAACTTCACTTTCATGCATTGGAGAAGGCAATGGCAGCCCACTCCAGTGTTCTTGCCTGGAGAATCCCGGGGACGGGGAGCCTGGGGGGCTGCCGTCTCTGGGGTCGCACAGAGTCGGACACGACGGAAGCGACTCGGCAGCGGCAGCAGGACCTCTTTTCAGCACAAGCCAACTGCAGGCCACCTGATGAGCTCCACGGCCCACGCGGCCCTCTGTTCTTTCCATGGGTCTGGCCGACCACTGACAGACCTAGACGATGTTTCTATCCTCTTTCACCCGCTGGCTTAAGCGGCTTTGCCTCCCGGCTCAGACCCCTCTGTTCATGAGAACCTGCTGGGTCCCCACTCTTGCCCTGCCCCCGCTCTCAGGCCTCCTCCCCTGACGCTGCCCGGCAGCGGGCAGCCTCCCTGGGCCGGGCTGCGGAGCCCGGTTCCTTCTCTGTGTCTTGTGTGACCACGGATGTTCTGCTGAGACACATATTCCGCCTGACCAAGTATTATGTGAAAAGCCCTTCTCTTGGGGGAGGTGGTGGCGGGAGAAATGCACACTTATCTGTTAAGTAATGATTGGATTCATTCAGGAGGTTTTACTCCTAATGGATTTTGAACACATAATTGCACATATTATCCGAATTAAGGCTCTTGTTCACTCAGACCAAATCAGAAACACGGTAGGAAAGTAGGTTTGACTTCTGTCTCGGAGGCTGTCAGGACAGCGATGTCCCGCAGCTGGGACTCACGCTGGGAGCTGCTGTTGGCATGAAGGGGTTTTTCGAGGTGGTTCTCTCCAAATTCTTCGCTGTTGAAATTATAGTTGAAAGCGTGGATTTTCCCCTGGGTTTGCTGAAGTTTGGTTTCACAGTGTTGTGTTGCAAAAGAGTAAGTTGTAGGAAGCCGTTTATCTGGGAAAGAAGATCAGTGAAGGTGCAGACGCCAAGCTTCAGTGTCCCCTGAAAGCCAGGTCGGCAAGTCCCAGCCCTGCAGTTTAGGACCTGACCCCTGATGGAGTCCACTCCCCTCCTCCCATGCCCTGGCCCTGTTTGAGGATCCCCCCACCCCCACCCCCAGGAGTGGTGCACCAAATCCTAGAGCTGCACCAGTCAGCTTTTGATTGGTATTCTTTACAGGGCTGAGAAAATGTTTAATCAGCATAATAGTCACAGAAGCCTCTGTATATATTCTTCCCACATCTAGTCTATAAAAGTTTATTGAGTTTTGTTGGGCTCATAAAACAGAAGTTTAGACTTCACAGGGTTCAGACTCCTCATTTTACAGATGGAAAGACTGAGGCCCAAATCCTCAGCAGTGAAAAAACCTGAACGCCTCTGCAGTTTCATTGTGAGCTGGGTTCTCTACAAAATAGACTCAAATCTTCAGAGAGGAGGACAGGCTTTATAATAAGGCCTTTTTGTATAACAATGTCTGAGTGCCTATGATAATATTGTTTCAGTTCTAAAAGAAACTAATTAATTTTCATCAAAAGCATTATGAATTTTAAAAAAATCAGATGTGCTAAAAAATGAATGAAAACTAATGAAGGAATATCATCAATTTTAGTTAATTTGGAGAAGAGAGAGACAAGTTCTATTTTGCAGGTGATAAAATTTTAACAATTTCTTTTCCACAATAAAAGTTCCTTTTTAAAAATTGCTAGAGACAAAGTTAATAAATCATATCCCATCTATAGTCAAAGAGAAGACAATTTGAAGCCAGGGTATTCAACTTGGTCCAGAAGACAAAGCAAGGTGAGCCCACGCTCTGCAGAATCCTGAAGTCAACAGAGTCAAGGAGAGTGAGTCTGTCCTCCCGTCTGGGTGGGCACCAGGCCCCACACTAAGCCAGCGCCTGGAAGTTGAGAGCCCAGGGAGGCACCGGTCTGCACCAGCCCCTCCACGATCGAGTCCCACGGTGGCTGCTGGCTGGACCGGTGCTCCCCCTGCACGGTGACTGGGGAGGGGCTTCTGCGGGCCCTCGAGGCGCCCTGCCCCAGGGAGCACGGGTGGGCCCCCTCCCCTCCTTGCTGCCGCGTGCTCTCCTGAGCCTCCGTGTGCTGACACCACGCTCTCTTTGCCATGCAGACTTGGATGCCTTGTTGTCAGGCTGTCAGGGAGTCGATTCCAGTGATGCAGAGTGAGGAAGGAAGGGTGTGTTCTTCGCCCTCGGCCGGCATGTCAGCTGGACTGGGCTGCTGGTCTGGGCGGGGGAGGTGATTGAGACCTTCCTCAAAGTATCCAGGTGACCTTCCCCGCTTGTTATGCATCCAGGGCCGGCAGCAGAACGGGTGGCCACAGGCTTGGAGACAGTGAAGCTTGGGATGACAGTTTCGGCAGCAAGCCTCTCACTAAGCTGTCCTTTCCGGTCTTGAACGCCGAGCCATCTCCCTGAACTAACTGGAGGCTCAGAGCAGTCCAGATCCATGCGGGTTCTCTCTAGAGCAGTCCTTCTCGAGTTTTACTATCAGAATCTGGGGAGCCGGCTGAGCCACAGGTTCCTGGCCGTGGCCCCAGAGGTGCTGGTCACTAGGTTGGGGTGAGACTCTGGGAATCTGCGTTTCTCATAAGTATCCAGGTAACGCTGATGCTTCTGGCCCCGGACACCCTTGGAGCAGCTTTGTGCTAGAACCTCTGCACAGCACCACTCGAGAACTTGGCTGTTCAACCAGCAGCATCACCTGGGAATGTGTTAGAAATCTTGGCTTTCTCAAACTTTACTGTTTAGAATAGGAATCACCTAAATATCCTGTTAAGATGCAGAATTTGATAAAGCAGCCATTAAGATGGAGCTCAGAATTCTGCATTTCTAACAAGCTCCCAAGATGATATGATAATTACGGTCCAAGAACCATACCTTGGGTTTGGTCTGATAATTTTCAGGGATGGCTATAGTAACATCACCTGGGCGCCTAAAAAAGGTCCTGAACCAGCCCAGTCACTTTCTCGGGTGTCCAGGGTTAAGGCGAGCGTCACATGCTTAACGGTGCTTTTATTCCATTCTGCCGCTCTCCCTATGCTATTATAAACACGCCGGCCCAGCGCTTCCGAGTCTCCTGTGGCCTCTCCTTTGTCAGTGGACCTCCCGTTTCCACTGTCCGGGCCCTTCAGGAGGGCAGTCAGCGGTCCTCAGCTCCACACCCCCTGCCCCTCCTCTTTCCCTGTTTCAACTTTCATTTCCAAACTAAGCACAGACCTCTCACTACCACTTTCACTGAACATGGGCTTCACATATTTATGCCCATATCAGCCATAAGGGAATTTTGAGAAACTATATCCCCTGTATCCCTTTCACATCTTTTAAAGCTTACATTTTAAATGGTTACATTGAATCCAGGAGATGGAGAAGGACAGGGAAGCCTGGCGTGCTGCAGTCCATGGCGTCGCAAAGAGTCGGACATGACTAAGCAATTGAATAACAACACTTAATTTCTAGTGCATTTTAAATAAACCTTCAGATCACCCTTTCACATGCACCTAAAAGGGAGCTACATTCCTTTGTGAAAGGATGCCAGCCTTCATTCATTCATAAATCTCCTTTTAATGTCTAGAAATTTTATGTCATTCTTTTTTCTCCTTCAGTCCATGACAGGGTTCTATTCACTGTAGTATGTTTTATGTTTGAAAGTCTTTTATCATGGCATCACACTTCTCTACATAAGAAAGGAGAGATATTTCATTTTTTTCAAATTCCTCTAATTCTAAAACTCTATATGTTAAAAAAATTTCTAGGCTGGTTATCCATTATAATTATTATTAATATTTAATAAATCAGACCAACATATATCATTATAAATTTTGAAAAATACTGAATATAAAAAGTAAAATTCTACTGGAAATGCATCTCTTCATGAGATGAATGAGACTGTTCTCTTTTTAATTAGTTCATGTATTCATGGATGAATATTACTTCCAGCTAAAATGAGGAAGCATTCAGCATCAATTTTATTCCTATTTTTTGTTTTTATAAATGTATGCACCAAGAAAACTTATTTTCATAAATAAGTAGATGAGAATGGAAGTTTCATTGTAACAATGTCAGTCACTTCTTTGACATTATTCCGATGGCTATGCCCAAAGTCACATGGTCATTTATCATCAAACATTGTTTTGCGTGATGTGTTGGCTGACAGCTTGCCTAAGTCCTCCTTCCATTCTGTCGAAAGCTAAGAACTGTAAGCCGCCCAACTTGCAAGAGGACCTCTTACCCAGGTATTCAGGGCATCTGCTTTCTCAGCACTGACCCCGGTGTCTGAAATTATTCTTCGTCCAGCAAGTGGAGGGCTTGACAGTCCAGAGCAATGCACGGAAGGAAGACTAGCCTTTGGTGGGACGGAGCCTCTTCCCTTAACCGGCAGGAGAAAAGCAGTTGAGAAAGGGAGGGGACGCCCTGCTCCTCTGCTGCAGACGATTCCTCAGCAGATCAGTCCAGGAGACAGTCCACGCGTGAACGCAGGGTAGAAACTGGTTCCCGGAAACCCACCCATCTCTGCAGCCCTGGAGTAACTGAGCCCCGACCTGAGGGTCCTGGATGGAGGTGAACCCGTCAGTTAGCGGAGAGCAGGGGGCACCAAGCGGCCAGGCATCGGGGACGACTCCGCCGAGCGCTGTGAGATGCTCCCAGCTTCTCTGCCTGACCTCCGCTCACCTCTTTCTGATAGAGACCGGGCACCGCAGAAGACGCCCCGCATGAGGAGGACAGGAGCCGGCGCCGGGCTGGCGTCCTTGTCAGGGCGGCCGTTCGGGACCGCCGGGACTGCCCACGAGACTCGGGCGGCAGCCGCTCTGGCTCCCCGCTGTCTTGAGGGCATATGGGTCCAGGGCCACCAGCTCTTCAGTGTCCACGTGGAATCTTCTGGATTTTTTACGGCTGTTCACATTTCTTGAACAGGCCTCTCTGGGCCTCTGCTCGGACAGAGCCTGCTTCTCGTCCCGGAAGTTGGTATGTTCCAGCTGTCAACAGAGGGGGGTCTGCTGACCCCAGGCACTGCTGTGCCCTTATCAAGGCGGCCTCCCCCCCAACTCTTGAGCCGGCAAACTCCTACTCAACCCTTGGTCTCAGTCAGCATCAGTCCCTCAGGGACCCCCTTCCCAGGGTCCCCCAGATGGGGCTTGATGTCCACTTGGGGGTTTCCATAGTGACCTGGGCTTCTCTCTATTACGGCTCACACGCTTCTTTTAATCACCTATTGAATTAGATGACCTTCTCACCCTTGGCTTCCCTGACTGTCCAATGCCCAGCACAAGCCTTGGCGTATGAGAAATTCTGTAAGGAGCTGTAATGAGGTCATCAGTCACTTGCCAAGTACCCCACACTGGCCGTGAGCTGATCACTTCTTTGGGGTACCGTTAACAGAGATTATTATAGACCCTGGAGGTGCGCAGCGCAGCTGCCTCAGAGGAGTGACTGACCACTCGTCTTTGCCAACAGAAGCCCGCCCAGGGGAACCGCTCCACGGCTGCAGACCTTGGGCGCGTGAACCCAGGTGTGCATCCACTCACACCAGCAAGGGGGCTGGAGCCGGAGTGTCACTGGTCACGACAGCCCTCGCCACCTCTACACAATCCCAGGAGCACACGGAGAGCAAAGGCGGCGCGCAGGTGGCTTCAGCAGGAGCCCTTTTGAATACAGGGTGTTATGTGTTCTCACAGGACTGTTCTGTCTAATGTGCCCCCTGGACACATGCGCGTACTAAAATTAAAATAAATTAGTAAAGGTAAAGATCCACTTGCTCAAACACTCTAGTCACATTTTGAGCACTCGACAGTGCCCTGTGGGTACTGGCCACCACACTGCACGGCTCAAGTAGAGAGGACCCCCATCATCACAGAAAGTGCCCACGGGTCAGAGCTCAGGTGCCCCAGAGCAGTGGCGGGAGATTCAGAAACATTTCTCTCCAAAGAGGGGGTCTGTCAACACAAACACCCGAGTTCCTCAAGAACGAAGAGACTTCTCTCTCACTCTGAAATGGCTGCCCATCTCACAGCTTTAAACCTGCGATAATTCAACATTCCACAGGGATGTTTTCTCCAAAGAACAGTGTGCTCCCCGGGAAAACCCTAGCCTCTGCCTCAGGAGGAGGTGCTCAGCTAGGGAGACTGCTCCTCTGGGGGAGGTGGCAACTTGTCAAACAGTTTCTGAGGTCAGAAAAGTTTCTCTCAAGCTTAAATACTGGTCCATGGGTTTTTAAGGTGTTGTGTGGACTAAAGGAGACCCGGGCAAGGAGCAAACACATCCCAGAGACGGGAAGTCTGGACTCCTGATCTAAGGCCTCAGGAAAGAAGCAACATGAGGTAGAAGCAATTGGGGGCGGCTGTGAACTGAATGGTCGTCCCCTAGAGTCCATACGCGCTGTGCTCAGGGGTGTCAGCTCTGCGACCCCGTGGACTGTAGTCCGCTGGGTTCCTGTTTGGGGGATTCTCCAGGCAAGAATACTGGAGAGGAATGCCACTTCCTTCTCCCGGGATCTCCCCGACCCAGGGGCTGGACCCACATCTCCGGTGTCTGCTGCGTTGCAGGTGGATTCCTTACCTGCTGAACCATCGGGGAAGCCCTGAAACCCATACGTGGCAGCTCTAACCCTCCTTGTGACCTGCTTCAGAGACCCAGCCTCTGCAGAGGGAATTAAGGTAAAATGAGGTAATGAGGTCAGCCCCAATTTGATAGGACTGGTGTCCTTATCAGAAAGGAAATGACGCCAGGCATCTCGCCTCCCTCCCTCCCCTGACGGGAACACAGAGGACACGGCTGTCTGCAAGCAGGGAGAAAGCTTTCTCCAGAAAGCACCCCGCACCTGGCTCTGGGACGTGCTGTTTACACTGCCCTGTCTGTGGCGTCTTGCTGTGGCAGCCTGAGCTAGGACGAGAGTTCCACCTTGTGTATCTAAGTCATTTTGTGCACACATATATGAGTCATGCATGTACCACACGAGTTATGGGAAAATCAGTTTCTAAGGATCACATGTTGGATGGCTTAGAGATGAAGAGCGTATGCTAATGGTCCAGTTGTAAAGCAATCCATCTCTTAAGTTACAGGCTGGCACTCTGGCGCTGTATCAGGCCACAGGGCTTGGTCAGCTCTGCCCGCCGAAGGACCCCGCTCTTGGGGAAAGTGACACTGATGGCTTGGAGGCTGTAATTCCACTGATCTGTTCTATTTATCTCTAACGTAACCTGTCTCTTGAATTTTTTTCATGTTTTTTCTATATGCTGCTGCTGCTGCTGCTAAGTTGCCTCAATCGTGTCCGACTCTGTGCGACCCCAGAGACGGCAGCCCACCAGGCTCCGCTGTCCCTGGGATTCTCCAGGCAAGAACACTGGAGTGGGTTGCCATTTCCTTCTCCAATGCATGAAAGTGAAAAGTGAAAGTGAAGTCGCTCAGTCATGTCCGACTCTGTGCGACCCCATGGACTGCAGCTGACCAGGCTCCCCCGTCCCTGGGATTTTCCAGGCGAGAGTGCTGGAGTGGGTGCCACTGCCTTCTCCGGTTTTCTCTATATAAGCCCACACCAATAGTCACACAAATAAGAACCACTGTGAACTCCTCTCACAAAAAGCGTTGCTTCAACACACACCTCGCACGTATTAACTTCGTGCTTACCAACCAGAGGGCTTCCCTGATAGCTCTGTTGGTAAAGAATTTGCCTACAGTGCAGGAGAGCCCGGTTTGATTCCTGGGGCAGGAAGACCTGCTGGATAAGGGATAGGATACCCACCCCAGTATTCTTGGGCTTTCCCTGTGGCTCAGCTGCTAATGAGTCTGTCTGTAGACCTGGGTCGGGAAGATCCCCTGGAGAAGGAATAGGCTACTTACCCCAGTATTCTTGGGCTTCCCTGGTGGCTCAGACAGTAAAGAATCTGCCTGCAATGCGGGAGACCTGGGTTTGATCCCTGGGTTGGGAAGACCCCCTGGAAAGGGGAAAGGCTACCCACTCCAGTATTCTGGCCGGGAGAAGTCCATGGGTTGTATAGTCCATTGGGTCACAAAAAGTCGGACATGACTAGTGACTTTCACTTTCACTTTCCCAACCCTACCTTTTAAAGCAGGAGAAGGATTAGAAAAGGAAGGGGCCGACGTCCCCACTCAGGACGTGTGGGGAACGTCTGCCTCTAGCCTAGGATGCCCAGGCGCAAGTGCTGGTTTGGCTCCTGCTCCCAGCAGTGCAGGCTCCGACGCAGAACCTGGCCTGCCTGGATTACCAGCACGTCGTCAGGGGCCAGCACAGCGGCAGCTCACCGAGCACTGAATGAACTCAAGTGTGTTGAGTGAACCAAACAGTGGACATGGATGGGCATTCTGAAGAATCTGGGATTTACCTACATGATCAGGGATAGCTGAGAGCTGGGAACACAGAAAGCAGGTGAGGTGACTTTGCAGGGAATTTAAGAGAAGAACAGACTTTGAGGCAGGAAGTAGAAGGACACAGGCTAATTTAATTTCCAAGTGACAATGTCCAACAGCACCCGCTGAGATTCTGTTCTCAGGGCCTAACTTCCTGATCGCTTTTTCTCTTGGACGAGGGAGAGACAGAAAGAGGGAAGCCGGAGACCAGAGGGCCAAAAGGGGTCATTAAACAGAAAACAATCAATGACTGAGGAGGTGCGTGGGAGCAAGACTCCATGTCAGGGCGCCCTGCTAAGTCAAGCAGAGAAGTTAAATAGTCAGAAGATAATCAGGATGCGAGAGTCATCATGGACTTAAAATCACTCATCCAACTTTCTAGTCAGCAAGGACTGAACGCTGAGAAGTATCGGGAGAGAACACGTGACCGAAGGTGATAGTTACAGTCACAGAATCAGTGAGTCCTCCAAGAAGTGAGCAGCGGAAACAAACGAAGCATTGCACCCGAGGATGAGACAGTGGAGAGGCCTCTCGTGTGGGAGTGGAGAGAGCCCAGGGAGCCGGAGACGCCCAAAGACAAGGAGCTGGAGGAGGACAAGAGGCCAGCCGGAGAGCAGGCACCTGGGCGGCCCCTCCTGCAGGGGCCGAGGGCAGGAGGGCGCAGGGACTCCCCTGGCTAGGAATCGGCCTTGCCGTGCAGGGCACGTGGGTACCATCACTGGTCACGGAGCTAGGATCCCACATGCTGCTGGGCAGCTAGGCCCGCACACCGCACCCGCAAAGCCCGTGAGCTGCAGCAGACAACCCCACGCGGCAGCAGAGCATCTGCGTGCCGCAACTAAGACCCGACACAGCCAAATAAATACATGTCAAGGAAAAAAAGAACAAGAGAGTGCAAACAATGGTCCATTGCGCAGGGTGAAGCGTGAAGACAGGGAAGGAAGCAATGGGTCTGCGTCACTCATTCACAAGCCTTTCCAGAGTCCCTATCACTGGCCACGCATTCTTTGAGCTGCGCGGAGAAACAGACAACCCCCGCCCGGCCTGGTGGAAAGCGCGTCCCCGCCCGGCCTGGTGGAAAGCACGTTCTGGTGGAGAGAGGACAGTGCGCCTGGAGGGAGGAGGCGCAGGAGACGCGGGTTTGAAGCCGGGGGAGCGGCCGCCAGGACGGCAGGTCTAGTGGTCCCCAGCCCCAGGGAGCACAGTCCGACCCCAGACGTCCTCTCGTAACCACCTGGCTGGTGCTGCGTCCGTGCATCAGTGGGAGGCAGGGGACAGAGCTTGCTAACAGCCCTTCTCTGGCCCTGGAAGAGAAACGCTCCATTCGGCATTTAACATGCTGTATCCTCAACATTGCTCGTGGATCCGCCTCTCCTCAAGAAAGAGCGCGCTCAGGAAGGGCGCGTGTCCTATTTGTTTCGGCCACGTATGGCAGCGTGTAGGATCTTAGTTTCCTGATCAGACCGAACTCGTGGCCCTTGCACTGAGAGTGTGGGGTCCTAACCTCTCGGGGCCGCTGGGGACGAACTCAGAACCACGAGTCTCAGTCATTCACTCAGTTTTCTCAGCGTCAAGTAAAATGCCTGGAAGATAGTAGGTGCTCAGCGCTTTCTGAGCAAAACACCAGGGAGGAAGCGTGAAGTTCTCAAATGGGGGTTATGCATTTTGGGAGAAAAGCGAGAAGCCACGGAGACGACCCCGCGGCGCTCGTGATGCTCCTC
This sequence comes from Cephalophus harveyi, assembly GCA_006410635.1. Taxonomy (NCBI): domain Eukaryota; kingdom Metazoa; phylum Chordata; class Mammalia; order Artiodactyla; family Bovidae; genus Cephalophus; species Cephalophus harveyi. Next base: position 1,324,088 of record SJYT01066766.1, on the reverse strand, counting down.
CTCGGCGTCCGGGGCTGAGCGCGGGGCGACCCCGGAACGGCAGAGGAGGCCGGCTGCCCCCGCAACGGCGACCCCGGAACGGCGGAGGAGGCCGGCTGCCCCCGCAACGGCAGTCCAGTTGCTTCTCTGTGCAGCCCGAGTGCTCTTCCGGGCCAGGGATTCAAGATGCCTAACGACCATCAGGCCAGCAGGGTAGGGGCACATTGGTGACCACCCAGTCCCTCAGGTACGGACTCCAGAGGCAGATGCAGCCCAGCTGATGCCAACGCCGGGACAGAACTCAAGAGAGCAGAACCACCTTCATCTTTGTAAGAGCGTGGCTATCACCTCAATGCTTTTAGTGTTGTGGTGAAAATGAACAAAGGAATGAGAGACTCTCTAACTATTGCCTGTTCACTTTATATTTCTCTATGATGGTAATGTTTTTTTGCATAAGTTTTTCTGAGGATGTTTTCCTCTCTTGAGTTTGGTCTTCTGAGTAAACCACTGAAACTTTCTTAAATGAGCTATTAACCAAAGGGCAGCCTGTCTGTATGGTTTTCACACGTAGGACACGCTGACTAATCAGGGTGCTTCCCGAAGTCTGAAGGGATGGAGAGGGAGCAGGCTGAATTCTGGAGCACATTATTGCTGGAAAGCCTCCCAAATGAGAGCAAGCCTTGCTGTGATTCAGTCCTGTCTGAATCAATACAGCCACTGAGCGACACCCTGATGGGGAGATACGTTAGTGTGTGGACAGTCTTTCAGGGGAAGTGAAGGGAGCTGCAGGGAGAGGGTCATTTAATTCCAGCTGGGATACAGCTCAACGAACTCCATTATCAGTAGAACAGGCAAACAGACAAACAAGCCACCGCGGGGTCAGCTGACTGGGTTGCCACCACCGACCTCTCTCTTCGGGAGCTCTAACTCCTACTCCCAGGTCCAGGCTGGGGACCAAAGTAAACACACTCATCCTTTCGCCAGAGTTTTCGCTCTTCTGGGTTTTTGTTTGCGTCTTGCTCCCTGAGAAAACCACACAGTACATCCTTCAGGCTCTCCAGATGGTCATTCTCATCTGCAACTAAGGTGAACCGGAAAATCCCGAGCTCACATATCTGTGACCCTATAAAACTACAGAAAAGAGCAGTCCTCGGAATCCACCTTAAGAAGCCACGCTTGCCTGACGTTCCTGGGCCGACAGCAGGTTACACTGACCATCAGCAGCCACGCTTCTCACACTCGCGGACGCCCTGCTGTGCCAGAGATCGAGCTACACGGGGCTCTGAGAGTTGGGACTGACTTTGTGCCAAGCAGGATATTCCTGAAGATCATGAGAGGTGAGAGGGCACAGGCCGGATAATTGCATGAAATAACAAAGAATCACATGCAGAGACCACTGTGAAGGACTCACCAGTTAGAACACAGAAGGGATCTACTTCTTAAGATCGGTTTCTGGCTCCTATTATTCATGACATGAATTTCATCTGTTTTACATCTCGGATACAAAGCGTTCTCGGAAGAGCGGGGAATCTGGCTCATTGGATCTGGTAATGGGCTTCATAGCAGCTAAGTGGCCTTTCTCTTTAACAACATTTTACCTGATTTTCTTAAGATTTGATTTAATATTCTCAGCCACCGTCTAAAGATCTACAATTTTAATTACCTGCTGTAATTGCCTTCTGTAAAAGCCGAAAGAGCATCATTTATTGTGATCAGTAATAAAACATTATGACTAAGTGGTAAAGGCAGAGCGAGCGGTTATCAGAAGATGACCAAACATCAGGCTGCCTGCTTGAGGCAACAACCAGATCAGGGACTTCCAATACGCTTTCATAAATTGGAAGCAACTCTGCTGTCTAAACGATCTACAAGCTGGAGCTGGAAAACCTCAAAAAGGCCTAAGGAAGAGAAGCTAAACAATGTTTCTGAATTATCAGCTTCCGAATATTGAACTCATTCATAAAAAGAAACGGTACTGGGAAGTGTGCGTCGTTTTTATTCAACAACTGAGAAAACCACGTCTACAACTAACCACTAGTTCTGCGGTCTCATCTCAGATAACCATGACTTTGCCTGGGCTTCCCCAGACAAGACGGATAATGAATAGATGTCAGAGATCATAAATGATTGTACAGAAAATTCAATTTTCCAGCCCCTTTGTCTGTGCAGTCTAAAAACTCCTTATCTTTGGTCACAACTAGGAAGATAATTACTGCATAAGTATATAGTAAGTTAAAATGTTACAATATTGAGTTATAATGTTGAGTTGCTCTCCAAATATTATTAAGTTTTGAAATGTTACGTTTGCATATTATAAGCCTATACTGAAATGTTCTTCAATTCTCAGTTACCTAAATTTAGGATGTGGCTATTGGCTAGGGTTAAGACACTGGACCCCAAAGTCAAGGGTAAAAGTCGTTAGGGGTACTTCTATTGACAGTTCTCCAGCTGCCTCAAGAGTCGTGTGTTTAAATATCCAGCTATATGGAGAAGGAAATGGCAACCCACTCCAGTATTCTTGCCTGGAGAATCCCATGGATGGAGGAGACTACAAGTCCACGGGGTTGCAAAGAGTTGGACACGACTGAGCAACTTCACTTCACTTCACATAGGGACTTAACTGGTGGTAGAGTGGATAAGAATCCACCTGCACCTTCAGGGTACACAGGTTTGATTCCCGGTCTGGGAGGATCCCACATGCTGTGAGGCAGCTAAGCCTGTGCGCCACTGAGCCTGTGCTCGGAGGCCGCGTGCGGCAACAAGAGAAAGCACCGCAGTGAGAAGCCCACACGCCGCAGCCAAGAGTCGCTCCCAGGTGCTGTAACTAGAGAAAGCCTGAGGGCAACAGTGAAGACCCAGTGCAGTCAAAAAACAAACACATATCTGAGTATAATCCCCTGAAGTGGTACGGTTAGTAAGGGGGCAGGAGGAGAGGGGTTTTGGAGAAATTCTTAAAGCTGAGTTTTCTGGAAGAGTCAAAAAAAAATCTGATTAGGCAAATCACTGCCTAATTTATTTGTGCCCTTAAATAACCATGTTATAATTGGGAGAAGTAAATGAATACTATGGCTCATTTACCGCATCCGGCTGGTCAGGATCTGCTTGGTGAATGGACTTCCCCATGTACTCCCCTCACTCCCAGGGGGGCGTCTCATTCACTCACTCTGTAGAATGCACCCCAGCGGGTCAACAGTAACGCTTGGGAAGTGGGGGAGCAAAACCGTGCCTGTGGGAAACACACTGAGACCAACCACATCCTGCCTGGCAGCCTCTGTGGTGCCCAGTGTGTTGGGAAACACCGCCACTCAGCTATCGGATGCCGAGATTTATCGCCCTGACGTGCGCTGGTCCGCACTGGCTACTTATCGCCTCCCACGACACCCAGAAGCGCACCTGTGTCCAGGTGAGTGGGGTCTAAGTCCAGGCCACCCAAGCCGACCTCAGCGGGTTGCAAAATGGGGCCAGGCTGCACACTGCGTCTGCACAGACAGCACATGGGCTTTACCAGGACTGAACGGTTAGCGGAGGTGGCTCTGGGGTCAAAACAGAACTCTCGCTTTTTAAAACACAGCCTCCTCCTCTGCGGCCAGGCGTGGAAGAGCTCCCGGCAGAACCTCCTGGCAGAACCTCCAGGCCCGGGGGTGTGGCCTCGGGGAGCGGCCACTTGGCCCATGCAGGCAGCCTCTCCCTGGGGCTCCCCGCAGCCGCCTCCTCTGTGGCCAGGTGTGCAAGACCTCCCGGCAGAACCTCCAGATCTGGGGGTGCGAACTTGAGGAGCAGCCACCTGGCCCGTGCAGGCAGCCTCTCCCTGGGGCTCCCCGCATCAGTCACAGCTGACACCAAGGGCCCAGCCCAGCCTCCCTCCTAGAGGAGAAGCTAGGGTGTGTGGGAGTCACACAGACCTTGACTTGAAGTCTCAACTCACTCTCCATTTAACTTCTTGTGCTTTCCATCAACAGCCTAACTTCTTAGGGCCTTAGCGCCCTCAGCTTTGAAATGGGTGGATCATTAACTCCCAGGACGGGTGTGGCATTTCAGGAGGAAAACGTATGTGAAACACCTATCTTTATCTCAAGGAGCAAGTACCCTTCTACCTGTGCCCTTGAGGAGTCACTCAACAGCTTATTTATAAATTATCACCAAATCTGATATAGCTTAGAAAAGTTTTTGCTGTTACGCCCCCTAAAAGAACTTCCATAGCATAAGCTGACATCTATAGTTTTTAAACACAGATTTGAAGAAGTGTAAAGAATATAATTTCTGGTGTATTTTAATATTTTAATGTTCTAGTATATTTTAATAATATAAACCACTGCAGTACTCTGTTATATGTATCCAAAGGAACCTAAATATCTGATAGAGTAGGTCTAAGGATTTGATATATATCAGCACCCATTTAAACAATTCATGAACAAGCTCTAATTTTTAATAGTCAGAAATTTTCCATTTCTATTTTCCTTTCTGAATTTGTGTTTCTATTATATTCCTCCAACAGAATTTTATCCTAATTTGTTGTATTTAATGGTTAAAAGTATTTTACTGATCACCCTATCACAGCCTCTGAAAAACTATGTATATAAATTGAAAATTTCCCAGAAAACAAAGGCTTCTGAAGTTTAAAAAACCTCATGCTCTAAATTGAGCTATTGTTACAATTATTACTTGCATGCCCCCCAAAAATACATGTTTTGATGTGTATTCAGCAACTTTTGATGAATATCATACACAAGAGGAAAAATCAGAGGACATGCATGAGACGGACAACAAGGCTTACCCTCATTCTAACCCTACTTTTCTTTTTTGTAGAAATAACTGCTGGGAAATTTTGCTCATATAAAAAGTAGATGAAAATGGGAGGAATCCTGTTTTAGAAATATCTCTCAATTGTTTAAATTCCTCTGAGTATACCAGAAGTCACAGAGTAATTTATCAGATGCGTGGACTACTTTTTGTTCCAATAACAAATAAACTGCAATCTCAGTGCTTAGCACACAAGGTTTCCCGCTGGTTGTTGCTTAGTTGCTGAGTTGTGTCTGACTCTTTTGTGACCTCCCCTGTGGGAGCCTGGGGTTCTCCAGGCAGGAATACTGGATGGGTTGCCATGCCCTCCTTCAGGGGATCTTCCCGACCCAGGGTCGGACCCGTGTCTCCTGCTTTGGCGGGTGGATTCTTTACCCCTGAGCCGCCTGGGAAGCCCTTTCCCACTCACACTGAGTCTCACGCAGCCGGGGTGACTCCCGAGGGCTGTTCTTTCCATGCGGTGGTTCAGCCTGCCCTGCCGGCGGCTCCACCGTCTCCACGTGGCCCCGCCATGGTGGGCCCCGCAGGGAATGGGGAGCAGGAAGGTGGCCTGCTAGCTCTTGAACACACGGCCTGAACCGACCGCCCCTCCCACTCACTGTTCGCTGAGAAGAGCGGGGCAGTCCCCGAACTGCAGGTCTGGAAATGCCTGCCCATACTGAGAGCAAGCGGGCTTTCTGTCACTGGGCGATCGATCACCAAAGATTACTTATAGTAAAGTGTCAGCTGACAGTGCCCTTGGGTTTTGCCTCATTTTGCAGACAGCAGGGAATTGAAAACACCTGACTCATAAAAGGCTGTGCTTCCCAGCTTTTAGAGTGCTTCACTCTCTCAGTTCTGACCCCGACATTCAGAATCGCCCCTTTGTTTGGCACCTGGAATTTGCACCCTCAGATGACGCCTGTACCAAAGATTCAGGAAGAGTGCGACACACGCCCACAGGAGAGAGACAATGGTGAGAAGAGGCCCCCGACACTCGGGGCATCCTCAGGACGGTCTGGGTTTTACTTTTAACTTTTAACCATTATCATCGGCCATGCTGCGGCTTGCGGGATCTTAGCTCCCCAGCCGAGGTCCGAGTCTGGACCCAGGCAGCGTGGACACCGAGTCGTAACCACCGGACTACCAGACAACCAATCCCCAGGATGAGCTGATCTTTACAAAGAAGGTGAGGAAGCAGCTGGACAGCTGCCCTGAGGATCGCACGAGGCTGCCCACCCTCCGGGAGTCTCTGTGTGCCCTGGGGGGCATCGTAGCTCACGTGAGGAGCACCGCTTTGGGAGAGTGGAGATGTTGGGCACCACAAATGTGCTTGAAAGCTGAGGGCAAATTTCAACTCATGCTTGAACCCAACACCCCAGGATTTACCAAGGACGAAGTTAGACTGAAATAAGTCACAGGAGGGAAAAGGAAGACAGCGTGGGATGAGAAAAGGTGGGAATTCAACGGAGAGAAAACGAGTGGATGACAAAAAACCCAGCTTTGTCTTGCGCACGTGGGGAGAGAATCAGGGCCTCGTTATTTTTAACCACTTGGACCTTTATTTCTCAAGTCCGGCTGAGAATCCCCAGCAGTACGCTTATTCCAAACCTCATCCGCCACCATGGACACACACCCTAGAACTGGCATTTTCACTTGCGTTTTTGAACTGGAACCATAAGAAGAGAACTAATCGCCAGTGCTCTTATGCAGGTGGGGTCTGCCAGGGGGTGGCCCACCACACACTGCACGCAGGCTGCCCCAAGGCAGAGCTAAAAGCTCTCCTTTCCAAGGCGGGCAGATGCCTTCATCTATCCATTTGCTTTCAGAACCTTCCAATGGGCCATGGTTTCACCTTTGCCTGGTAGGTGGATTTATGTATTTGTGGATTTTTAACTAAACTAACTCTGACAGGGTAGACAACGGGGGGAAGTCACAGATCTGAGTCACGAGCCTCGCGCAAAGGAGCCACAGAAACAGAAATGGCCGCATTGACACCCGGGCTCTTCATCAGCCACGTCCCAGGCCAAACCGCCCTCTGCAGTCAGATGCCGGAGAGCCGGTCCAGAGAACTGAGCACTATCGGGGGGCCAAGCACAGTATGGGTTTCCATTCCCCCAGCCTATACTGTGTCCTGAGACACGGACTAAAGATGGAATGAAGCCATCGGGACTCGCAGGATGCTCACGATGCCGTTTCCCTCACCTTTCGTTCTCACCTTTTGGTATGATACGCGCTCACACCACAGCACAGCTCAGTGTGCGCACGTCTGGCTGCAGCCCAGGGGGTCACTAAGAGCCAGACACAACTGCAGCGACGTAGCATGCACAAGCTCAACGAGTAAATTCCACTGTGAAGGACGCTTCCTGTTTCTATGTTTCTGCACATTCTGGCGGTGAGGCACCATGTAACCTATAAAGTCATCGCTGAATCTAAAATTGGTCGTTTATAACAAGACGCTACCTCCAGATTGCTTTCTAAAAACATTTCAAATCGTTCCTATTACTTTGGGCATCCAGCCCATGTCAAAGAACAAGTGGAAGGCGTATGCTCACAGGCCCCCTCTCTCCCTGTGATGTTAGAGGCATGAAGAAAGCAAGACAAATTTTATCCGGGCACGCGAAAGCCACGCTATACAGGGCAGTCCTCTTGGACGAATGTTCGCAGACATCATCCTCAGGAATTCACTTTCAACTACTAACCGTATATGAGGTCTGCAGTTAAATTAGCATTATAGAGGACAAAGAATGTTAAGTGGTCTTCAGAATTAAAGGCAAGGGTTTGCCAGCCTCAAGGAGGATCCGTTGAAATGATATCCTATCTGCAAGCGCTGTTTGAAGAGGCGACATTAAAATGAGAGAGGTGAAGAAGCAGGAAGGAGAGAGGCAGCCGCTTCTTCTCTAACCTCAGCGTCGTCCCCAGCAGGGTCTCGTTATGCTGGACATTCTGAAGACGAGGTCAGAGCTGATGATGTGTCTAAGGCACGTATGATGGTGCTTAAACAATAATTGGTTAATCACTCGTCTCATCTCCTAAACTCTGTCTTTCCTTTTTTTAAAAAAGAAGCTCTCATTCACAGATTAATTCAGTTTGGAAGATCTGATCCACACGAGTTAGCTCGATGTAAAATCTTCAAAGGGAAGCCGAGCGCGGGCTGACAGGTGTATGGAGCTCGCCCGGTTTGCCCTCAGAGTGGAGACGTGTCCTCTCCGGCGGGCACAGCCCGTTCTTCTCCTGGCGTGCACCTGAGCTGCGGGAGTCGGACATGAAACATTCATGTAGGGTGCTTCAGCGGTCCACCTACGTCCTTAACATCTGCTGGCTTCACGGCACAGGAAACTTCAAAGTGAACCCACCCCGAGATTGCGGCAGGCTTTCCCGGGAGCAGCGGTGGGCGGCCCAGAGACGCCCGCCCCGTCCGGGCAGGCAGGACACGCCTGGCAGGACGCGGCGACTCCCCCTCTCAGCCACGTAAGGGGGAGGGCGGGGCGCAGCGGGGCCACCGCGGTCGGGCGGCACGGGCACTCGGATTGCCGTGCTGCCTCAAAATTTTATCTTTAATCTCAACCTTTTTGCTTCCCGTGTAGCCAAAATATTCAGCCACTGAGAAGAATGTTAGAGGCATGAAGAAAGCAAGACAAATTTTATCCGGGCACGCGAAAGCCACGCTATACAGGGCAGTCCTCTTGGACGAATGTTCGCAGACATCATCCTCAGGAATTCACTTTCAACTACTAACCGTATATGAGGTCTGCAGTTAAATTAGCATTATAGAGGACAAAGAATGTTAAGTGGTCTTCAGAATTAAAGGCAAGGGTTTGCCAGCCTCAAGGAGGATCCGTTGAAATGATATCCTATCTGCAAGCGCTGTTTGAAGAGGCGACATTAAAATGAGAGAGGTGAAGAAGCAGGAAGGAGAGAGGCAGCCGCTTCTTCTCTAACCTCAGCGTCGTCCCCAGCAGGGTCTCGTTATGCTGGACATTCTGAAGACGAGGTCAGAGCTGATGATGTGTCTAAGGCACGTATGATGGCGCTTAAACAATAATTGGTTAATCACTCGTCTCATCTCCTAAACTCTGTCTTTCCTTTTTTTAAAAAAGAAGCTCTCATTCACAGATTAATTCAGTTTGGAAGATCTGATCCACACGAGTTAGCTCGATGTAAAATCTTCAAAGGGAAGCCGAGCGCGGGCTGACAGGTGTATGGAGCTCGCCCGGTTTGCCCTCAGAGTGGAGACGTGTCCTCTCCGGCGGGCACAGCCCGTTCTTCTCCTGGCGTGCACCTGAGCTGCGGGAGTCGGACATGAAACATTCATGTAGGGTGCTTCAGCGGTCCACCTACGTCCTTAACATCTGCTGGCTTCACGTCACAGGAAACTTCAAAGTGAACCCACCCCGAGATTGCGGCAGGCTTTCCCGGGAGCAGCGGTGGGCGGCCCAGAGACGCCCGCCCCGTCCGGGCAGGCAGGACACGCCTGGCAGGACGCGGCGACTCCCCCTCTCAGCCACGTAAGGGGGAGGGCGGGGCGCAGCGGGGCCACCGCGGTCGGGCGGCACGGGCACTCGGATTGCCGTGCTGCCTCAAAATTTTATCTTTAATCTCAACCTTTTTGCTTCCCGTGTAGCCAAAATATTCAGCCACTGAGAAGGCGGTGAGGTTACTCTGTAGTGCACAGCTGTGCGGGGAAACGCATCGTCTCCTGCCGGCCGGGTGACAGGGGGTCGCTCACTTGGGCGCGTCCAGGCAACGCCGGCCCGAGAGCTGCTCCAGCTGGACGCCAGGCTGTCCCAGCAACAGGAACAGTTCAGTACGACGACTGCAAACAAGAGGTGGGCTGTGCGGCTCTCTCCACTTTTAAGTTAATTACAGTGCAAGCCACCAGGAATTTAATTGCCAGTAGCCTACACCTTGATCAGATTCACTACAGAAAGGTTCCCTACTTTATTCTCCTGATGCCAAGGGAAAATTTATCATCGTTAAATGATAATTGGCTGTAATATCTTTAGATTCTTCATAAATGCTGGCTGGCAAGTTTCTAAAATTTTTCATCAATCTTGTTTGGTGTTTTTAAGAAGCATACATCAGGGAAAAAAAGATGTCTAGGTCTGAAGAACACACTGCATCTTACTGTCTGCATGAACAGGTCTTTCAAGAGTGTTCCATACTAAATTTATGGAGTTTATTTTTTCTATAATTTTAGTTTTACTCATTATTTATTTATAATTCCATAATAGGTCCGGTGGGGGTGGTGCACCCTCCGTATGTCAGGCGGTGCAGGCAGGGGTCCCCCCATCCCCGGGCAGGGGTCCCCCCATCCCCACGGTGTCCCCACAGCCCAGAGAGGAGAAACGTCTAAACAGTCCTGCTGGGGGCTTCGCTGGCCGCCCACCGGAGGCCCAGGGGTCAGGACGCTCCCACTGCAGGGTGCGTGGGTTCGATCTCTGGTCAGGAAACGGAGACCCCACAAGCGGCAGAGCATGGTCCAAAATTTTAAAACAGAAATTAATAATAGTAAAAATAAACAGACAAGCAATTCTGGGGTTTTCTGCAGATTTATCAAGACTTCTGATCTTTAGAGGTTTTCTAAATAGAACTCCAGTGAGAAAATGCACGATTGGGTGCCGTTTAACTTTTAGGGAAACCTAATACATCAACAGGCCAGTTCACTCAAGAATTAAAACAAGGTTGTCCCTTCAGTCCCCTTACTTGTCGCATTCTATCTGGTCCCCACAAACAGCAAAGAACACAAAAGCAGACAGAAGGCAGGTCCTCTCCTGAGATTTAAAATAAGTCTGTCCATACCATCACTTCCTTATATCTCACCTTCTACGCATTTCACCTGGTGCCAACAAAAAGATAAAAATACACACGGGAACAAAATGCAAGGCAGTTAATTATAATATTTATGAGCTGCTTCTAAAATGCTTCTTGGTTAGACACTGACATTATTAAAAAATTTGCATATTCCAATTATCTAAGGCTTGGTACTGTTAGTACCATACCCTTAGCATGGCGACCTGCACACCCACCGTGCTGGCTCGTTTTCTGGCCCTGTAGGAGACTACTGGGTGTGGGCTGTTTCATAACTTGCGAGGCTGGCATCAAGTTAGCCAGAATATCTGTGCAGCTCCCCCCCTCTCTTAATAGACTAAGGTCAATTTTTTGTTTCTGACTCAGAATTCTACTAATCTGACCTATTTTTATTAGCCTAGTACATACTTTACAATTGAGTGTTGAATCAGATTTGCTAAACAGAATAAATGGCTCTAAGGATATAAGTTGGAAATAACTAAAGTTATCACAGTCTATTTAATGACACAGTTTCCTCCATCCATGGGATTTTCCAGGCAAGAGTACTGGAGTGGGGTGCCATTGCCTTCTCCGATTAGTACTGAAAAGTCTTCATAAATCACATTCTTTTACTGCTGTGATTCTTGGTTCATGGGGTCCTTTAAACAGCAGAGCAACCTACACTGGATATTGTAAGCCCAACGCTGAATCAGTGGACACAGCTCTCCACAGCCCCAAGAGGCCCCACTGAAGGCCAGACCTGCGCCCTCTGTGGTCTGGAGCTGAGGACTCCACTCCCAGGAATTACGGTGCTGACGACAGGGTGCTGTTGGTACCATACCATTGGCATGGTGGCCCCCTGGGAGCACTTGCTGGGCACGTGCAGGGCAGGGGAGGGCACACTCGGTTAATGCCCGTTGCCTCCTGACCCCGGTGCTGGCTACACTCTCCCAGAAACTGTGCTGGGCCTAAACCAACTGCATCACTGGGGACCAGGAGAAGCAGACGCTGTGGTCGAACTCAGCTGTGACACAGAACAATGTGAAGGGGAAAGCCACTCCTCCACAGAGCTTTGTAAAAAGATGAAATCTACCACTATACAGACAGATTCCCCTAACTCACTCCACTATGACGTGATCATAGTATTCTGAAATTTTCCACGACCGTCTCCCAGCTGTGTTTTCTCAACAGCACAGTCCCTGCCTTTCCGACCGTGAAGCTTCTCGCTGCAGACATCGGTGGTACTTCTGAGACTTACCTTTGATCTCTTTTGGCTCCAAGTTCTCGCTTCCAATCATTCCTCACTTCTCTGGCAATCAGCTCTTGCAAGGACAAGTTTTGGAGGCTTCTTTCGAAGTCCAGATACGTAAACTAAGTTGCTTCAAACTAAAACTTCCTTAAATAAACTGGACATTTGACTGTGACGTGTGTGCATTTTCTTCATGATCCACTCTTTTAGTTATTCTTAAGATACACTCCTCATTTTAACAAAACTTAATATCTGCATTTTCTCAAAGGTTTTTTTAAAATTAAAGTAAAAGAACGCAACCTGTGGCCTAATCTCGTCCCATATAAGTTTCATGGATACGACTCCTTATAAGCCCAAAGATGTTCTGTTGCTAAAAAACACAGACATTAACAGAGTAGCAAAGCAAAACAAGCCTTTTGTCTTTAGGTTCCCCAAATAAATAAGATCTTGCATTTAGAATTCCCGGTCAGGTTCACAGTTCCTGCCAGTCACTTCAAGGAAAGCAGCTATAGACCCTGGATCAACCCTGAACCGCAAGCACTGGCCGGGGGGCGAGACTCGCTGCGCAACGCCCGCCCCGTGAGTCGCGGCGCCCCGCCCCCGGCGTCGCTCCCCCGCCCCTGTGGCCCAGCGGGCTGCGCACTCACTGTCTATGCTCAGGCGCACGGGCGGGCTGGTCTTGTTCTCCCCGTTTCTCTCGTTGACCGCCTGCACGTAGTAGGCCCCCGCGTCGCTGGCCGCCGCTGCCAGGATCACCAGCTGGTTCTCCAGGGTGATGGCTCTGCGTCAGGGGAGAGGAAAGGACAGGATCAAGGCCCATCCACAGAACTTTTTTGCAAAGCACGTTGTCACCAGGCCAACTGTAAAGGAATGTCCACAGTTGGGTTTTGTTCTGTTTTTTGTTTTTTAGGTTAAAACGAGATCTGGAAGGACAGAAACGAATCCTCGGGCCGACCTGAGGAATGAGGCGGAGGCCGAGCCCCCTCAGGTCCAACGATGCACTCGCTCCTGCGGGCAGGGGTCTGGGAGCCCCGGACGCCACCTCCCCCGGCTGTGGGAAGACAGCCTTTGGAACATACACACCCAGGGCTTGTCCCACTCAGAGGTTCCTCTGGGAATTCATGACGAGACAGGTTAGAAGAAACTCTGGAGGGGCTGGCCTCTCCTCCTCCAGGCAGTGCTATTTGACCACACTGGACCCCAAGCCCGGACCCACGGAGCCGGGGTTTACTGTGATTCTCCACTCCCAGGGGGGCTCCTCAGAGCCACTGTACCTCTGCTTCCAGAGCCCTGGGTAGAAGCAGAGTGGCCGGTGGGCACAGTGTTGACCCCAGGGCTGCACAGCCTCTCCCGTGCTTCCTCCCCCCGCCCGCAAGTGCAAACAGACATTCGAGGCCGTCGTCCCTGAGTCCTCACACACTCCAATCCTGTGGTGAAAAGGAACCGCTGGGACACATCCGACCCGCACACCTTCTCTTCAGAAATGAGAAAACCAACGATCAGACAGGTTACGTTGCTTGCCCAAGGTAACACAGAGGCATCACTTTGCCGACAAAGGTCCGTCTAGTCTCAGCCACGGTTTTTCCAGTAGTCACGTACGGATGTGAGAGTTGGACCACAAAGAAGGCTGAGCCCCGAAGAATTGATACTTTCAAACTGGGGTGATGAAGAAGACTCTTGAGAGTCCCTTGGACTGCAAGGAGATCAAACTAGTCAATCCTGAAGGAAACCAATCCTGAACATTCATTGGAAGGCCTGATGCTGAAGTTGAAGCTCCAATACTTTAGCCACCTGATGCAAAGAGCCAACTCACTGGAAAAGACCCTGATGCTGGGAAAGACTGAAGGCAGGAGGAGGGGACAACAGAGGACGAGATGGTTAGATGGCATCGCTGATTCAATGGACATGGGTTTAGGACGAGATGGTTAGATGGCATCGCTGATTCAATGGACATGGGTTTAGGATGAGATGGTTAGATGGCATCGCTGATTCAATGGACATGGGTTTAGGACGAGATGGTTAGATGGCATCGCTGATTCAATGGACATGGGTTTAGGACGAGATGGTTAGATGGCATCACTGATTCAATGGACATGAGTTTGGGAGGTGAGTTTGGAAGCTCTTGGAGATGGTGAAGGACAGGGAAGCTTGGAGTACTGTAGTCCATGGGGTCAAAAAGAGTCAGACACAACTGGAAGCCTGAATACAGCAATCAAGCTAACACAGCAAGGTGACGACACCAGAGGGGACTCGGTCTTCTCACATATGGACTGTGCTCTGCTGACCACACCCCATACACAGACTCTCACTCTTACTTATTTAAAAGAAGGAGAAGAAAAGCAATACAGACAAGAATTTCATAAATCCGAGCAACCTTTCATTAAGTGGGTATGCCTTGCCCATGTTATAGTTCTGTGTTCTCTTTACTAGTTAAGGAGGTTGGGAGGCAGTAAGATCCTGTGTTAAAAAACAAAAAACAAAGGTAAGTGATCTTTTCCTTGTCTGCTGAAGAGCGCTTTCTTCACAGTCTGAGCACCGAAGGTCCTCCAGCCTGCGCCCTCGTGTTCAGAACACCAGAAGAATCCTGGGACACTGGAGTGGATTGTGTCACCTCCCACAGCTGTGTGACTATGGTGAACAGTTTCATTTGTTCGCTTCTAATCCTACATAGTCACAGTCCTTCCAGGTTCAGGTAAGCTGAGGTCTCCATTCCAGTAACATCAAAAAACATGCAGCATAAATAAGTTCCCATGAGAAGTTTTACCATAACAATCATCTTTTCTTCCTGCCACCTCCAAAACCTTCTTTGAAATCTCTTGATTTTCAGACACTTTTTAAGATTATCTTAAGAAGTTATTGCTTACTCAGGGTTCCCATAGGATATATTAGATTTGAGGTCTCTATGACTAACTTACCCCATTTCTCATTTAAGAAAATTTCCCTATTAAGAAGTTTTCAATTTTTAGTTTCCATAAAAATATTTCACAAAAGCTTTACTATAATTATTTATAACTCCTTTATAGATTCCTTTATAGAACCATGGAAATTGTTCCATTTTATTTTAGTATATGTTACACTGGCACCTAAAATTAAATACGAATTATACTTTTTTTCTTTAACATCTGATTTTTGCAATAGTAATTTCAAATATGCCTATTATTCCTCAGAATTATTCTCCAAAATATATCCACTAATTCTCTGTATTATTTATGACATTGTTTCAAGGGTACTGAAAATAAAAAAGTACATAAAGAATAGAAATATTAAAGTTTACGTCTATTATAATTTATCTCTATAAGCTCATTTTTTCTTCTAGCTTTAAATTTCTGTAGTAAAGTCAAAACTTGTGAAGACAAATCTATCTATTGCCAAAAAGAACACCACAAAAATTCCCAAACTTTACGGAACAGTACATTAATAAGGGTCAGTTCCCCAGAAGACTTCATTCCTGCCTACTAAACTCTTTCTGAACAGAGCACTCATACAAAAGGGCCTGGTTTTTAAATGAAAACTGAAATATAACAACGCCCACCTCACTCACAGCTCTGGCGGCAGCTGCAACGCTTAAGAAGACCGGCTTTAAAGACGGTGGAGCGGGTCCCAGGCGTCCACGCTCCGGGCCCTCCCTCCCGGGAGACCCGGAATTCGGGGTGGTGCCCAAGCCACCCCAGGCAGCCACACGGTGAGGAGCAACGCCGGCCGCTCCCGGCAGCAGGCGTGCCCCCCGGCTTTGTGCAGGGCAGCGAGGAGCTGCCCGCGAGGCCGGCGGAGGGGCTGTGCGGGGGTCAGACCTCGGCGGCCCTGGGGCTGCCCTGGGGCTGCCGGTGGCCGCCCTCCCAACCCCAAGCGGAGGGAGCGTGGGAGCAAGTCAGGAGGAAGGCCGGGACTGTGGGATCAGAGCAAGCGAGCCCGCAGCCTGAATGGAATGCCGAGAAAGTGACCGACGTGATCCTTCAATACGACTCCTACGCTTGGTCATAAAACGTTCAGAGGCCACGTGAGGCCCCCAGCTGGGCTGGGCCGGCGCCCGGTGCTGAGCGGGCCGCGCCACCCAGGCGGGTCCGTGCCAGCGGTGCGCTCCAGCCCCTCCCGCGGGCGATGGACCCAGGAGGCCAGGCTCCCGCCAGCCCGGCTGAGGCGTGGACCTGGGCCGTCACTGGTCTGGGGTGGCCACACCTAAGTTAGTTCATCAGCTCAACGGGCAGGGTGTCCATCCCTTGGCTGGGGGTCGGGCTTTTTCTCCCAGTACTAGGTGGGAACAAGGAAGCCTGCTGCCCCAGACAGATGCGCATGGTGACGATTTTATGGCTGTGACAGGAACAACCTTAGCACGAGGCTGACGTGCTGAGGGCAGGACAGAGAGAATGGACAGCACCTGCGTCCCTGATCTTGCGGCCCTGGTGGGGCCAGTGAACTGTCCTGCAGGCCGCCTATCCCTGGACCTCCCACTTCACGAGGTCACGTTCGCCATTCGCGCTTAAACACAATAAGTAAGGGTTTCTGTTACTAGAAATGAAGCACATTCTGATATAGACTCAGCACAAATAACAGCAGACAAGAGTGAAAAAGCTGGCCAAAACTCAACATTCAAAAAACAAAGCTCATGGCATCCAGTCCCATCACTTCACAGCAAATAGATGGGGAAACGATGGAAACAGTGACAGACTTTCTTTTCTTGGGCTCCAAAATCACAGATGGTGACTGTAGCCATGAAATTAAAAGACGCTTGCTCCTTGGAAGAAAAGCTATGACCAACCTAGACAGCGTATTAAAGCAGAGACATTACTTTGCCAAAAAAGGTCTGTCTAGTCAAAGCTATGGTTTTTCCAGTAGTCATGTATGGATGTGAGAGTTGGACTATAGAGAAAGCTGAGTGCCGAAGAACTGATGGTTTTGAACTGTGGTGTTGGAGAAGACTCTTGAGAATCCTTTGGACTGCAAGGAGATCCAACCAGTCCATCGTAAAAGAAATCAACCCTGAATATTCATTGGAAGAACTGATGCTGAAGCTGAAATAGCAATACTTTGGCCACCTGATGTGAAGAGCTGATTCATTGAGAAAGACCCTGATGCTGGGAAAGACTGAAGGCAGGAGGAGAAGGGGATGACAGAGGATGAGATGGTTGGATGGCATCACCAACTCGATGGACATGAGTTTGAACAAGCTCTGGGAGTTGATGATGGACAGGGAAACCTGGCATGCTGTAGTCCATGGGGTCACAAAGAGTTGGACACCACTGAGCAACTGAACTGAACTGAGGGTAAAAAAAAAAAAACAACCCTAAAGCATGTGTATCCTCTGTGCATAGGAAAATAACCTCATATATCAGGCTACCTGTGTGTAGACATGAAATGTAAACAGTGGCTGTCTTGTGTGCTGGGCTAAGCTGTGTCTGACTCCTTGCAGCCCTATGGATGGCAGCCCGCCAGGCCCCTCTGTCCATGGGATCCTCCAGGCATGAATACTGGAGTGGGTGGCCACGCCCTCCTCCAGGGAGCTTCCTGACCCAGGGCCTGACCTGTGTCTCTTGCGCCTCCTGCGCTGCAGGCGGGTTCTTTACCGCTAGTGCCACCCGGGAGACCCTAACAGTCAGTGGCCAGCTCTGAGTAAAAAGATTCCAAGTTATTTTCTTTTGATTTTTGCTTTTTTAAAAATATTTTCCATAGTAAATATCACTTTTGTTATCAAAAGAACAAAGAATCTCAAGATGAATGCAGGGCATGCTAAGTAATTAGCAAAGTTCAATAATTTCCCATATTACAAATGACATAGCTTCCAGTACAGTGTAATTCCACAGCACTGATTTAAAACTTACATTGACTTTAATAGGAGAGCTACAGTATTAGGCCAGAGAGTTTCCTTCCTCTTAACTTTATTCAATAACTGTATGCATGGTTTTATGTAAAATTATTTCCTTAGTCTTTCCCAACTTAATTCTAGACTTCAAAACGACATCTTATAATTCGAATTCCATGGGATAAGGCTGCTGCTGCTGCTGGACAGTCGCTCAGCTGTGTCTGACTCTTTTGGTCCCATGGACTACAGAACCTCCCTGACCTCCACTGTCTCCTGAAGTTTGTTCAAAATTACGTCCACTGAGTCGATGATGCCATCCAGCCATCTCTTCCTCTTCTCCTGCCCTCAGTCTTTTCTAGCACTAGGGTCTTTTCCAACGAGTTGGCACTTCGCATCAGGTGGCCAAGTATTGGAACAGTGATAAAGAAAATAAGAAAAAAATGAAAGCACCTGGTTGAGTATGGGTGAAAGAAATGTGCTTTAGTCAGGAAACCAGAGTGTTGGACCCATAAAGAAAAGAAGCTAAAGGGTCACACACCAGTCACTGACTCTGAGCACAGGGAGCCGTCACGGCCAGTTGCCCTTAACAGTGGACATTGCTGACAGAGGAAGCGCTGTGGCTCCACAGAAGAGTGGGTAGGATGGACAGCTCTCTGGGGCTTTGGCTTCCACCTGATCCTCCCGGCGGCGGGCAGAGCAAGAACTCTCCATTTCAGAAAAGAGGGGCCCCAGGAGCAACTGGCGGTCCTTGGCCGTCAGCACTAGTCAGAAGTGCTGAGGGGGACGGGCTCCTGGGGGGGGCTCCTAGGCCCGGGCCGATGCACGGGTGGGTGGGTTCTGGGGGGCCGATGC
>SJYT01066766.1:1286638-1302702 GCA_006410635.1 Cephalophus harveyi | reverse complement strand
GATGGACGTGAGTCTGAGTGAACTCCGAGAGATGGTGATGAACAGGGAGGCCTGGCGTGCTGCGATTCATGGGGTCGCAGAGAGTCGGACACGACTGAGCGACTGAACTGAACTGAAAAAAGCGGTCACTGTAACTCAGCCTTTTTGTTGTCATAAAAAAGTTTAAATATACACTTAGTTCTCAATAAGTATTTTGATCTTTGACACTTTTTAGCACACAGCCAGTGGTAACATAAACACGGGTGTGCATTGACACAGTATCAAACAGTCCAGACATGGCCAAGCGACTAACATTAGGATGGAAACTCAGTCAAGGGCTCAGGAAAGTAAGAACTTTGCCCACGAGACAGGAGAGTACCAACCTGGGTCCGCGGCTTTACTACTGCAGATGTTAAAGCAGCATTTGATTGGTTTCGATTGTTATTCGATTACATTTTTTTAAAAATCGGGAGTGCAGAAAAATGCAGAACATTAGTTTTTAAACCCTTAAAAATAAAAATGAAACATTTAAAATATTCCCTATTTTAATTAAACAGCTTTTTAATGGGTCGGTTCTGAGGTTTAGTACTCTGAGGATAATTTGGATCTCAAGACTTCCCGTGTAACAGCAAGTTCAAGGCAGACAACTTCTAAATTGATGAACTTCCCTTGCTTGTACAATTACAAGAACTAAAATTGCTTCTAAGGAGTTGTCAGCCGTAAGGAGTCCCTGGGTACTCAATAAACGTTAAGGCAGCAGAATGGTGTCTTTACTTAGTCAAGATGTAAACACTTGGTGCTCACTGGTTGCCCCGGGTGCGGGAAGAACATTTTAAAGGCAAGTAAACAAGAATTTGGGAAACCTAGTTCTCAAAATTTCAAACCCAGAGAGGTGGTGAGTTGAGTTGTGTTCACTGGTAGAAACAGGAAAACCCAGGATAGATGACAAGGAGTAAACGGGATCTGACTTTAGCCCTGCTGTGCCCAGCGCTGCAGGCCCGCGAGAGCTCAGGCTGTGCAGTGAGGCCCTGTCCGGTGGGGGAAGGACCAGCGGTGACCGGAGAGGAAGACCCTAGAGACGGAAAGGGCCGTTCAAGCCTCCACCAGTTCGGTGAGCGGCATGGCCCGGGCCTGTGGAACGTTCCCTAATCTCAGACCGTCCAGGCCCTGCTCTACGGCTGCCGTACGCTAAGCTCAGTTGCTAAGTCATGTCTAACTCTTTGTGACCCCGGGAGGTGCAGCCCACCAGGCTCCTCTGTCCATGGGATTCTCTGCAAGAACCCTGGAGCAGGTTGCCATTTTCTTCTCCAGAGGATCTTCCTGACCCAGGGATCGAACCCCTAAAAATGTTCAGACAAGTTTGACCTGGATGGAGCGAGGCCTGAAAACAGATCTGGCCCTGACTCTGTTCTCGGAGGTTCCTGAGGTGGCTTTTTCCCAGATGTGAAAGAACAGCAACAGTACCTACATCGAAAGGACCCTGTGAAACAGAAATCAAGGCAGTGAGGGACACGAGGCCAACACACCGCCCAGCATTCAGTGCTGGCTGGCGCTGAACCCGGCTCCCAGGTGTGGGGCACACAGACAATAAGGGATCAACTGAGAAACACAATCGTCCTATTTGTGAGGTGGCTGAATAGCAACCACTTCCTAGAGTGTTAGTTCACAGACCTCCCTATGAACACACACACAGCCAGGCGACGGAATCACCAGATTACGGTCACGAACCATCTGATGCGCTACCACCTAAAAGCCACTGCTGGGGAGCCGAGGGGTCATGATGCCGCAGAGAGCCGGGAAAAGCCCATCTTCAGACACGTCCGTCCATCTGAGAAACAGACGGCCAGGCCCGCTTTACAAGACTTTAACGCTGGGAACCCACGGCGGCTTCTCAACATGCGTCGATGTGTCATTTTTTTTTTTTTCCTGCTAAAACAAAAAGAACAAGAAACAAGACTTAAAATGTGTGGAATGTGTGTTTTTAGGTATTTAAGTCCAAAGAGTGTCCTAAACACCCATCTTATATTGAACAAAGTATAAGATCCACTCAAACTAAAAGCCATTTAAAAACATAACAGAAAGACATATGAAAAAAAGGGTACCAGTGATAGCCGCTCTACCCCGAGACCCTCTAAAAATGATGGACAAAGCTGAGGCAAGTCCATGCTATGCAGTGATCTAATAAAAATGGTATGTGATTCAGCCAAAAATTAATGAGTAGCCAAGTTAGAGACTCCTCCCAAAGTAAGAGACCATTAAGATCAGGGTGGTGGCCAAGCCAGGGGCACAAGCCTCTGGTGAAGAGTTCTGCAGGGCGTGAGGTGAGCCGTGTGGGCTCGGGGAGGTGGGCCATTCCCAGGGCAGGCTGGAGAGGAGGGGTAGACCCGGCTGTTCCTGCGTGCAGGTGGAGTCAGGAAAGCCTGCGGCTGGCCAGTGAAGCTTCCAGATGAGGCAGTTCCTCTCTGCACCCCACTCTCTTCAGAGGAAGGCTCTCACAGTGGGCGGAGCCCGTGACCCCGCTGGCGTGCTTCCAGGGGGCAGGATTGTGTCCTCAGGGCAGGATCGAGGGGGCGGAGCCGCGGCCGTGGAAGAGGCGCGCTCCTTTAACACCCACAATGGCAGAGGGAGCCTGGCAACGCCAGTGGGCACAGGCTTTGTCCATGCCTCGCCTTTCAAGTCGGCCGCAGTATTCGCTCCCCTTGAAAGAGCCTGGCTTATGGCAAAGGCGGCCTACTCTTTGTCCACCTCTTTGTAGTTATTCAGGGGCAGAGCTGTGTGCACGGAGCCTCAAGCGCTGCAGCGGGCCTTCAGCGACAGGGGCCCGGAGACACTGCTGCCCAGACTCCAGGGAGAGGCCCTCACGCTCAAGAATACGACGCCCTAGACGGCGAAGGGAAGTCAACCGGGAAGACAACCCAGTTCTCTTGTAACCTCTTTTCCTTCTGGAAACTACCATCGTGTGTAAGCAGCAGTGTGTAAGCACAATGTCTGATGTTCTCCGCCTTCTCAGGGGCCCACGAGCCGTCTGCGGTTACACACAGGCTTTGACACACTCAGGGAAGTGGAAACTTTCAACAGAGAGTAGCTAATTTATAAACAAGGTCGGGAGTTATTTCCCCTATGCCAAATTCTCTGGAAAGGTCACCGTGCCCCCTCGCAGGCCGGGGGGCCCGTGGGGCTGGAGCGAGTCCACAGGCGCCGTCAGAGGAGCAGCTGAGCAGCAGCCGCGGCGGGGAGGCGGACGCCGGCATCCTCAGAGCTCTGCCGGGGCGCCCTGCGTCCGGTCTCAGCGGGGGCGAGCCTGGCTGGCTGAACGGTGCCCCTGAGGGCTGACCCCCGAGTCGTCGCCCTGTTCGCCCCTCTCCCTGGGTGCCCGCGGGTCCCCGGAGGAGCAGGAAGCCCCCTGGGTTCTCCCCTCTGGGCGCCTGCCGTGGGCCTGCCCGGGGCTGAGTCTGCAGGCGCCGTCTCCGTCATCCTCCCGGCCGCCGGGGGCGAGCAGCCCGGGTGTGGCTGCAGAGGGGGGCTCCCCTGACCCCCGCGTGGCACTGAGCAAGCTGCCAGCCTGCTGGGCGGCACAACCCTGACGCCCGTTCTGCTGATGGGCATAATAAAGGGGCCCGCCTCCCCGTGCAGCGTGAGAGAGGGGTGGGACTGGGTCTAAAGCACTGGCGCCAGAGCTGGCACACACCCCACACTCCAAACTGGCCACGACGCCCACGTCACAGGCGGAAACGGAGGCTCTTGGGGTGAAATAGCTTCTCCAAAGAAAGGGGAAGAGCTGAGACGCTAGCCAGCGCCCTCCAGCCCCCCGCCCCGAAGCAGTCCTTGCTCAAGGCCCCTCACCCCAGCCTACGCCACCTGCCCTCCGCCCAGACCGGGAGGCCAGCCTCGGTCCCGGGGCAAAGTGCTGTCCAGGGCATCACACTACTGCGTCCTGGGCCGCTCTCGCTTTCTCTCTCTGTCTCCGTTCCTCTAACCCCTCACCCCACCTCGCTAGGACTCCCGTCTGGTCCCCCAGTGGCTAAGCTGGCGCCTGGCACACGGCAGTCCTGGTGGAAGCGGTGGCGCATTGAAGGAGTGGAGCTGTGACTGCTGGACGCGAGGCTGTCCCGGCACCCACATCCACCGGGAGGACGGCGGTTCCATGATGCTCCGGACCCCGTGGGAGCCCCGTGCCCCTGGGGAGTGTAGGCTGGAGGGGAGGGGCCCCCTTTCCTATCCTGGTAGAACCCTGAGGCCAGGCCTTCTCGGTCACGGTTGCAGAAGTTCCCATGTCCTCCGGGTCACAGCTGTCAGCCCTGGAAACAAGAGGCAGGGGCAGGGGGCCCGGCTGGGTCATGACAGTTTGTGAAAATGTTCTTTCCTGTGGGGAGAGGGAATGTTTTTTTCTCAAGAACCACCAACTTTGGACCCTCCCCAGAAAAGCCTAAATAGCTTTTCTTTGGGGAATTAGAATGCATCTAAACTGAGAAAACGAGCCGTGACTTCAGACTTGTCCGGGTAAATGGGGATCTGCCCAAGGTCTAGCCATAAATAATGTAAAGAGGGCCATTTGGGGAAAGTCTGAGTGAACTGGAGACGTTATGAACCGTGACAGCACACCTGTGCGACGCAGGCGGCACCACTCACGGTGCCTAGACACCCTGCGCAGACGCGGGAGGCAGCGGGTAAAAACAGAGAGAAGACAGCAGCCCCTTCTCCCACCCGCCTCTACTTCTCGCCACTGTTACTGACACGAGGCTCATTTCCGAGACAAACACAACAGGACCGCACGCAGAGCAGTCGCCTCCACGCGTCTCCGCGGAGCCGCTCGGTGACGCATGTGTTCCTGGCCCCCGGCTGCATTCCTCAAAGGCCTCCCAGGCTCACCGCAAGCCCTGTGCAACTAGCACCCCGGCCCAGAGTGATTCAATGAGGGCACACGCTTCGAACACAGTGGAAGACCACAGCCAGCCCTCACAGAGTGACAGAGGTAAGGGCCTCTGGGGTTCCTGAAGGAGCAGGCGCCTTTGCTGGGAGGAGAGCAAAGAGGAGGTGAACACGCACCCTGCCTGCGCCACGCGCCTGCTGTGTGAGCCTCCTCTGGGTTGCGGGACGGTGGCCTCAAAGCTGGCCATGTCCTAACCCCCAGAATCTTTAAACACATTGCCTCGCACGGCAAAGGGTCTTTGCAGATGCAACTAAGTTAAGAATCTTGACACAGGGAGATGATGGTGGACTCTCCGGGTGGGTCCAAGTAATCACATGGGATCTTAAAAGTGAAAGGAGTCAGGAGCATCCGCGCCCAGGAGACGTCTGGAGGTGTGATGCGAGGGGCTCTGAATATGGAGGAAGGGGCCACAGCGCGGAACGCAGGTGCCCCAGAAGCTGGAAGAGCCCAGGACCCTCCAGAGAACACAGCCCTACTGACATCTTGATTTTAGCCAGTGAGGCCAGTTTCAACCTTCTGACCTCCAGAGCTGTAAGACAGTAAACCTTCACCCCCTTCTCCAGGGGACCTTCCTAACCCAGGAATTGAAACCAAGTCTCCTGAATTACAGGCTGACTGCCATCTGGGCCACCAGTTAAGCCCTGTTAGACACTAGGTTTGTGGCAATATGTTATAGCAACAATAGAAACACTTCAGTTTCCTGGGCTCTAGTTTTTTCACTTCTGAAATGAGCGATCCCTACCCAGCTCACAGGGTTGTTATGTACATTGAATAAAGTGAGTTTAAAGTGTCTGTGTGTGTGCGCACATGCGTGCATACTAAGCATAGGGCCTGGCACTGTAAAATATTCAACACACTTCCCATTATCACACAAATTCAAATTTATGGCAAGACTGATTCAGAGCTTCCTCTGACAGAACGTTGGCAGCGTTTATCATTTATTTGTGATGAGAATAGAAGGGAAGATTTTTAATCAAAAGCATGTATGATCTTCCCATGCCTCTACTTCAGGGGCCTCTTGAGCTGTCTGGGGTCAGAGCAGAGGCCTAGATCCGCGCTCCGCCTGGGTCTGTCCTTTCTGGAGGGGCCGGCAGTGACTAGCTGCCCTGACAACGCCTCTCTTCCGGATGGCTGTCTTACAGTTTCGCTTTGCCATCGAGTAGGGATTGCACAGGATGCGTCTCCTCCGCGTGTCCATTCTCTCACTCACTGCACAGGGTGTGTCTCCTCCGCGTGTCCATTCTCTCACTCACTGCACGGGGTGTGTCTCCTCCGCGTGCTCACTCCCTCACCCACTCATTTACTTGCTCGTCTGACAGACGACCACGCGCCTGTACTGGAAGGTGAGGTCAGAGAGGACGAGGGACGGTTTCTCGGGCTCCACACTCCAGCAGGGGCTGAGGTCAGGCGCGTCTATCGCAAGGGCCTGAAGTGCTGGCTCCAATCCCTAATGCCAGACTGTGGTCCGTAAATGCTGCTCCCACAAAAGGGAACCAGGGCCTTCTGGAGAAATGATTAATGATGGATCTGGGGCAGGAAATGTACAAGATGAGCCTTGAACATCTGGTATCACACGGGGAGGAAACAACCAAAGACACGGTCGTATGGAAAGGACTCAGGAATCAATCCGAAGATGCTTTCGCTGCCTTAAAAGGGCACGATTTGACATCAGTAAGACAGCACGCATGAAGACGCAGCACAGTCATAAATAAATAAATAAATATTAACAAAACAAACAAAACAAGTAAGACAGCACAAAAATCAGAGAAGAAGACGTAAACTGTCTCGATCTGCAGATAGCATCGTCTGCACAGAAAATACCCAGAAATCGACAGAAAGCAAACACAAAAACAACTCGTGGAATTAATAAGTGAGTTCTGCAAAGGCTTCAGGATAGGAGATAAGCATACAAAAACCAATTATATTTCTGTATAACAGCAACAAGCACGCAAAAATCAAAATTAAAAATATAACACCACTTATAACTGCTCAACAGAAATACTCATGTGAAAATGAAAACATACACAGGATTCCTATGTAAAAAACTCCACAAACACTGAAGAAAGAAAACAAAGTTCCAAATAAATGAAAAGACATACTGAGTTCATAGGCTGAAAAAGTAAAAATGTTAGTGCTCTCCAAACAGGTCTATAGGTTCAATGTAATTTCTATCAAAATCTCAGAAATAGTTTTGGAGATGCAGGAAAGATATTTCTTAAATTAATATGGAAGATTAAGGAATTAGTATGGTTAAAACAATTTTTAAAAAGTAGGAAGAATTACTCTGCCCGATGCTAAGATTTACTCCATACATAGTTATTGGAACAGTGGTGATGACAGACGGACAGACACTTCAACCAGCAGATACACTGGAGAACCCAGAAACACGCGGATGCAAGCCCGGCCAGCTGGCTCTTGACAAAGGGGACGATGCGACTGAACGGAGGCAGGAGAGTCCTTTCACAAATGGGGTTGGGTGACGACATTCCTAGGGGCAAGTACTGCAGTCCTGGGGAAGACTCTTGAGAGTCTCCTGGACTGCAAAGAGATCAAACCAGTCAATTCTGAAGGAAATTGACTCTGAATACTCATTGGAAGGACAGAAGCTGAAGCTCCAATACTTTGGCCACTTGATGTGAAGAGCCGACTCACTAGAAAAGACCCTGGATGCTGGGAAAGACTGAGGGCAGGAGGAGAAGGGGCGACAGAGGAAGAGATGGTGGGATGGCATCACCGACTCGATGGACATGAGTCTGAGCAAGCTCCGGGAGACAGTGAAGGACGGGGCAGCCTGGAGTGCTGCGGTCCATGGGGTCACACAGAGTCGGACACGACTGGCCAAACAACAACAAAGGGAAAAGTAAAATCAGCTGTGACCTAACCCCATACATAAGAAGATGAACTTGCAGTGTGTCAGAGAGCATGTGTGAAATGTACAACTATAAAATTTCTGGAAGACATTTCAGGAGAAATTCTTTGGGACCTAGGGCTTGGTGCACACTTCTTAGACATGACATTGAAAGCAAAGAGAAAAAGTCAATAAACTAGACCATCAAAATTTAAAACTTTTGTTTTATGAAAAACCCTATAAAAAACAAACATATTATAGATTTGGAAAAAATATCTGTAAATCATAAATCTGACAAAGGATATATATCTAGAATACATAAAGAACTCTCAAAAGTCTACAGCAGTACAAAGAAAAACAAAAAAAACTAAACAACCCAACTAGAAAACTGGCAAAGGGCATGAGGTGGCATGTCACTGAAGAGGGGACACAGATGGCAAACGAGCACATGAAGAGGTGCTTAACATCACTCGCCATTAAGGAAATGTAAATTAAGACCATAGTTCAGTTCAGTTCAGTCGCTCAGTCGTGTCCAACTCTTTGCCACTCCATGAATGGCAGCATGCCAGGCCTCCCTGTCCATCACCATCTCCCGGAGCTCACTCAAACTCACGTCCATCGAGTCCGTGATGCCATCCAGCCATCTCATCCTCTGTCGTCCCCTTCTCCTCCTGCCCCCAATCCCTCCCAGCATCAGAGTCTTTTCCAATGAGTCAACTCTTCTCATGAGGTGGCCAAAGTATTGGAGTTTCAGCTTCAGCATCATTCCTTCCAAAGAAATCCCAGGGCTGATCTCCTTCAGAATGGACTGGTTGGATCTCCTTGCAGTTCAAGGGACTCTCAAGGGTCTTCTCCAACACCACAGTTCAAAAGCATCCATTCTTCGGCGCTCAGCCTTCTTCACAGTCCAACTCTCACATCCATACATGACCACTGGAAAAACCATAGCCTCGACTAGACCATGGTGAGATATTAATAGACACTTATGAAAACAGCTAAAATCTGAAAATGGTAGGGTAGAGAAACCACATCTTCCTTTTATTGCCGGTGGGAAGGTAAAATGGTACAGCCACTCCGGAAAACTGGTCGTCAGTTTCTTAAAAGAGCTAAACACAAACATATTTACCATTTGACCCAGCAAGTAGAACCCTGGACATTTTCCCCAGGGAATCAAAATTTAAGTTCACACAAAAACCTGTGTACAAATGTTCATAGTAGCTTTATTTGAAATAGCCAAATTCTGAGAACAACCTGAGTATCTCTCAACAGGTGAAGAGTTAAACACACTTTGCTGCTGCCATACTAAGGGGAACCAGACAGCAATAGAAAGGAGCTACCGGCCGATGCACACCATTGGGTGGACCTCAAGGGCGTTACGCTGAGTGGACAAGCCGAGCTCAAAAAGTCACAGGCTATGACTCCACTTACATGGTGTTCCAGAAAAGCCAAACTTTAGCAAGAGAGGCGGGCTGCAGGGATGCTGTGGGTGGGAGGCAGGTGTGACCACACGGGGGCAGCACTAGAGAGGCCTTAGTGGAGCGGGGGCGGCTCTGCACCTTGACAGCAGAGGCGGCAACTCGAAACCACACGCGCGACAAGCGGACACGGAGCGACACGCACACCACAGCAAGCTAGTCTCCTGGGAAACCACACGCGTGATACAGGGCACGGAGTGACACGCACACCACAGCAAGCTAGTCTCCTGGGAAACCACACGCGTGATACAGACATGGAGCGACATGCACACCACAGCAAGCTAGTCTCCTGGGAAATCACACGTGTGATACAGGACACGGAGCTACACTCACGACACACCAGCTCAGCCTCCCCGTTCTGACAGTGCACCGTAGTCATGTAAAACATAACCCATGGGTGAAAGGTGCACAGGACCTCTGAATGATGCTGCAACTGCCTGGGAGTATATAGCTATTTCAAAATAAAACATTTTAAACAACAGGGGTAAACCTCGCCAGAGAAAAGAAAAAGAAGGAACACTCCCAACACATTCTATGGGACGACAACAACTTGGAAACTAAAACCAACAAGCTGTTTTATTCTCCGGGAACTCAGCAGTTGGTCAGCGGAGAGTTACAGCCAGAGTTTCCAAGGGGGACACAAGTTGGGGTTTGAGGACGGAGTGATAAAACAGGTCCGAGGCTCTGGATGTGGACACCGCGTGCGGAGCCCCGGGACAGGGCAGGTGTGCGTGTTCCTGCATGTCAGAGGAGCCGTGGAGGCCGGAGCAGATGCAGCAGGAGCCGGGCAGGAGACGCGATGGGGCGGCCCTGGCGCCCGGCCTTCCCAGGCCTTCCTCGCTCGGCAGCCCTGCTCAGGGCAAGGCCGCGCGGCTTCCGGCTGCAAGGTCACCCTTGCTTCTCTGGTCCCACTCAGGGGCCAGAGCCTCAGGGCTGAGGGAGGAGGATGAAGCAGACGGGGGTACTGACAGTCTGCAACGGGAATAAATAAGCTATTTAAATGCAGCTCTAAGGACTCAAAATGCAGAGCTGAGGCCAGTCACTGAATTTTACAAAGAAGGATTAAACAACTCAGTAGCCTGTAAGGGTCAGGAAACAGGAGTTAATGCTTTAATTATAACCTTGAAGTGATATTGAGAAGAAAGTGAGTTACATGCCCTATGCTCTAAACTAAAAGCAGGCAGATTCTAAAAAAGTTTTCATTAAAGCCAACACAAAGTAAAAATAAAAAAGGTTATAGTAATAAAATATCACTTTCAGCTATTAAAGAAAAACCCTATTATGTGAAATAGCTAATTACTAATAATGTCTCATAAATGAAATAGTCATGTGTTTGATATTATCTTCTGTGTCTCTGTCTTCCTTTGCTCAAAATCTGTCAGGTTGGTGTGACCAGTTTACGTGTGCTTTTGGATATAACAGTGAAGTGATTTCATTACGCAAGCATCTGCATTTGGGACATTTCAGTTAGTTAAGAACAAAGGGATCAGTTGATACAAAAAGAAAGGTAAAGGTAGTCAGCTCAAGGAGAGCCAAGAATTCTGACAACGGTAGCTCTGTGGGTCTGCCTTCTCAGTGGACGGACTCGCTGGCACCACCTTAAGCTGCTGACCAAGACTAAGTCACCAGCAGTGACTGATGCTGATGTCACGAGGTGGGGCCAGATGAGGAGGAGCCCACCTCCCTGGTCCTTTATCCCCAGGTCTGTAACCCCACCTCTGCTGGGCAAGGCCATGCTCACGAGGAACCTGTAGGCAGGTCAAGAAGCAAGAGTTAGAACCAGACGCGGAGCAATGGTCTGGTTCCAGCTGGGAAAGGAGTTCGTCAAGGTTGAATATTGTCACCCTGCTTGTTTAATTTATATGCAGAGTACATTGTGCGAAACACCGGGCCGGATGAAGCACAAGCCGGAATCAAGATTGCCGGGAGAAATATCAATAACCTCAAATACGCAGATGACACCACCCTTATGCCAGAAAGTGAAGAGGAGCTAAAGAGCCTCGTGATGACGGTGAAAGAGGAGAGTGAGAACGGTGGCTTAAAATTTAACATTCAAAAACGAAGATTATGGCGTTCAGTCCCCTCACCTCATGGCAAACAGATGGGGAGCAATGGAAACAGTGACAGATTCTACTTTCTTGGGCCCCAAAATCACTGCGGAGGGTGACTGCAGCCGTGAACTTAAAAGACGCTTGCTCCTTGGAAGAAGAGCGATGACCAACCTCGACAGCGTATTAAAAAGCAGAGACGGTACTTTGCCAGCAAAGGTTCCTCTAGTCAAAGCTATGGTTTTTCCAGTAGCCACGCATGAATGTGAGAGTTGGACCATAAAGAAGGCTGAACATCAAAGAACTGATGCTTTTGATCTGTGGTGTTGGAGAAGACTCTTGAGAGTCCCTTGGACTGTAAGATCAAACCAGTCAATTTTAAAGGGAATCAACCCTGAATAGTCATTGGAACGGCCGACCTGGAAGCTGAAGCCCCAATACTTTGACCACCTGATGTAAAGAGCCGACTCATTGGAAAAGACCCTGATGTTGGGAAAAAACTGAGGGTGGGAGGAGAAGAGGGCGACAGAGGATGAGATGGTTGGATGGCATCACGGACTCAATGGGCAGAAGTCTGAGCAAGCTCTGGGAGATGGTGAAGGACAAGGAAGTCTGGTGTGCTGCAGTCCATGGGGTTGCAAAGAGTCAGACACGACTGAGCAACTGAACAAATAACCCCAACCTAATTATGAGAAAACATCAGACAAGCTGAAATTTGGGGACACTTTGAAAAGCAAGTAATCAGTGCTCTTCAAGGGTGTAAAAGTCGGAAGAGAAGGAAAGATGGAGAAACTGTCATAGGGTGCAGGAGATTAAGGGGATGTGACGGGTAAATCCCGAAATGCAGGATCCTGGATGGGCTCCCGGAGCAGAAAAGGGGCACTGACTGGACTGCACAACATTTAGAATGTTACACCGAAAAATCAAGAAGACTGAAAGGCAAACTGCCCAAACGTAGAAAACAAACGTAAAATTCATTTAAGAACGAAAATGGAAGAATGCATATTTGAAAAAAGCTCGGCATTGTCAACAGCAAAATTGTCATTGCAAAAGCAGTGATTAGTGTCTTTATCAGGGTCAGAGGGGCACAGCTGAACCCACGCGCTTGGACCTCAGCAGCCACCGGGAGACCATGGTGGTCATGGGGAGACGGGGAGAAGCGGTTGCACCCGGGATGTTCACAGCAGGCGGGGGCCACGGAAGAAGGAGACAGGGATGCAGGGGCCCGCGCCGCCCAGGACGGGAGGCAGAAAAGCACGGTGTCTGTGGAGGGAGCTTTGCTTCTGCGGGGAGGCGGGGAGCGAGAGCAGCCTGCACAGGAGACTCACCTCTACGTTTTGTTACCTTCTTGATTAAGAACTTCTCTTTCTTGGCCAAGAAAGCCTCTCCCTCTCTATTCAAGCCTCTTCCATTTTACCAGGCCATCTGTGGGCTCTGGCATAAACTCTCCAGGCCTCCCGTTCACTCAAACTTAAAGAACTCATTAGTTTTTCCGTTATGAGCCTATGCACACTCGAACCTCCTTTTCATTTTACAGAACTATTTTTTATTCCTTTAATCTTTTTTTTTTTTTTTTTAATCTGTGGAGGGAGCTTTGCTTCTGCGGGGAGGCGGGGAGCGAGAGCAGCCTGCACAGGAGACTCACCTCTACGTTTTGTTACCTTCTTGATTAAGAACTTCTCTTTCTTGGCAAGAAAACCTCTCCCTCTCTATTCAAGCCTCTTCCATTTTACCTGGCCATCTGTGGGCTCTGGCATAAACTCTCCAGGCCTCCCATTCACTCATACTTAAAGAACTCATTAGTTTTCCCATTATGAGCCTATGAACACTCGAACCTCCTTTTCATTTTACAGAACTATTTTTTATTCCTTTAATCTTTTTTTTTTTTTAATTTCACCTCCAAAACATCACAAGAAGCAGAACTTACACCTCCAAGAAAATCGAGAGGCACGGAGAAGGAAAAAAGAGGGCACACAGTTGTCAAGCTCCATCTTGCTGGTTTCCAGAGAAAGGATGGCTGAGTTCACAGAAAGTCCATGATTTTTGGAGCCAGAGGTTATGACTTCTATTTCTTAGCTCTCTCGTGATGTCTGTGTGTGCATTTGATCATGAATCATCACCTTCCCAGAAACACATTTTATGACATCTAAAGTTAGATTTATCGTCCTTGCTGATATTATTCCGAGTATAATCAGTCAACCTCACAGATTTTACTACCTGACTCAAGGAAGAACACAGATGGGTACACACCACTCTTGCAGCTTTACCCTGTAACCGCATCACACAGGGAGAACACGGACTATTTGCCAGAGTGATGATTCAGAAAAGACATGTGTGTGGTTAGATTTCGGCTCTCAATCTAATATGATGAGTTGTAACATATTAGCGTCACTTTCCAATTTAATGTAATTTAACTTTTCATGGAGTTCAAAACAGTCAATCCTAAAGGAAATCAACTCTGAATATTCATTGGAAGGACTGATGCTAAAGTTGAAGCTCCAATACTTTGGCCACCTGATGCAAAAAATTGACTCATTGGAAAAGACCTTGATGCTGGGGAAGATTGAAGGCAGGAGGAGAAGGGGACAACAGAGGATGAGATGGTTGGATGGCATCACCGACTCGATGGACATGGGTTTTAGTAAACTCCAGGAGCTGGTGAAGGACAGGGAGGCCTGGCCTGCTGCAGTCCACGGGGTCGAAAAGAGTTGGGGACAACTTAGTGACTGAACGGCAACAACTTTTCATGATAAAACTTTTCTTTCATGAGGGAGAGAAAGCCAGCTTCAGAGAGGGACACCAGGAAGATGTCCCCGGTCAGCTGTCCCCCTCCTCTTGCTCTTTGCAGACCCCACACTCCTCTCAGGTCCCATTTCTGAAGGAGTTCTGGGCACTGTGTATTTGTTCCTAGGCCCTCGAATTCCCCCTCTATCATAAACTCACACAACGATCTATAAGCCTTGACATGACCCCTTCAAGCAGCACCAAGGGAGGTGCCAGCTGTACATGGAGAGCCAAGTCTTGTTTGGCCTGGCATATGAGATGGCATCAGTTTATAAGACAAATATACCCAACACTCCTGAATGGGAAAAAAAAAAAATGATCACAGTCAGAGCACGCTGTCCACTGAAGGACAACAGAGGACTGAGCCGGCTGAGTCCTGGCTGCTAAGCCCCACCTCGTGTGCCGGGAGGGCACCGCGTTGCTGGCGATGCTGGAGGCAGGCGGGGACCGCCAGCCTTGGACAGGCTGCCTGACCTCACGGCAGCTCTGTCACCCACGCGAGGAGACGAACGAGGACGCCCCACGGGATGGCCGCGGCAGGGAGGAAAGGGAACGCAGGCAGGTGCCTGGCAGAGTCCCTGGCAGGGCTCATCCCGAACGGCTAACAGTGACGGCAGCAGCAACAGCTATCATAACCTGTCATAGGAAGCCCATTAATCTTTGCTTAAAGGACAAATTTAGCAGCCAAGAGTTCATGTAGGCAACAGACAGAGGATCCCAGGCAGATGCCTTCCAGGCCGGCCACGCGGGCAGAGGACACCGTCCACTTCTGAAACGCGGGCGGGCATGCTGGCATGCTGGGTGTCCCCAGAGCTGGTCCCCCGCCGGGAGTTATTTTCTTGCTTTGATAACTTAGCCTTTATTTTTTAAATTTCCAGCAGTACTGAGATACATTTGAATGTGCCGGGAGGGCACCGCGTGGCTGGCGATGCTGGAGGCAGGCAGGGACCGCCAGCCTTGGACAGGCTGCCTGACCTCACGGCAGCTTCGTCACCCACGCGAGGAGACGAACAAGGATGCCCCACGGGATGGCTGCGGCAGGGAGGAAAGGGAACGCAGGCAGGTGCCTGGCAGAGTCCCTGGCAGGGCTCATCCCGAACGGCTAACAGTGACGGCAGCAGCAATAGCTATCATAACCTGTCATAGGAAGCCCATTAATCTTTGCTTAAAGGACAAATTTAGCGGCCAAGAATTCATGCAGGCAACAGACAGAGGATCCCAGGCAGATGCCTTCCAGGCCGGCCACGCGGGCAGAGGACACCGTCCACTTCCGAAACGCGGGCGGGCATGCTGGCATGCTGGGTGTCCCCAGAGCTGGTCCCCCGCCGGGAGTTATTTTCTTGCTTTGATAACTTAGCCTTTATTTTTTAAATTTCCAGCAGTACTGAGATACATTTGATATATTGAATTTTTTTTCTTTTTTTGAAAAATCATACTAAAATTAAAATGTAGCAGCAGCTAAAACGGGAACGTGAAATTCAAGATCCAGGATGCTGTCTGCAGCTTGAGGGCTGGAGACGCAGGAAGGGCCGGCACGTGCTCGGACAATGCTCCTCACCCTCGGCTGGAGCCGGGCAGCTCAGGGGTTCAGGACGCTCTCTTGCAAACTGTTTCTGTACATATAAAATAATTTATATATTTTTAAAAATGGAGGCAAAAATTGTAAGATGTCAAATGAACTCAGTGAACATATTGGAGTACTTTTATAAAGATGGTGTGTTTATTCAAAACCAGACAGTGCTCCCAAGCAAGGGCGCTGGGGGACACCCTCAGAGCAAGAGGGCTTCAGAAGCAGAGGAGGGGAGGGCTCCGCAGAGAGGGGGCAGGGAAGGTCCTGTTCCCAGGGGCCCCTTTTAAGGGGTGGGGGGCAGTCCTAATCAGGCTTAGGCAGACCTGGATACGTTTTCCAAGGTGACTGCAACTGTGCAAAAACGCTGTTCCCCACCCCTCACCCCCACCCCAGGCTCAGCCCATTCCCTTCCTGCGATTCCAGAAGAGCC
>SJYT01066766.1:1204232-1284341 GCA_006410635.1 Cephalophus harveyi | reverse complement strand
GAATGGAAGAGAGAGTAGAGAGATTCAGGTCCGTGATGAGACACCTTCAGTGAGAAAGAAAGTGACGGCATAAAAGTGCTGGTCTGTGTGTCTGCTTACTTGTCAGCTAATAAAGGTCAGTTCTTTGCAGAGCCTGCTTGGCAGGGGTGCAGTGAATATAAAGATATATAAGATACCCTGCATACCTTCAAGAACAGACATTTTGGGAAATTTAAAAATTAATTCCAGAGTTCACTAGAAATGACTGAAGAAGAACGGGAAAAAGAACGCAGGAAAGGAAGGCTGGAACACTTATGCAGGCCGTACCGGGGGCTCTGTCTCTGGCTGGGACGAGCAGGACGCCCTCACCAGCAGGCAGCTGCAGGTCAGGGTGTGGCCACGAGGGGCGGGAGTGGGCGTCCAGGACAGCTGGGCCCTGGTCTGGGGTCCGTGCTGGATCCCAAGCCATGCCAGGGGTCTGGAAGCTTTCTTCCACGTGTGGCCGAAGGCTCCCGGATTGAACTGCGTGCCCAGAGCACATCCTGAACTCGTCCCCCTTGATCAAGGTCTAGTTCAACATCGATCCCCTTTCAAAGACAGAGAACCGGAGGCTTCCTTCAGTGGAGAGGGCGCTGGGTGTGAGCCCCCACCTTGCCCAGGGTCCCGTCCCCCCTCCCTGGGGGGAGCTTCCAGCATCATCCACTCAGCTTTGGGCTGGGTCCTGAAGGAATGAAGGCCAGGCAGGAGTCACACCAGCAGCCGTTCCCCGTTAGTAGGACCTGGAAGATTCTGCTGCTTTGGGCTCGAGGGAGCTTTGGAACAAGCGGCCACCGCCAAGTCAGCTTTCCCTCGTGTCTGTACCTGGCTTGCTCCACGTGACGTGGTTTCTGCGAGAGCTCCCTTCCAGTATCCGGAGCTCTGGCATCTCCATCATTCAAACCCGTTCCCAGGGGTTCATTCTGCTTCCCGACTCCTATTTCACCAGCTGTAGCCCCACTAACTGTGACCGGATCTCACAGCCTTACGTTCCTGCTCAGCTAAATTCTGGCTTTGCTCACCAGCTCAGCCACAAATGGTACAAGCCACAGTCCAGGCGTTTCTGTTGAAAAAGTACGGGCATGATGTTTATCATAGGCCAGCACTGTTCAACTTGAGAATTTACAACTGCTAAATAACCCTTGCAACACCTGGGGAGCCAGGCACTATTATTAGAAACCGAGGCACAGAAAGGTTTAGCAACTTGAGAGTCCCTTGGACAGAGACGGACTCAAACCAGTCCATCCTAAAGTCCAGCCCTGAACATTTGTTGGAAGGACTGCCGCTGGAGCTCCAATCCTTTGGCCACCTGATGTGAAGAGCAAACTCATTGGAAAAGACTCTGATGCTGGGAAAGATCGAGGGCAGGAGGAGAAGGGGGTAACAGAGGATGAGATGGTTGGATGGCATCACCCACCTTGAGCAAAGTCCAGAAGACAGTGAAGGGAAGCCTGGTGTGCTGCAGTCCATGGGGTCACAAAGAATCAGACACAACTTAGGGATGCAACAAGAACAACAACAGTAACGTGTACAAAGTCACACAGTTAGTGAGGGTGGAGCTGAGATTCAAAGCTAAGGGGGAGGCTCCAGAATCAAAGCCCTGTGGGCCCCTGCGAAAGCTGAAGCTAGCCGACCCTCACAGTGTTCCTCCCCGATCCACAGGGGAGGTGAGAGCTGCATGCCCGAGACTGGGACAGCACTGATGCCCAGACACACGCGCGCGCGCGCG
The DNA here is from genome assembly GCA_006410635.1 of Cephalophus harveyi. NCBI lineage: Eukaryota > Metazoa > Chordata > Mammalia > Artiodactyla > Bovidae > Cephalophus > Cephalophus harveyi. The sequence continues at coordinate 1,282,597 of SJYT01066766.1, read as the reverse complement.
CGCACACACACACACGCGCGCGCACACATACACAAGATGTGTATAAGAGACAGTCCCAGGCCTTGGTCGCTCGGCAGCCCTGCTCAGGGCAAGGCCGCGCGGCTTCCGGCTGCAAGGTCACCCTTGCTTCTCTGGTCCCACTCAGGGGCCAGAGCCTCAGGGCTGAGGGAGGAGGATGAAGCAGACGGGGGTACTGACAGTCTGCAACGGGAATAAATAAGCTATTTAAATGCAGCTCTAAGGACTCAAAATGCAGAGCTGAGGCCAGTCACTGAATTTTACAAAGAAGGATTAAACAACTCAGTAGCCTGTAAGGGTCAGGAAACAGGAGTTAATGCTTTAATTATAACCTTGAAGTGATATTGAGAAGAAAGTGAGTTACATGCCCTATGCTCTAAACTAAAAGCAGGCAGATTCTAAAAAAGTTTTCATTAAAGCCAACACAAAGTAAAAATAAAAAAGGTTATAGTAATAAAATATCACTTTCAGCTATTAAAGAAAAACCCTATTATGTGAAATAGCTAATTACTAATAATGTCTCATAAATGAAATAGTCATGTGTTTGATATTATCTTCTGTGTCTCTGTCTTCCTTTGCTCAAAATCTGTCAGGTTGGTGTGACCAGTTTACGTGTGCTTTTGGATATAACAGTGAAGTGATTTCATTACGCAAGCATCTGCATTTGGGACATTTCAGTTAGTTAAGAACAAAGGGATCAGTTGATACAAAAAGAAAGGTAAAGGTAGTCAGCTCAAGGAGAGCCAAGAATTCTGACAACGGTAGCTCTGTGGGTCTGCCTTCTCAGTGGACGGACTCGCTGGCACCACCTTAAGCTGCTGACCAAGACTAAGTCACCAGCAGTGACTGATGCTGATGTCACGAGGTGGGGCCAGATGAGGAGGAGCCCACCTCCCTGGTCCTTTATCCCCAGGTCTGTAACCCCACCTCTGCTGGGCAAGGCCATGCTCACGAGGAACCTGTAGGCAGGTCAAGAAGCAAGAGTTAGAACCAGACGCGGAGCAATGGTCTGGTTCCAGCTGGGAAAGGAGTTCGTCAAGGTTGAATATTGTCACCCTGCTTGTTTAATTTATATGCAGAGTACATTGTGCGAAACACCGGGCCGGATGAAGCACAAGCCGGAATCAAGATTGCCGGGAGAAATATCAATAACCTCAAATACGCAGATGACACCACCCTTATGCCAGAAAGTGAAGAGGAGCTAAAGAGCCTCGTGATGACGGTGAAAGAGGAGAGTGAGAACGGTGGCTTAAAATTTAACATTCAAAAACGAAGATTATGGCGTTCAGTCCCCTCACCTCATGGCAAACAGATGGGGAGCAATGGAAACAGTGACAGATTCTACTTTCTTGGGCCCCAAAATCACTGCGGAGGGTGACTGCAGCCGTGAACTTAAAAGACGCTTGCTCCTTGGAAGAAGAGCGATGACCAACCTCGACAGCGTATTAAAAAGCAGAGACGGTACTTTGCCAGCAAAGGTTCCTCTAGTCAAAGCTATGGTTTTTCCAGTAGCCACGCATGAATGTGAGAGTTGGACCATAAAGAAGGCTGAACATCAAAGAACTGATGCTTTTGATCTGTGGTGTTGGAGAAGACTCTTGAGAGTCCCTTGGACTGTAAGATCAAACCAGTCAATTTTAAAGGGAATCAACCCTGAATAGTCATTGGAACGGCCGACCTGGAAGCTGAAGCCCCAATACTTTGACCACCTGATGTAAAGAGCCGACTCATTGGAAAAGACCCTGATGTTGGGAAAAAACTGAGGGTGGGAGGAGAAGAGGGCGACAGAGGATGAGATGGTTGGATGGCATCACGGACTCAATGGGCAGAAGTCTGAGCAAGCTCTGGGAGATGGTGAAGGACAAGGAAGTCTGGTGTGCTGCAGTCCATGGGGTTGCAAAGAGTCAGACACGACTGAGCAACTGAACAAATAACCCCAACCTAATTATGAGAAAACATCAGACAAGCTGAAATTTGGGGACACTTTGAAAAGCAAGTAATCAGTGCTCTTCAAGGGTGTAAAAGTCGGAAGAGAAGGAAAGATGGAGAAACTGTCATAGGGTGCAGGAGATTAAGGGGATGTGACGGGTAAATCCCGAAATGCAGGATCCTGGATGGGCTCCCGGAGCAGAAAAGGGGCACTGACTGGACTGCACAACATTTAGAATGTTACACCGAAAAATCAAGAAGACTGAAAGGCAAACTGCCCAAACGTAGAAAACAAACGTAAAATTCATTTAAGAACGAAAATGGAAGAATGCATATTTGAAAAAAGCTCGGCATTGTCAACAGCAAAATTGTCATTGCAAAAGCAGTGATTAGTGTCTTTATCAGGGTCAGAGGGGCACAGCTGAACCCACGCGCTTGGACCTCAGCAGCCACCGGGAGACCATGGTGGTCATGGGGAGACGGGGAGAAGCGGTTGCACCCGGGATGTTCACAGCAGGCGGGGGCCACGGAAGAAGGAGACAGGGATGCAGGGGCCCGCGCCGCCCAGGACGGGAGGCAGAAAAGCACGGTGTCTGTGGAGGGAGCTTTGCTTCTGCGGGGAGGCGGGGAGCGAGAGCAGCCTGCACAGGAGACTCACCTCTACGTTTTGTTACCTTCTTGATTAAGAACTTCTCTTTCTTGGCAAGAAAACCTCTCCCTCTCTATTCAAGCCTCTTCCATTTTACCTGGCCATCTGTGGGCTCTGGCATAAACTCTCCAGGCCTCCCATTCACTCATACTTAAAGAACTCATTAGTTTTCCCATTATGAGCCTATGAACACTCGAACCTCCTTTTCATTTTACAGAACTATTTTTTATTCCTTTAATCTTTTTTTTTTTTTAATTTCACCTCCAAAACATCACAAGAAGCAGAACTTACACCTCCAAGAAAATCGAGAGGCACGGAGAAGGAAAAAAGAGGGCACACAGTTGTCAAGCTCCATCTTGCTGGTTTCCAGAGAAAGGATGGCTGAGTTCACAGAAAGTCCATGATTTTTGGAGCCAGAGAACCCCATGCCACCCCTCCCCGGCTCCCTGGTCCTACTCCAGAGACCCACTCAGCCTCTGAGGCTTCTCCTCTGGTATCTGCCTCTGTGGGCCACTCACTGAGCGCCAGGATGTGGGCTGGGCCTCTGCAGGCTCCTCGGCAGCGGCCACTGCTGGGTCCTCACAGCGAGCCACTCCCACAGGCCGGTGTTTGGGGGAACAGGACAGACAGGGCCCAGCATACAGCCTGCTGCTGTGCCTCCCGTCACCCTCTGCTACGCCGCGCACCCCCACTCGGGGTCGCTTTCTGGGTCAACTTCCCCCAAAGGACGACTGGTCCTGGCTGGTGGGAGGTGGGTAAGAAGGAAAGATTTCTATCCTGCAAAGCTCTCGAGAAGAGCTGGAGCTGGATCAGCAGAACCGAGGCAGTTACTATGGGTCCCGTGGGGGCTGGCGGGGTGCAGGACGGAAGCAGCAGAATTGGTGTGAAGTTCACATGTAGACTTTATACAGCCTTCCCAGCAGTATCCAGCCCACGCCCAGGACAGCTGACTTTCCAGGGAAGTTACGCTAGAGAGAGTCCCCTAGACTCTAGAGTTACCCTAGAGAGGTGCTGGGTGTGGCAGAGGGTGGGGCGCCAGGAGCTGGAGTGACAGGCTGCCTGCTGAGTGCTGGACCTCCTGCCCGCTGTCTGCCTCAGTTCTGTGCAGTTCAGTTCAGTCGCTCAGTCGTGTCCAACTCTTTGGGACCCCATGAACTGCAGCACACCAGGCCTCCCTGTCCATCACCAATCCTGGAGTTTACTCAGATTCATGTCCATTGAGTCACTGATGCCATCCAACCAATAAGATAGTATGTTTATAAAAATAAGTTTTTAAATAATATAAAAAAATTACATTTGTGTATAGGGTGTATGTGCATGTATGTAGAGTAAAATGCTGGAAGGACATACTATTATAATTTATATCTTCATAATTTTCAGAAATACTTTTTAGGCAATAGAGTCTGTTTTGGTTTTTTTTTTAATAAAAAGGGTTGAATATTTCTGAGATGTGTATAAGAGACAGGGTCAGGTGGTCTGGTATTCCCATCTCTTTCAGAATTTTCCACTTTATTGTGATCCACTGTCTGCCCAGTGCCCCCCAAACCAGCAGCCAGACATTTACATCACAGACTGGAAGCTGGGGCTGGAGGGTGGCCATCTCTGAAGAAGCTGAATGGACTCGGGGGAAAGACTTCCATGTACTGATGTTTGTGAGTCAGGGAAACAGCAGCCACGCCGGGGTGTCAGCAGAGGATTTACACGCGGTGCTGACTCCAGAGGTGTCCAAAGCCTGAGAGCAGGAAGGAGCTGATACAGAGCAGCCACCGTGGGAGCAGCCGCCGCCGCGAGGGCCATGGGGACGCAGGGCTGGGAGAAGCAGCGCCTAGAGCGGGGCTCCAAGGGGGGTACGCACCACCGGGCTGTTGCCGGGAGGGCCCCGCTCGCCCCGCTCACAGCGGGTCCTCCACCCACCCAGTGTCAAGAGGCAGAGGATCTCCCTGCCTCTGACGGCACCAGTGAGGCTCCAGCTGGGAGCCAGCAGTCACCTAGGGCGTCCTGCCTCCGACCCCGCAGAGGCAGGCGGTGGTGGGGCCAGCCCTGGTGGTGCGGCTTTGTTCCTGCCCTCCTGCGTGTACCAGGGACCCCGATCCCAAGGGCAGCCGACTCCTCAGCTTTCCCTGCTTGGTGTAGAGCTGCCCTGCGCTTCTCCCAGTGCTCTGTGAGCATCCAGCTTGCATTCTGTGCCTGCGTCTGCAGACCTGCTGAGAGAGGGTGCTGGGCCATCTGCCCCTGACACTGACGGCAGAGAACTCCCACGGTCCTGAGGCAGGGGGCCCCAGCGACACGCCCTCCTGTGTCTAGGGACGATTTGATGCAGCGACTCGCTAAGCTACTAAATGTACAAGGGACAGCAGAGAGAGCAGATATGTTACATTTCTGCCACGTGGGTCAACTTCACAAGGGTTTTCAGAGTGCCTCTAGAACTAACTGTATTCTGGTGAACAGGCTAGAGGGGGCGCTAGCGGTAAAAAGCTCATCTGCCAGCCCAGGAGACAGAGGGCTGCATGTTCAGTCTCTGGGTCGGGAGGATCCCCTGGCGAAGGGAAGGACGGCCCACTCCAGTACTCCTGCCCGGGAAATCCCGTGGACAGAGGAGACGGGCGGGCTACAGTCCATGGGGTCGCAAGGAGTTGGACACGACTGAAGTGACTTAACATGTGCGCACACACATTTTAAACAAAGGACACCTGTGAATTGGGCCAGCTTAAAAAAAATAAAAAGGGAATTATCTATTACTGTTTATATAGAGGTGCTTTGGGAATCCCTGAGATACGGAAATTGAGGGAATTAGAAGAGATTTTGCAACGCTGCCTTAGAAAAGCAAATGTTTCCAAACTAGTTTCCACAGGTATTTCCTTCTTCTTCCTGGGTAGCTCGCCTCTCAGGTGAGGAGACGCTGTTCAGCCTGGGGCAGGGCAGGGTCGGGGAGCACAGGCCTGTCCTCAGGTGCACACCCTTTATTCCTGAGCTCTGTCACCTGCCCCTTCCTACAAACGCAACAAATGTTTCATTCCTGTACAGGACATAACTGCTACTGCCTTAGAAAAGCAAATGTTTCCAAACTAGTTTCCACAGGTATTTCTTTCTTCTTCCTGGGTAGCTCGCCTCTCAGGTGAGGAGACGCTCTTCAGCCTGGGGCAGGGCAGGGTCGGGGAGCACAGGCCTGTCCTCAGGTGCACATCCTTTATTCCTGAGCTCTGTCACCTGCCCCTTCCTACAAACGCAACAAATGTTTCATTCCTGTACAGGACATAACTGCTTTCTTTGTGCTTTTCCTAGTTAATCAGAATTTAGATGAATACGTTTAGAAAAAAAAGAATTTTGTCAGTCATCATTAGCATTCAAACAATGCCAGAACATTACAATTAAGTGGGCAAAAGAAGAAAGAAGATTAAGGACCATACTCTGTGGCAGAAAAGTTTTACTTGTGGGATTTTTTTTTTTTTTTAATGATCTCAGTAATAAGTCTTTCCTGGGATGAAGGAATTTTAGTGATAATGAATACATTGTCAAGAGAGGTCGCATTTCTTATTTGCAGCCTGCAAACAGAAGCAATGTTTATGTCAAGGGAACGGCATCAGCCAATTTGGTTTGAGCAAAGGAAGGGAACATGTTAATCCCTGTTTCTTCTACTTTCTTTGTTCTGTTTTGAATAAGTTGGCATGAAGTTCCAGCAAGACTCCTTTTTTATGGACCAGCATGTGTGTGGGCTGGAGAAGAGCCAAAGAACCAAGGGGGCTGCGAAGCGCTGGCTGTGAGGGGAGCTTGCCCGCTGCTGAGACGGGCCTGGCTCTGTGGGACCCCGCGGACTGTAGCCCACCAGGCTCCTCCATCCCTGGGATTCTCCAGGCAAGACTACTAGAGGGCGTTGCCATTTCCTTCTCCAGGGGATCTTCCCAACCCAGGGATCGAACCCACGTCTCCCACGTCTCTCACATTGGCAGGTGGATTCTTCACCACTGTGCCACCTGGGAAGCCAGTTGTAGGGCGGTTGTGTTAAAAAAAAAAAAAATTTATATATATATATATATTTAAGGAAAAGTGAAGTGTAAAGCACGCGGGTGCCATCAAGCTTACCTCTTCTCTCCCTCTAGCCCTAATGCAAGCAAATAGTCTCCGCATCCAGGAGATGAAGACCAGTAAAAGCGTTTACTGTTTGAAATTCACTGTTACCAAAGCACGTAGCTGGTCCTGACCCCAGTCCCGCCAGGGGACACAGAAGTAGCTCTGCCCCTTGGCAGACATCTGAGGGATCTCATGTATCTTCTTTCATGTGGAGAGGCGTCAAGGGCATTAACCAGAACCCGCTCTCCTTCTTTTGTGCTTCACATACGTGACTGCCACTAGGCCAGAATTTACGATCCTGAAACCAAAGGTGTCTGGTACGTCTTCAGGTGGGAGAGAGGAGAAAGCCTCCCCAGTGTGGCTGGGGAAGAGGAGGCCCCCTGCAGAGGACGCGCCTGCTTTCAGGGCGCCGACACTCACTGGGAAGCCTGTCTAACCGGCAGCCAGTCGCCAGCAGCAGTTACTGAGGGCGGATGACAGCCTCGGCCATAAAGAGGACCGTGCTTGGGTCAGCCGCGCGTGCTCTGACCAGCGCACAAGTGCTGCTCACGGGAGGCGGGGAGGAAGGAAGCGGAGAGAGAAGCCAAAAGATGGACAGAAAGAGCTGGAAGGAAGAGGAACAAGACAGGGAGACGAGGGGATTCGGGAGAACAGTAGGCCTTTTCCGCTCCACTGTGGTGCCAGCGTGTCCGATTTTGAAAGAAGTCATATGTGTATACATTGTGTGTGACCACGACTGCGTCACATGACACAGAGAGACAAGATCCACGGCCTAACACAGCGAGCAAGTCTCTGCAGCTGTGTGTATCTGAAGCGCACGCTTTATTTACTTAGCATGTATTCACCAGTTTCCAGGGGGAGTAAGATAAGGGTGCCGCTGTTTGAACAGCCTGATGATGTGGCTGAATGGGTGAAGACGCAACAGCTGTGGATACACTGCCTGAATCTGCGATGCTCTGGGAAATTCTCAGGACTGTCTTCTCTTTCCTTACACTCTTCAGACTTAGAGCTTGGAAGGGTACTTATGATCATGGGCAACCATACTTTTCAAATTAAATAAATGTCTGTGCCAACTGAGTATGCAGATGATACCACTCTAATGGCAGAAAGTGAAGAGGAACTAAAGAGCCTCTTGATGAGGGTAAAAATGAGAGTGAAAAAGCTGGCTTAAAATTCAACATTCAGAAAACTGGCATCTGGTCCCATCACTTCACGGCGAATAGAAGGGAGAAAAGTGAAAATGGTGACCAATTTTATTTTCTTGGGCTCCAAAATCACCGTGGATGGTGATGGCAGCCACAAAATTAAAAGGCACTTGCTTCTTACAAGAACGGCTATGACACATCGAGACAGCATATTGAAAGCAGAGACATCACTTTGCCGACAAAGGTCTGTATACTTAAAGCTACGGTTTCTCTAGTAGCCATGTATGGATGTGAGAGTTGGACCATGAAGAAGGCTGACTGCTGAAGAACTGATGCTTTCAAACTGTGTTGATGGAGAAGACTCTTGAGAGTCCCTTGGACTGCAAGGAGATAAAACCAGTCAATCCTAAAGGAAATCAACCTTGAATACTCATTGGAAGGACTGATTTGGAAGCTGAAACTCCAGTATTTTGGCCACCTGACATGAAGAGCCGACAGTGATGCTGAGAAAGATTGAGAGCAGGAGAAGGGGACGGCAGAAGATGAGACGGTTAGATAGCGTTGTTGGCTCAATGGGCATGAAATCTGAACACACTCTGGGAAACAGTGAAGGTCCGGGGAGCCTGGCGTGCTGCAGCGCGTGGGGTCATGGAGAGTGCGGCGCGGCTGAGGGGCTGAGCAACAGACTGAGTCCCCAGATGTGTTCAGTTTTCTTCTGCCTTTCCTTTATGGAGCATTTATATCAACGGTCTGTTGAAAAACAAGTATTTCATCTGCAACACTTTCCTACATTTTGTGTCTGTTTCCACAGTTTCCACATGGACTGCCCTCAGCTTAATTAGACAATGTTTCCCCTAGATTTTGTTTCAGTTAGAAGATGCCTATCATCTTAAAAGTTGCGTCCAAAACAATAGAGAGATGCAATATCAAGATCAACAATAGCTAAATACAAAAACTACTTTTCACTCATGGGTGTTTAAATAAAACCGAGTCTGGGATCTTCCCTGGTGCTCCCAGTGTAGACAGCCCAGGTTCCACCCTTGGTCAGGGGGCTACATAGTGTGTGGCAAGACCAAGAGCTTGCCCGCTTCAGCTCAGACCTGGTGCAGCCCAATAAGTTAGAAAAAACAAAGCAGGTCTGCTTCAGCTGCCTCTGCCTGTGACCGTGAAGGGCACCGGACACCTATCCCTTGCCACGCTGAGAAGAGTGTGACATCACCAGCAGATGCCAGCTGCTGCTCAGGGTCTCCCGCTTGCCTGCAGGGTCACGTGAAGCTCTGGTGTCTGCGGGTCTGTCTGACCCCTGCCCACTCAAAAATGGGGATTTATTGCGGGCTGTTATTAAACCACACCAGCCCAAATGAGACTCCTTTCTGAAGCTCAGGAGAGGCGATCTGGCCAACGTCAACTCCACACTGCTTCTATTCAGAATTTCTTGGACCAGATGGCATACCCAGTCTTAAAGACAGTGTGTTAAGTTTTTATATCAATCAGTTTGAAATAATATAATTAGAAAAAGAAACTGGGCAGAATTCTTATCCAAATGATAAAGAAGAAGCATCCATAATTTAATACCGTCTTTGCTAATTTCATTTTACTCTGAGGCATTCAATTAAAGTGTCTGCAATAAAAGCTGCTGCTACACTGGAATCCCAAATCCTATTAAGTGTCAAGGATGTTAAACCTACAAAACTAACAGATTCTTTAGTCTGAAGCCATTTAGGTGCTTTATGGTGCTGCCAGCGAGCCTCCCACCTGAACAGCGCCTTCCCAGGAAGGCGGCCTATGATGTGCAATCATCGGAGCACTTTGAAATAATCGACCCCACAGGGCCCTTCAACCTTAGTCAGTTTACATTAAATAATTATGAACTCATCATTTCGTTTAAGCTTATGCTTACAGTCAGCCAAGTCTATTCTGTTAAGATGAAATGTTTTTTAGTTTATGGATCATCTTAGATTCATGGTTGTTCTAACTATGCTTCAACTGACTAAAAACATATGTGATGTGCTTGACTATAATGAAATAAACACACACTCACGCTGTCAGAGCATAAATATAGACGCAGGCGAGCCGTCTGCTCATGTGTAGAAATAACTGTTGGATGAAACAAAAACATTCTCTGCCTATATTTTTCAGATATAAAAAGATAACGTGAACTTCAGCCCAGCCATGTGAAGAACCATGCAGTGGGAAATGGAGCTCCTTATGGAGACACTCTGTCCAAAGTCCAAAACCCTTAACAAAGGCATTGTTTAAAAAATCTAAGTCATGAGGGCTTGTTCCAAAATATATTACCACCTGGCTTTTTCATGATTTCCTTTAAGAAAATTTTACAAAAATATGGACCAGTGTACAGAAAACTCTAGCTTATACCTTCTTTCTTAATAAGGAAAACAAAATTTGCTTAAAGGTAGAAAGACTTTCCTATTATACGCCACTGGCTTTACCAAGACAGTCATCATAATGGCAGGGAAAATGCAAGCCCCATTTGACTTCTATGTGCATACATTAAAAATAAGACAAAAACAAAACCCGTTTTCTGCCTGAAGGTAGATGAGAGAATTATCAAGAAAGAGTTCAGGCTACTTGTGTAAAGTAAAATCATGTTAGGAAATGCCAGCTACCAAATAACAACGTCTCCCATCTCCTGCTGACCCTTTCTCTACAGGGAACTGGTGCTGTTAACGCTTAGAAAGGTGGGGGGCAGACCTCATCTCCTTTCATAATCGCCACATATTTTTAGCAATACTTTTAGGACAACTTTCTGCAAAGTCCCTAAGATTAAGACAATCAGAGCAAAATAATCCATAAGTGCACACTGTAAAAGGGCATGACAAGCTGCAGGCTGGTACTCGGTCAGAACTTTTGGAGCACCCACTCTGAGCCCAGGCTGCAGATCACAGGGGTGGTCCAGAGGGAACTCCAGGGGCAGGACAGGCACGCGGACTCAAGCCTCGGGCCCCAGCTCCACCACCGGCCGGTGGATTCGCGTCAGAAGACGCATCCTTGTCCGTGAAATGACAACCTCGCTACCGGCCCCGGCTACCTCACAAGGTGAGGATCAAGTTGGATTATGTGAGTAAACACTTTGACAGCCGTAAAGTCTTACTCAAACATTAGACTGTTTGTAAGAAGGCTCAGGGAAATCTATTAAGTGCATGCTACCGAGGGCGAGTGAGTGCACAGCCTCCTGAATATGAAGCAGGGGTGAAAGTCACTTGAAGATCACACCCAGGCTTCATTCAGGTCTGGGAGAAAACACTTGCTTTAAGTCTCGAAGGTTTTCCTCGTAGCACAGAGTTTGTAGCCTCACGGAGACACCTCTATCTCCTCCTGTGTAGAAGCCAAGGGGAGGAGAGGAGATGCCAGAGGAGTGGGTTAGAATCAGATTTTGGAGGAAAAGACGATCGTGATTGGGAACAAAGAAGCAGATGTCTGAGGCGCAGGGACGCACCGAGAGGAAGCCAGCCGTGGGGCATAGGGAAGGACGCACATCTCTTGCTGGACATTCACACAGGTACACGCTGCTCTATGCGCCACCGTCCTCTGCATGTTGCCATGGAGATTTTGAGAAGCTTCACTACAGGGCAGATTTGACAAGGCTACTACATGACCACGTTGGGTCTCTGTAACGAAACTAAGGTCAATTTCTGTCATCTGTCCTTTCCAGATTCATCCTTGTCCAAGAAACCAGGCTACTGGTACATGAGCTAGGTCTCTGCTTTACTTCTTCTAGAAAAAAAATATTTGAAAAATACCTCCTTTTCTTATGTCATTTACTATGGGTCAGTCATATGTTTTGCAAAGATTATATATAAACAATCATACCAGTGACTATATGCTTAGAACTCAAGCTGTTTGTGTTTGTGTGTGAAAGTCGCTCAGTTGTGTCTGACTCTTTGTGACCCCATGGACTATACAGTCCATGGAATTCTCCAGGTCAGAATACTGGAGTGGGTAGCCTTTCCCTTCTCCAGGGGATCTTCCCAACCCAGGGATCAAACCCAGGTCTCCCACGATGTAGGCAGATTCTTTACCAGCTGAGTCACTAGGGAAGCCCAAGAATACTGGAGAGGGTAGCCTATCCCTTCTCCAGTGGATCTTCCCCACCCAGGAATCGAACCAGGGTCTCCCGCATTGTAGGCAGATTCTTTACCAGCTGAGCTACCAGGGAAGCCCCAGTTTATATACAGTCATATATCATTCCCACTGAAGCCTCAAGACACCTCTGTGAGCTGGGTGAGGAGAGTGCCCAGCAGAGAAAAGCTACACAGCAAAGGGCCTGGCTGGGTTCATTACATTACATGGAGCTAGACACAGTGGATGAGACAGAGAGCCGGCACAGTCAGCTCGGGTGACGGTAACAGAGGCGCGAAATTACCTGCATGTCGATGTGACAGAACATCTTTCAGGATGTAACTGGGAAGCAGAAGGTGGGCACAGCATGTATGAAAAACAGGAATCTCCTTGGTTTCCCCAGAGCCCCCATACACCCATCCTCCACATCCATGGCTGTCCTCCGCACACTGGGCTGAAGCCGTCTGCCTACACCTCGTCTCTCCCCAAAGACAAGCAGCTCCGCCAGAGCCAACACCGCTCGCTCACCCGCTTGCTCGCTTGTGTATCCATCCTACACCTGCTGGGCGCACACTGTGGATGCACCGTCACACCCACAGCCCAGGCGCCTGGCACTCAGCCTGGGGCACAAGCGGGCGCTGCATGGAGGGCGCTCTGGACGACACAGGGAGGGAGACAGCCCGCACTCGAGCAGCACAGCGAGTAGGAACTCGCTCAGTGAGTCAGTGCCAATGGTCACGAGCAGTTAAGTTGTAGGAGAGGGAGAGTCAGAGACACTAACCCAAAGATTATTCCATTTAAAGAGGCAATAACAGCTGAGTTTAAGAATTAAACAGAAAAAAAATCAAAAGAATGAAAAATGTTATGGAAGGCGGGAAACTACTTCATAATATCAGCTGGAATGACCAGGACCAGCGCGTGTGTAACGGACGGAAGGACCGTGGGCCGTCTGCTCTGCAGACACGATGGAAGGCTCTGGAAGGCACAGCGGTGAGCAGACCATGGCCACCCGGTGTGCTGAGCCGAGTGCCGCTCCCTGTGCTCAACTGGCACGCCTCAGCCTAACAGAAATCCACGCGGCCTGAAAAAGGCAAAACAGCGGAGACCACGAGGAGCTCCTAAAAACCAACGCCTCGCACTATTTCTAACCCTCTAACTTGACCTGTATTTCCTGAAAACCAGCCCATGCAGAGCAATGACCCAGGTGATTCCAAAACCACCGGGACTAAGTAGTGATTTTCCCCAGGAACGGGGTTGGGGGAGAGCGTGGACAGGAGCTGACCCTGCTGCCTGCCAGCGCCGGGGCCCTGCCCAGCCTCCACGAGTCCTCAGCCGGCGGATGGACAGGCAGAGATCAACGAGACAGAAAAGAGACTAACCCAGAGACAGAGAAACAGGAACTGCATTTTTTCTTGACAAAGTCCCGGAAGTTGAACAGAGGAAGGACAGTGTTTCTAACAACTGGACATTCACAGGGAAAAAGAAAATTAACCTCGAATTAATCCCCATATCTATACAAAATTAACCCAAAGGATCATGGACTTCAATATAAAATGTAAAACTACAAAACTGTTAGAAAGAGATACTGGAAAAATTCTCTGGGACCCAGGGCCTGTTGAAGGGTTTTTAGACTTGATTCCAATAGCATGGTCCATGGAAAGGAAAAGCTTATAAATGAGGCCTCATGAGTATTTAAAACCTTTGTCTGCAACAAAGTTTGTTGGGAGGTTGAAAGATAAGATACAGACTAGGAGAAAGTATTTGCAACCCACATATCCAACAAATGACTAGTATCTAGAGTATATAAAATCTCTTGAAAGTCAACAATAGAAATTCAGTCAGAAAATGAGCGAATGATGTGAAGAGATATTTGAAGATGGCAGATAAGCAGATGAAAAGATGTCCCACACCAGTTAGCCATCGGGGGAAGGCAAGTTAAAACCACAGTGAGGTATCACTACAGACCCAGATGCAGGATGGCTGAGATAAACAGCAGTGACTGCCAGCCCCAAACGCGGAGGAGGACGCAGATGAACGGGCCACTCGGACACAGCTGGCTGCAAAGTGAAACAGCACAGCCACTCTGCGAAACGGCCTGGCGATTTCTTATAAAACCACACATAAGCTACCGTAGGATGCAGTGATGGTGCTCTTGGATATTTTATCTCTGAGAAGTGAAAGCTTGTGTTCACACAAATGTTCACAGCGGCGTTATTCATAAATCACCCAGATGGCCTTCAATGGGTGAACACTGAGCACACTGTGGAATGTTACTTAGAGACAAAAATGAGCCAACTACGAATATTCATGGCCACTCAGATGGACCCCAAGGGAATTATGCAGAGGTCCAATCTCGAAACTGATATCAAATGGTTATATACTGTATGATTCCATTTATGTAACAGTTTTGAAATGGCTCAATCATAGAGATGGGAAACAGGGCGCGGGGTGTGGAGGGGTGGAGGCGGGGGTGATGAGGCGGAGTCAGGGCAGGCGGGGCAGCCATCAGAGGGTGGCAGGAGGGCCCGTGTGGCAATGGGCTCACTCTGCATCTTGACTGAGAAGATACAGGCACCCACACGTGGTACAATCACACACACACACACACAGAGGATGAATGCAGGCACACTGGGAAGTCTGCACAGGACGGGTGGGCCACTGTCTTCTGTCAACGCCAGCGTCCTGGCCGTGGCACTGCAGTGCACCTCGTCAAGATCGCCCGACTGTCGGGGCTGAGTCTCTCTGTATTATTTCTTTCAAGTGCATGTGAGTTTACGATCATCTCAAAATAAAAAGTTCCATTTCAAAAGCTCTACTGCTGAAAGCCCAGTGGAAGCCGCACTCGGGCACCCAGAGAAAGCAACTTTCACGCCGCGGTTCTGCAGACAGATGTCCCTCGGCACACGCAAGCAACCTGCTCCATTCGGTCCTGAGTTCCCACAGCACTGCCGCCCAGCAGGACCAGAGCGAGGGGGAGGGAAGCCTGGGAGAAGAAGCAGCGAAGACGACGTGGGTCGACACGCAGGTGCGGCGGCCACTTCCTGTCCATTTCACAGCACTCCTACAGCGGAGTGCTGCAGCTTTAGACTCCGGGCAACACGAAGTGTGAAAACTTCTGTCAGCAAATGAGAACAGGCGTGTAATTCACCCCCGACTCCCAGGGCGCTGGATTTTCCAAGAGGCAACTCCAGACATTCCGAATGTATGGCACACGCCTGCATGATCCAATCACTAGGGCTCAGCCGCAGAAACTGCCGCTGGGCCAAGGAGTACTGAGAGTCTAACAGGGAATACTTGCTGTCTGATGAAATGCGGTCTTTGAGGTTACTGATTTTTATTTAGTTTCACTGAAATCTAAGGTTCAGGAATGATAGTGAAACAGGTCACCAGCACGCTAAATGGACTGACTCTGCCCAGTACAACCTTCCCTTCTCCTGGAGTCTGGGGGCCTCTGCCCTCTGTTTCCTGAAGGGCAGATCTGTGATGCTTCAGAAGCTTCAAAGCTCCTGTTTTTCAGCTGATACGTTGCTGGTATAGGAGAGGGATGCTGCTATCTGCTATATTCACGGCTGCTTTAAAGAGAATAGCAAATATAGTTAAAGAGCTGGTTGTTAACCTGAAGAGTAAATGGGGAATCAGTGATGGTCAGCCATCCAGAGCCCGAGATGGCACCAGGCTGTCCCCCTTCCTTGATGAGTGACCTCAGGCAAGTGAGGCACCTCTAACCCCTGTGCTTGTGAACACGGACCATAATAACTGTGCCCACCTATTAGGGTTGTGGGGGTTAAAAGGGGGAAAGGAACGCAAAGGACTAAAGAGTAACTGGCTCAAAATAAATGTGCAAAAATCATCTTTCCTTTTTTTTTTTTTTTTTTCATAAGAAGCCATTCCATGACAATCAATGACCTGGAAGGAGGAAAACTATAACTTTGTCTTGCTCTATGTTTTGCTGCCTTCTAGATAATTCCAAAGTTTGAGTTCTTTTGTTTTGTTTCGTTTTAATAGGCAACACATCATAATTGAGGACAGAGAGTCCAGGGACTTCCCTGGTGGTCCAGGGCTGAGACTCCGCCTTGCCACGCAGGGGGTGTGGGATTGATGCCTGGTCAGGGAGCTAAGAGCACACAGGCCTCACGGCCAAAATGTGAAAACACAGAAAAGAAGCCACATTGTAACAAATTCAATCAAGACTTTTAAAAAATTGTCCATATCCAAAAAATCATAAAAAA
Source organism: Cephalophus harveyi (assembly GCA_006410635.1). Lineage (NCBI taxonomy): Eukaryota > Metazoa > Chordata > Mammalia > Artiodactyla > Bovidae > Cephalophus > Cephalophus harveyi. The sequence continues at coordinate 1,266,479 of SJYT01066766.1, read as the reverse complement.
TAGAAAAAAGAAGAGAGAGTCGGGACTCAGATTGCCTGGGTCAGATCCTGGTCCCTTCTCCTGATAGTGTTTCTCTGGGTCTGTCTCTTCACATCTCAGTAAAGCGACAAGAAGGCTGTTACCGGCCTCGCCGGGTGGCCAGGGGGTGAAATGAACTGGGGCACATAAAGTGTTTGGACCAGAACCGAACCTGCCTACAGTAAGCACTAAGCTCGTGCTAGCACCTGTAGGTATCACTTGCTGTTACAACAGGTAATTGCAATAAAGTAACAAAAAATGAGAAAGAGAAAGAGCCTTAACTCTCGCCCTCGTGAGTCCCCCACCGCAGGGGCTGGTGCCGCCTGGCTGAGTGCGGGAGTGTCTGGAGAATGTCAGAAAAGCATTCTCTCAAACGCCTTTCTGGGCTGCGCTTGCTCATTTTCCTCAGCAACACTCTTGAACCTTCTTCTCCACGCAGAGACTTACTAAAAGTCAGGCACTATTCTAAGTGTTTCGCATTCTATTACCCCATTTCATAATTACAACAACTCTATTACGTAGGTACCATTGTATGAGGTAGGTCCAGTTAATCCCATTTAATGGGTAAGAAAGTGGAGGCAGACAGAGAAACGACCTGTCTGGTGGACTCAGGATGAAAATCAAGGTGGTCTGACTTCAGACATCTCACCTGCTGCTACCATTCTACCTACTTCTCAAGGTGAAAAATAAGGTAATAACACACTTTGCAATTCATGGTGGCTGGGTTATTTTCTTGGAATAAAAGATCTTCCTGAGGCATGAATTTAGAAAATGTTCAGACTCAGAAAAAAATGAATAGCTAGTCTGCTTATTTTACATTAACCAATGCAAATCAGATATCAAGGAGATACATATAATTATATACAACAGGAATAGTGCCCTCCATAAATCAATATTAGAACCTTGCACACATAATTCAAGATGCCAATCCTTAAACATGATGTTTCTATCCATCACTGCAAATCTTGGCCAAATGGCCAGAAATGTCATCTCTTGGAAAAATGCCAGTTTTTTTAGTAAATGATACACTTATTAAAAACATGTTCTTATGAAACAAATGATTAATTCTTTGCATTATAATGTTATTGCTACTAGGTTCAATATTCCAGCAAGAATGATGAGCTGAGAAGAAAATAAAGACTGGAAGACAGGATCCAAGAGGCACTCTCAGCGTGTGGGACCCAATCCACTCAACTCCTTTAAAACAACAAATACTTAGTGATGCCCACTTCACTCTTCTGAAGTGAAATTCATGGATAAAACAGCCACACTTTACATATAATTTCAAGAAATCAATGATATGGAGAAAAAAAATAAAACAATTTATAATGACCATGCATTTCATGCATTTCACGACCATGCATTTCATGAGCACCAAAGAATTAATGGTTTTGAACTGTGGTGTTGGAGAAGACTCTTGCGAGTCCCTTGGACTGCAAGGAGATCCAAACAGTCCATCCTAAAGGAAATCAGTTCTGAATATTCATTGGAAGGACTGATGCTGAAGCTGAAACTCCAATACTTTGGCCACCTGATATGAAGAACTGACTCACTGGAAAAGACCCTGATGCTGGAAAAGATTGAAGGCGGGAGGAGAAGGGGATGACAGAGGATGAGACGGTTGGATGGCATCACTGACTTGATGGACATGAGTTTGAGTGAACTCCAAGAGTTAGTGATGGACAGAGAAGCCTGGCGTGCTGCAGTCCATGGGGTGACAAAGAATCAGACACGACCGAGTGACTGAACTGAACTGATGTATTTCAACATGTAGATCCTTAAGCCTGGCAACACTGGAAGCAAAATGAAGTTGTCAGCTGCTTTGTGTGTGTGTTTATGTGTTGAGTCTTGTATGACTCTTTACGATCCCATGGACTGTAGCCTGCCAGGCTGCTTTGTCCAAGGGGTTTTCCAGGCAAGAATACTGGAGTGGGTTGCTATTTCCTCCTCCAGGGATCTTCCCACCCAGGAATTGAACCTGAGAGCCTGAGTCTCTTGTATCTCCTGCACTGGCAGGTGGATTCTTTACCACTGAGCCACCTGATAGCCTTCTTAAAATGAATACATCTGGGTGTATTAATACAAATGTAGGATTAAGAACGATTCCACATGACTGTACAGGGAAATGAAAGAAGAGGTGTAAGTGGACAAGAGAGCAAGAGCTGACGTTAGAGTGAAGAAAAAGAACAATCTGCTCTTGCGCGTGACGCAGTGGCTGTTCGCAGGCACGACGCTGTGTGAACCACAAAGGACAGAAAAGTGAGCGTCCTTTTTGGTCTGTTTACACGAGGTCTGAGGATGTCAGGATGACAGCTGCTCCTAGGGGGCAGCAATGACGGAAATGTTTTACACCATCCGGATGATGTTTTCATGGGCTCAGTTCAGTTCAGTTCAGTCGCTCAGCCGTGTCCGACTCTCTGCGACCCCATGAATCGCAGCACGCCAGGCCTCCCTGTCCATCACCAACTCCCGAAGTTCACTCAGACTCACGCCCATCGAGTCAGTGACATATACTTAAAAACTCACTGACTGTGGTACATTCATACAATGGACTATTATTTATCAATAAAAAAGAATAAACTGCTGGAAGACCCCCCAGAGAGGGGAATGGCTACCCACTCCAGTATTTTTGCCTGGAGAATTCCATGGACAGAGGAGCCTGGTGGGCTACAGTCCATGGGGTGCAAAGAGTTGTATATGATTGGGCAAGTAACACTTTCTTTTTTTCACACACAAACCAAGGAACATGGATGAATCTCAAAACCATTATTTTGAGTCAGGTAAACTTTGGACAAAACACTTACTCCTGCTGTACGATTCCATTTATATGAAGTCCTAGTACAGGCTAACCTAGTGGTTCTCGAAGTTTTTAGTTTTATTAACCTCTTACAATCGTAATTATTGAGAACCCCCTGAAGTTCTGACTTATGTTCATTATATCTACTTCTGCTTCTCATATTCAATTTTAAAGACACTTAAACTATTCATTAATCCATTCTGCTCAGTTCTGTCGCCCAGTCGTGTCCGACTCTGCGACCCCGTGGACGGCAGCATCCAGGCCTCCCTGTCCATCACCAGCTCCCACGGCTTGCTCAGACTCATGTCCATCGAGCTAGTGATGCCATCCAACCATCTCATGACCTATCATCCCCTTCTCCTCCTGCCTTCAATTCTCCCCAGCATCAGGGTCTTTTTAAATGAGTCAGCTCTTTGCATCAGGTGGCCAAAGTATTGGAGCTTCAGCCTCAGCTAAAGATTAATCTATTAAGAATGGTAATAACAAACTTTACATATTGAAATATATAACATATTTTATGAAAAATAATTATATTTTCCAAAACAGAAAAAGAAAAGTTGAAAGAATGGCACTGTTTTACATCTTTGCAAATCTCTTTAATGTTTGACCTAACAGAAGACAGCTGGACTCTCATATCTGCTTCTGCATTCAATTTACATATTAAAATACATATTCATTATGAATTACTTTCTTTTATTTCTCCTTTATAGCAACACTAGGGCATTATATTGATTTTCTAAAATTATATGTGTAGGATGGTTTTTTAATCTACGAGTTTCATTGCAGGCGAGTAAGGGGGCATGATTAAATATTTGTTGTAATAAAAAGGGGAGGGTGATTTTGTCCAGGAGGTTTGAGAATAACACTGCCTTAAAACATGCTTTAAAGTGTTTATTCTTCCCTAGCTCACCATCCTCACCGAAATATGAAACCAAGCAGCAGCCGGCCTGCCACGCGAAACATTAATGCAGAAGCGGAAACCCCGGCAGGCTCCCTAGAGAGCGAGACGGGAAAGGACAAAGATCTAAGTCGTCTGACAAAAATAGTTTGGGCCCCACGGTGCCCCTTCAAGGTTCCCACCCATGAATCCCAGACCCGGGCTAAACTAATCTCTGTTGAAAAAAACCGGTAACATCCTCCGTCCTCTGGGGGGTGGGAGTCAGGCTGGACCGGGGAGGGCACCAGGGAACGCTGAGGGTGACAGTGGAGTTCACTCATGGCTGGGCAGTGATGCCATCCAACCATCTCATGACCTATCATCCCCTTCTCCTCCTGCCTTCAATTCTCCCCAGCATCAGGGTCTTTTTAAATGAGTCAGCTCTTTGCATCAGGTGGCCAAAGTATTGGAGCTTCAGCCTCAGCTAAAGATTAATCTATTAAGAATGGTAATAACAAACTTTACATATTGAAATATATAACATATTTTATGAAAAATAATTATATTTTCCAAAACAGAAAAAGAAAAGTTGAAAGAATGGCACTGTTTTACATCTTTGCAAATCTCTTTAATGTTTGACCTAACAGAAGACAGCTGGACTCTCATATCTGCTTCTGCATTCAATTTACATATTAAAATACATATTCATTATGAATTACTTTCTTTTATTTCTCCTTTATAGCAACACTAGGGCATTATATTGATTTTCTAAAATTATATGTGTAGGATGGTTTTTTAATCTACGAGTTTCATTGCAGGCGAGTAAGGGGGCATGATTAAATATTTGTTGTAATAAAAAGGGGAGGGTGATTTTGTCCAGGAGGTTTGAGAATAACACTGCCTTAAAACATGCTTTAAAGTGTTTATTCTTCCCTAGCTCACCATCCTCACCGAAATATGAAACCAAGCAGCAGCCGGCCTGCCACGCGAAACATTAATGCAGAAGCGGAAACCCCGGCAGGCTCCCTAGAGAGCGAGACGGGAAAGGACAAAGATCTAAGTCGTCTGACAAAAATAGTTTGGGCCCCACGGTGCCCCTTCAAGGTTCCCACCCATGAATCCCAGACCCGGGCTAAACTAATCTCTGTTGAAAAAAACCGGTAACATCCTCCGTCCTCTGGGGGGTGGGAGTCAGGCTGGACCGGGGAGGGCACCAGGGAACGCTGAGGGTGACAGTGGAGTTCACTCATGGCTGGGCGTGCACACAGATGTACGTGGTTGTAAAAAGGAAGCACACTTACTATCTATGCAGGGTACTGTATGCAAGGTTTACCCAAAGAGTGAACAAATATTGAAGCCTGTTACCATAAGCACGGTGAAATGCCTAGGGGTAACTTACTGACGTCTGCAGCTCACTTTGTAAAGCATCAGGCAGTGAGATGGACCCAAGGGAAGAGAGGTATGGGTCAACAGAGAGACGCAAGGTGAGGCAAAGACAGCAACATGCTGACTGCCGAAACTAGGGGGAGGGCGAGAAGGTGTTCAATTCATTTTTTATGTTTGAAAGTGTTCATAGTGAAATACGGGAAAAATCCACTGAGTATTATACTTAAGATCTGTGTACTTTATCATGTGTAAGTTACATCTCAATAAAAATTTAAACTATTAAACAATTTAGGCTAAATAATAACAGATGGTAAATAATGAGAGAAAGAGGAAGTTATATTCACTGAAATAACGTCTCAAGACAAATTACACGTGATTAAAGTGAAGAAAAATAAGTACACGATATTCTCAGGAATAAGGAGGCTTCTTTTTGAATGCTGTGTCCACATAATGTGCTACTCTGACCCGGGACAGGCTGCTGAGAAATGAGCCTCCAGACACACAGCTTCTGTTGCACATTCCTCCACGTGCAAAGCCATAGGCCTGGTCTCTGTACTTCAAGGGAAAGAGCGGAGCGGCTGTAACACATGGCCACTGGGGCCAGTATCAGAGAGAGACTGAGAAAACAGCAGGCAATCCCCTCAAATCACTAATTTAAGCATGCAATTTTATAATGCATTTCATGTGGTCATACTGCAAGAACAAAAGAGAGTGAGGATGAGAGTAAATGACATTTTATAAAACCTAGTAGGCATGGTGTCTTCACATCTAATACTCCTCTGCTAATTAGAAAACACTGGGCTCTAAGTCTCTTGTTTTGAATCCCCAGTTCCCTCTGTTAGATGCTTGCACGCCACGGCTGCAAATGAAGACAGATACAGGTGCGCGCATACCACAGGGGCGTTGCTGAAATGGTGAACAGCTCTTGGTAAAGTTCCCAACAAAACAAAGTACAATTTTCCCTCAATTTACTGAGTAATTGCATTTGTGGAGAATTTCAGTGTATGTTAAAAACTCGGCAAAAACACAATATGCTTATTTTTAAAATGGAGTGCTTGGCTCGGATCATAATCAATGTTTGTTTTTCTAAGTCTGTGTAAACATCCAGGGAGGTGTGGGGAAGCCACACAGGCACAGGGCCATTCCTCATCCTGCAGGACCATCGTGAGCCCCGCGGGCAGACTCGCCTGCCTCCTATCCTGTGACTGGCTGCCGTTGGGGACCAGACACGCCTCACCAACACCCCACGCGAGGACGCACCTCCACGAGAAACCAGCGATCTAAGGGGAGCAGAGGCCGGCCTGAGGAACTTTCAGGTTTCAACAGCAGAAATGTAGTCCCCCAAACAGGATTAGCAGTCTATCGTGTGGTCTTCCCTAAACCACTCAATGCAAAAATATTTTCAATTTCTTTAAGCAATTCATGGCCCAGTTGTGGTTAAAAATAATACAACCCCACAAAGATATATTCAGATACACAGTCATCGGCTGACATTTCCTGACTATAGTTCTTTAGGAAGAAAGTGTTTCGAATAGAGACTTGTCACATGGAAACAATATTTGCTTATTCCTGCCTAGGGCTGGAGTTAAGCCACTGAGCCAGAAGCGAAAAGGTCTGCATTCTGCTATTTGAAAATCGAAGCAAGTACAAAAACCCCGTGCTTGCTCTTAAATACTGTGCTTAGGGTTTGCGTTCAGTCTTCAGATCACCCAGCCTTGGTGCTCTGGTGCTGCGTGGCCCAAGCCTGGGCTGCCGCCGCTGTCTGTGTCCCTCGCAGCAGGCGTGTCTTCACCCGAATCAGGCTGGTCCTCCAGTGCCCTCGAGGCTTTTCCCTGTCTGCCCCACCCTCCCCAGCACCCTGGATGACGTCTTCTGCCCTTGTCTCCTCCTTCCTCTCTCTTTCTTTCTCTCCCCCCATCATCTCTGTACAATGATTAGGCATATTTTTTTTAAGGCAAGAAAAGATGAAAGGACCCCTGAGTTTGTTTGTTTAGAAGAGGTGCTGCCAAATAATTAAACAGATCACTAAGTATGGACCAAAAGAAAAATGCTCTTGATCAACAGGATACTGAATTTTTCAAGGAAATTAAGGGGGAAAATTGGTCAACTAAAACAACAACAACAAAACCCGCATGTAATTGGGCATCAAAAGGTTCGCTAAGGAAAACGCTGCTCATTCCGCGTTCTCGGTGAAAAAACGTTCTGCAAACACAGACGTAAAAATCAAACATGTAACATCTGACCCACTCCTAGGTATACACCCGAGGGAATCGAAAATGCAAGTTTACAAAAGATCACGTAGGCAATGCTTATAGCGGCTTTCTTCCTAGTCACCCCAAGCATCAGAACACACTGTGGCAGAGGAGTGGATTAACAAATTGTGATACATTCAGACAATGGAAGGCAGCTCAACATTAAAAGGAATGAACTGCTTATTCACACAACTGCCTGAGAAATTTTACATACGTTTTGCGAGGCAAGACCTAAAGACCCCACTTATGTGACACACTGACAGGGACACAGCTGTGTGCCCAGAAGCGGCTTAGTGACTGCCAGGCTTTGGCGGGAAGGACTGAGCAGAGGACACACGGGCGTCTCTAGGGCGACGGGACTGCGGTGGGCGGTGCTTCTGTGATGGCCACAGGAAGTCCATCAAAGACTGGACTTCACTGCTTGCAAACTAAAAAAGGAAACAACTCAGCCAAGGCACTGGAACGCCCCAGGATGGCGCTTCGACTGTGATAAATGAATGACTGAAGAATGAAACACAGATGTGAGATGCAACCTTACTGAAGAAGTGAGGAAAGGGAAGTGCCCTAACCAGCTTTGGAAAACTGTGTTGACTGGTTGTTTCAAGGCTAAAGGGAAGGGAGTTACACGAAACCAGTGTTTAGTTGGTAAGCCTGTTTCTCACAGGGGTGTGAGTTAGCAGTTCTGAAACTAGCTGCACTGGGGTTAAGCGGGTAAGCAAACTATAGAGAATGGAAGTCAGAGAAAGAGAGAAGTGACAGAGAAGACATGGGAAAAATGGAATGAGCCCATGGGCCTGGACCATGGAGAGGGACACCTGCAGGAACTCCTGGTTATTTAAAAATGTATGCAGACAGATACTGGAACATAGACTTGTGTGTGTGTGGGGGGGGCGGTTAGAATATTTGTGTCAATGTACTAGCTCTGTCTACCGCGAGGCCTAGAAGTGTGACAATCTAGTAGCAACAAGCACACCCAGTACCCAGATCTTTCTAATCCTATTTCCAATAAAAGAAACCAGGAATCTTTTAAGGCCTGGCCAAGTGTGAGGCTGGTGCAGACAGTACACGAAATGAGCCTGCAGCATCTCCTGGTTCCAGGGGGGAAGGAAATGCTAAGCAAAAAGAAAACCAAACAAGCAAAAGAATCAAAGGGACACACAGAAGCCAACCTGAAAAAACTCCCAAGGCTGGAATAATCTGAGCCACAAATTAAAAACAGATTATAACTCAAGGAATAACATAAATGCCCATGCCCATAATAATATAATAAATGACTGGATAAAAAAATACATGGGGAGAAGAGACAAATCTTTGTTAGAGAAGAATTCAAGATAATAAACGTAGAAAGAATGAGGGAAACGGAACTTCACCACAATACCTGCTACGAGCAAGATCCCCTGACGATAAAATTTAAGGAGAAACAGGTATTTGAATAGCCCTAAAATATCTCCTCAGAGTATCAGCTGATTGCTGCGACAGTTTTAACAGGTGCCCACGCCCACATGCCGTGAACTCCCTGATGTTCAAGCTGGCTTTAGAAAAGGCAGAGGAACCAGAGATCAAATTGCCAACATCCGCTGGATCATGGAAAAAGCAAGAGAGTTCCAGAAAAACATCTACTTCTGCTTTATTGACTATGCCAAAGCCTTTGACTGTGTGGATCACAATAAACTGTGGAAAATTCTGAAAGAGATGGGAATACCAGACCTGGCAGAGGAACCAGAGATCAAATTGCCAACATCCGCTGGATCATGGAAAAAGCAAGAGAGTTCCAGAAAAACATCTACTTCTGCTTTATTGACTATGCCAAAGCCTTTGACTGTGTGGATCAAATAAACTGTGGAAAATTCTGAAAGAGATGGGAATACCAGACCACCTAACCTGCCTCTTGAGAAATCTGTAGGCAGGTCAGGAAGCAACAGTTAGAACTGGACATGGAACAACAGACTGGTTCCAAATAGGAAAAGGAGTACGTCAAGGCTGTATATTGTCACCCTGCTTATTTAACTTCTATGCAGAGCACATCATGAGAAACACTGGGCTGGAAGAAACACAAGCTGGAATCAAGATTGCTGGGAGAAATATCAATAACCTCAGATATGCAGAAGACACCACCCTTATGGCAGAAAGTGAGGAGGAGCTAGAAAGCCTCTTGATGAAAGTGAAAGAGGAGAGTTAAACAGTTGGCTTAAAGCTCAACATTCAGAAAACGAAGATCATGCCATCTGGTCCCATCACTTCATGGGAAATAGATGGGGAAACAGTGGAAACAGTGCCAGACTTTATTTTTTGGGCTCCAAAATCACTGCTGATGGTGACTGCAGCCATGAAATTAAAAGACACTTACTCCTTGGAAGAAAACTTATGACCAACTTAGTTAATATATTCAAAAGCAGAGACATTACTTTGCCGACTAAGGTCCGTCTAGTCAAGGCTATGGTTTTTCCTGTGGTCATGTATGGATGTGAGAGTTGGACTGTGAAGAAGGCTGAGCGCCGAATAATTGATGGTTTTGAACTGTGGTATTGGAGAAGACTCTTGAGAGTCCCTTGGACTGCAAGGAGATCCAACCAGTCCATTCTGAAGATCAACCCTGGGATTTCTTTAGAAGGAATGATGCTAAAGCTGAAACTCCAGTACTTTGGCCACGTCATAAGAAGAGTTGACTCATTGGAAAAGACTCTGACGCTGGGAGGGACTGGGGGCAGGAGGAGAAGGGGACGACAGAGGATAAGATGACTGGATGGCATCACAGATTCAATGGACATGAGTCTGAGTGAACTCCGGGAGATGGTGATGGACAGGGAGGCCTGGGGTGCTGTGATTCATAGGGTCGCAAAAGTCGGACACGACTGAGTGACTAAACTGAACTGAACAGCTCTCTTTATAGTCCAACTTTCACATCCATACATGACTACTGGAAAAACCATAATCTTGACCAGATGAACCTTTGTCAGCAAAGTAATGTCCTTGCTTTTTAATATGCTGTCTAGGTTGGTCATAGCTTTTCTTCCAAGGAGTAAGTGTCTTTTAATTTCATGGCTACAGTCACCATCTGCAGTGATTTTGGAACCAAGAAAAGAAATTCTGTCACTGTTTCCATTGTTTCCCCATCTATTTGCCGTGAAGTGATGTGACTGGATGCCATGATCTTTGTTTTTTGAATGTTGAGCTTTAAGCCAAATTTTTCACCGTCCTCTTTCACTTTCATCAAGAGGTTCTTCAGTTCCTCTTCACTTTCTGCCATAAGGCTCATGTCATCTGCATATCTGAGGTTTTTGATATTTCTCCCAGCAATCTTGATTACAGCTTGTGCTTCCTCCAGTCTGGCATTTTGCATGATATACTCTGCATAAAAGTTAAATAAGCAGGGTGACAATACACAGCCTTGATGTACTCCTTTCCCAATTTGGATCCAGTCCATTGTTTCATGTCCGGTTCTAACTGTTGCTTCTTGACCTGCATACACATTTCTCAGGAGGCAGGTAAGGTGATCTGGTATTTCCATTGCTTTTAAGAATCTTCCACAGTTTGTTGTGATCCACACAGTCAAAGGTTTTGGCATAGTCAATAAAGCAGAAGTAGATGTCTTTCTGGAACTCTCTTTCTTTTTCTGTGATCCAACGGATATTGACAATTTGATCTCCTGTTCCTCTGCCTTTTCTAAATCCAACTTGAATATCTGGAAGTTCTCGGTTCACGTACTGCTAAAGCCTGGCTTGGAGAATTTTGAGCATTACTTTACTAGCATGTGAGATGAGTGCAAATGTGTGGTAGTTTGAGCATTCTTTGGCATTGCCTTTCTTTGGGGTTGGAATGAAAACTGACCTTTTCCAGTCCTGTGGCCACTGCTGAGTTGTCCAAATTTGCTGGCATATTGAGTTCAGCACTTTCACAGCATCATCTTTCAGGATTTGAAATAGCTCCACTGGAATTCTATCACATCCACTAGCTTTGTGTGTAATGATGCTTCCTAAGGCTCACTTGACTTCAAATTCCAGTATTCTGGCACTAGGTTAGTGATCAAATCATCGTGGTTATCTGGGTCAGTAAGATCTTTTTTGTATAGTTCTTCAGTGTATTCTTACCACCTTTTCTTAATATCTTCTGCTTCTGTTAGGTCCATACTGAAGCATATACAGTACCATATGTAAAATTAGACTGCCAGTGGGAATTTGCTGTATGACACAGCAAGCTCAAATCAGGTAATCTGTGACAACCTAGATGGATTGGATGGGTTGGGAGATGGGAAGGGACATATGTATACCTATGGCTGATTCATGTTGCTGTATGGCAGAAACCAACACAATATTGTAAAGCAATTATCCTACAATAAAAGTAAATAAGGTTTGAAAGAATATAGGTAGTTTTCAGACTATGGAGCTGGATGGGCTTGTCTGAGAAGCTGATATAGGTAGAGTATTATAAGAAACAAAAGAGAAAAGAAAGGATTCTACAGACAGAAGAAATATCTAGTGACTTAGAAAGAGAAAGAATTTCATGTAAGTCAAATAGAGAAAGTGAGAAGACAGTGAGAGAGAGAGAGGAGAGATGGAGGGAAAAATAAAGAAATCTAGAGTTGTAGGAACTCCCCTAGCAGTCCAATGGTTAAGAGTCTGCATTCCAATGCAGGGGATGTGGGCTCAATCCCTGGTCAAGGAACTAAGATCCCACATGTCACATAGTGGGGGGGAAAAAAAAAAAATCTAGAGCTACATATATTAAAAAAAAGACATTTAAGCAAATCTTTGTGTTATTCTCCAGCTAGATAGATCTATTCAGTTTCAGATATAAGGTAGACACAAAAGTGGATTAAATTATAGAGGAATAAGCAAATTGTATTTGTTAACTCACATAGCTGTGACAAGAAACATGCAATAGTGATTCTGCTGTTATTAAAAGAAATTTACAATTCCATTTGTGCTCCTCCAGAAACAAACATTTAAAGAGGAAAAAAAAAATATAGGCTTCACTGAATTTAAAGGTACATCAGGTTCTATATTTCTACTCCTTATTAATATTCTCATTTTATCCTTTTCAATTAACTCAGTAGTTTGCTTTTTTGATCTATGTTTTGTATTAGGGTTTTCTTATAGTAGAGTTATAAACCAGATTCATTATAATAAGTTATAATTAAAGTATCAAGCTATGACCTTAGTTACCTCTTTTTCTTAAGATTTGAATGAAATTGTAAACTTCCATTACCTTTAAAAAATACCCTTGAAATATGTAACTTCCTGTTTCTAAGAAAAGAAGGTCAACTAACTTCCTATAAATTACATAGCTTTTGTGATGAAATCAAGAGAAACACGTACAGGAAACAGATGTGTGGGAGTTACATCTTTATTTGAATGCAAAAAAATTCTGAGACTTTAGTGAAAAATGAGTTTTCTTAAAACCTGGCAAATTGAAAAGTTACTCCAACATTGAAAGTAAGATGTTGCCTATATTATCTACAACTGGTTTATTATGCAGCCCCTTTGCAAGATTTATTGGGCTTCCCAGTGGCTCAGTGATAAAGAAACCATCTGCAATGCAGGAAACAAAAGAGACGTGGGTTCAACCCCTGGATCAGAAAGATCCTCTGGAGAAAGGGATGGCAATCCACTCCAGGATTCTTGCCTGGGAAATCCCATGGATAGAGAAATCTAGTGAGCTACAGTCGGTGGGGTCACACAGAGTCAGACAAGACTGAAGCGAATGAACATGAACAAGATTTATTATTAAATATCTCCTTTTTACCAACTTGTGTAATTGTATCATTTTAGAATTACACCTTTGCAGGTTAAGTTTAGATCAGTTGCTCAGCCATGTCCGACTCTTTGTGACCCCATGGGCCTCATCACGCCAGGCCTCCCTGTCCATCACCAACTCCTGGAGTTTACTCAGACTCATGTCCATTGAGTCAATGATGCCATCCAACCATCTCATCCTCTGTCATCCCCTTCTCCTCCCACCTTCAATCTTTCCCAGCATCAGGTTCTTTTCAAATGAGTCAGCTCTTCACATCAGGTGGACAAAGTATTGGAGTTTCAGCTTCAACATGAGTCCTTCCAATGAATATTCAGGACTGATTTCCTTTAAGATGGACTGGTTGGATCTCCTTGCAGTTCAAGGGACTCTCAGGAGTCTTCTCCAAAACCACAATTCAAAAGCATCAATTCTTCAGTGCTCAGCTTTCTTTATAGTCCAACTCTCACATTCACACGTGACTACTGGAAAAACCATAGCCTTGACTAGATAGACCTTTGTTGGCAAAGTAATGTCTCTGATTTTTAATATGCTGTCTAGTGAGTGAACTCCAGGAGTTGTTGATGGACAGGGAGATCTGGCTTGCTGCAATTAATTGGGTCACAAAAAGTCGGACATCACTGAGCGACTGAACTGAACTCAACTGAACTAGGTTGGTCATAACTTTCCTTCCAAAGAGTAAGCGTCTTTTAATTTCATAGCTGCAGTCACCATCTGCTGTGATCTCGGAGCCCATAAAAATAAAGTCTGCCACTGTTTCTATTGTTTCTCCATCTATTTGCCATGAAGTAATGGGACCAGATGTCATGATCTTAGTTTTCTGAATGTTGAACTTTAAGCCAACTTTTCCACTCTCCTCTTTCACTTTCATCAAGAGGTTCTTTAGTTCTTCATTTTCTGCGATAAGGGTGATGTCATCTGCATATCTGAGGTTATTGATATTTCTTCCCGCAATCTTGATTCCAGCTTGTGCTTCATCCAGCCCAGCGTTTCTCATGATGTACTCTGCATATAAGTTAAATAAGCAGGGTGACAATATACAGCCTTGATGTATTCTTTTTCCTATTTTGAACCAGTCTATTGTTTCATGTCCAGTTCTAACTGTTGCTTCCTGACCTGCATACAGATTTCTCAAGAGGCAGGTCAGGTGGTCTGGTATTCCCATCTCTTTCAGAATTTTCCACAGTTTATTGTGATCCATGCAGTCAAAGACTTTGGCATAGTCAATAAAGCAGAAATAGATGTTCTTCTGGAACTCTTGCTTTTTCGATGATCCAGCAGATGTTGGCAATTTGATCTCTGGTTCCTCTGTCTTTTCTGAAACCAGCCAGAACATCTGGAATTTCACAGTTCATGTATTGTTGAAGACTGGCTTGGAGAATTTTGAGCATTACTTTACTAGTGTGTGAGGTAAAATGATTTATTTATAAGGTTTATATCTCAAACTGGACTGTAGACATTCAAGGCAAGGATCATGGCATTCATCATTTTACTTCTCGTGGTTCTTATTTCTTTGATATTTATTGAGAAGCATGGCACTCTAGTGTTTTGCAGTTTAAAGTCTCAATAAATAAGGATTTTCCTATTTGCTTAATCAATTTAATATTGGATAAGCGACAGAGGATGAGATGGCTGGTAGCATCACTGACTCAATGGACGTTAGTTTGAGTGAACTCCAGGAGTTCATGATGGACAGAGAGGTCTGGTGTGCTGCAAGTCATGTGGTCACAAAGAGTCGGATACGACTGAGCAACTGAAGTGAAGTGAAGTGAAGTCGCTCAGTCGTGTCCGACTCTTCGCGACCCCATGGACTGTAACCTACCAGGCTCCTCCCTCCATGGGATTCTGCAGGCAAGAGTACTGGAGTGGGTTGCCATTTCCTTCTCCAAGGGATCTTCCTGACCCAGGGATCAAACCCGGGTCTCCAGCATTCCAGGCAGATGCTTTAACCTCTGAGCCACCAGAGAAGCCTGAAGCTATGTTGCATTTTTGAATATTAGATGTTTATTGAATTTACAATTAAATTGTCTTCAATTCAGTACACCTGTCATTCAAGCCCATTAGTCATTGGTCTTTGAAAAAATGTATATATATATATATATATATATATATATATAGGCTTTTGCCATTTCCTTCTCCAGGGGAATGATAATTATAAATATAAATTTTGTCTTCCCAGCATCTTCCTTCCTATTTCTTTGGGAAACTTTTCAGCTCACATAATGTGGTCTTGGGAGATTGTCAACGTGATTGTACCATTCTCTTGGTTAAAATGATTACTTTAAAAATGGGCAGCTGATCAACAGGCACATGAAAACATGCTCAACAGCAACTAATCATCAGGGAAAATGTAAATCAGAATTACAATGAAATATCACTTCACACCTGACAAAACAGTTACAAAAAGAAAACAAATAATAAGTGTTGGTGAGGATGTAGAAAAAAGAGAACTTTGCTGCACTGTTGTCAGGAATGTAAATTGGTGTGGTGATGGTGGAAATAGTATGGAGAGTCCTCCAAAAATTAAAAAAGAATCATATGAACCAGCAATTCCATTTTATCTGAAGAAAATCAAAACATTAATTTGAAAAGATGTAGGCATCCTTATGTTCACAGGAGCATTATTTACCATAGCCAAGAAATGGAAGCAACCTAAGTGCCCGTCAGTAGATGGATGGATAAAGAAGATGAAATAAAATATTAGTCAGCCATAAAAGAAAAAGAAATCTTGCCATCTGCAACAACATGGATGGATCTAGAAGGTATTATGCTAAGTGAAAGATCACACAAAGAAAAATACTGTATGATTTCTCTTATACATGGGATCTAAAAGAATAATGAACAAAAGTAATGAAACAGAAACCAAGTAATAGATACACAGAACAGTTGGTTACCAAAGGGAAGGAGAGTGGTGGAAGGTGGGACGTAGGTAAGGAAGATTAAGAGATACAAAGTTCCCTCACTTTTCTTTTTCTTCCTTTTTCTTTCTTTCTTTTTTTTTTTTTGATGCAGTCTGTGTTTTTCCCTCTTTTTTTTTTTTCTATACAGTAGAAAAGAACACAACATTGTAAATCAACCATACTTCAATAAAAAAATAATTTAAAAAAGAGATACAAATTTTCAGTTGCAAAATAAATGAGTCACAGTTAAGAAATGTACCATCTGGGGAATATAGTTAATAATTAAGTAAAATCTTGTTTGGTGACAGATGAAATCTAGATTTATCATGTTTTGAAATTCAGAGGAATATTGAATCACTATGTTGTGTATTAGGAATTAATATAGTGTAAGTCAACCATACTTCTAAAACCAACAAACTCATAGAAAAAGAGATCAGATTAGCGGCTATCAGAGGTGGAGGGAAGGGGGTAGAAAGGAAATTGGATTAAGGTGATTAAAAGTTACAAATTCTAGCTGCAAGATTAATAAGTACTAGGAATGTAGTGTACAATATGATAATTAACACTGGCTTCCCTGGTGGCTCAGAGGTTAAAGTGTCTGCCTGCAATGCGGGAGACCTGGGCTTGATCCCTGGGTCAGGAAGATCCTCTGGAGAAGGAAATGGCAACTCACTCCAGTATTCTTGCCTGGAGAATCCCATGGATGGAGGAGCTTGGTGGGCTATAGTCCATGGGGTCGCAAAGAGTCAGACATGACTGATTGGCTTCACTATATTATATGTGAAAAGTATTAGGAAAGTTAATCTTAAGAGTTCACATCTCAATTTAAAAAGTTATTTTTCTATTTCATTTCATTTCAGTTCAATTCAGTCACTCAGTTGTGTCCGACTCTTTGTGACCCCATGAATTGGAGCACACCAGGACTCCCTGTCCAGCACCAACTCCCGGAGTTCACCCAAACTCATATCCATCGAGTCGGTGGTGTTACCCAGCCATCTCATCCTCTGTCATCCCCTTCTCCTCCTGCCCCCAATCCCTCCCAGCATCAGAGTCTTTTCCAATGAGTCAACTCTTCACATGAGGTGGCCAAAGTACTGGAGTTTCAGCTTTAGCATCATTCCTTCCAAAGAACACCCAGGACTGATCTCCTTTAGAATGGACTGGTTGGATCTCCTTGCAGTCCAAGGGACTTTCAAGAGTCTTCTCCAACACCATAGTTCAAAAGCATCAATTCTTCGGTGCTCATTTATGTTGTATCTATATGAGATGACTGATGTTCAGTCAACCAGTCGTTGGAATCATTTCATGATGTATATAGGTCAAATCACTGTGCTGTATGCATTAACACTTCTGTAAATAAAGTCATGTATGCTTTGCTTTTGTATGAGTCATTTTTATGTTTTCTACAAATGTGGGAGGGGGGGTTCATGCAAAATATGCACTTCCATGTGTTTACTGGAGAGTCAAAACATTCATATGTACCTTCAGAAATGTCAGATGCAAGAGAGTTGGAGAAGCAGGTATTACAGAGATATACGCTACAGAAAAATTCTGCATTTGCTCATTCCTCTGTAGGACTGCTCTTGGGATGAAAAGATTACATGGATCATCAAAAAAATAAATAGATCAAGGATGAAGCTCTACTTTTTTTTTTTTTGCTAAATTTTGCCTCCAATGTTTCTTTAGACTGTGTTTTAGGTCAGGTTCCTCAGGAAACAAACTCTCAGGTGGAGCTTTGCATACAGGTGGTTAACTAGGGAGGTACCCCCAAATCAACATCTGTGGGAGAGAAAGAGAAACTTCTGTCCGGGTGGAGGGAAACTGAACTGTGTGACTCAGTCCCAACAAAACCTTTAGTTGCCACCATAGAGAGCTCTGAATCTGAGTGGTCCTTAAGGCAGGTCTGGCATAAGGCAAGTTTATAGTCTTGCATGGAATAGTCATTTGATGCAGTTATTTCTGAGGGAGAATGTGTCTTTGAGAAGGTGGTATGTTTTGGCTGAAAGCCATACCATAGAGATTCAGCTGAAAACTTTGAACACCAATTCCTATCAACTGAGGGAATGAATTCTTCAGTAAAGGATGGGGCCATGCTACTGCATCTATCACAGATAAAAAATTATTTTCTAAACCAAAAGACATAAAAGTAAAAATATATATATATATAATTTTCTTGATTAAAATCTTTTGCTTAAGGCTAGAATCATATATTAAAATGTCTATTAAAAATACCCAGTTGAATCCCCTACAAGGTCTAGAAACTAACCTCATCATGTTGATTCTCTCCAAGTCCAGTCTTATTCTTTATGTTACTTAAGGAACACTGCCTGCTGCACACAATTTTCTGAATCAAAACACAAGGACAATATCTGACTTTCTATTTCTGCATCTCCTCTCCTTGAATTCCCTTATCAAATTAATCAAATAATTATTTACCAATTGTGTCTTTAATTCAACAACTTTCCTTCATTTCAACTGCCACCACTTTAGACTTGAATACAATCATGTCTTTAAGACAACTGTTCCAGTACTTTCTATATAAGTCAGTCTGACCTCTAAAAATGAATATCTGAACCCAGTTAGTAGCCAACTTAGAACACTGCAGAGATTTACCACTGTATTTATAATAATTCTAAACCATTTAACAACATTTATTTGGCTCTTTGTAATTTGGCTCTAATTTTTGCTTCACTCTCTAGTCTCACTTTACTCCACGTTATTGGATTTCTTTGTATGTGTGTGTATAGCTCAGTTGTGTCCAACTCTCTGTGACCCCTTAGACTGTGGCTCTCCAGACACCTCTATCCATGGAATTCTTCAGGCAAGAATACTGAAGTGGGTTGCCATTTCCTTCTCCAGGGGATCTTCCTGACATGAATCAAATCTGGATCTCACACATTGCAGGCAAATTCTTTACTATCTGAGCCACCAGGGAAGCCCTTTGGATTTCTTTCAATCTCTCTAATTGACTATTCCTCATCCTATCTTTGAGACTTGTACTATTTGTCCCAATCAAAAGCTCTTCTCCTGTCTTATTTCAGTTTAGTTCAGTTCAGTTCAGTTGCTCGATCATAACCAACTCTTTGCAACCACATGGATTGAAGTATGCCAGGCTTCCCTGTCCATCACCAACTCCTGGAGTTTACTCAGACTCATGTGCCATTGAGTCAGTGACGCCATCCAACCATCTCATCCTCTGTCATCCCCTTCTCCTCCTGCCCTCAGTCTTTCCCACCATCAAGGTCTTTTCCAATGAGTCAGTTCTTCCCATCAGGTGGCCAAAGTATTGGAGTTTCAGTCAACATAAGTCCTTCCAATGAACACCCAGGACTGATCTCCTTTAGGATGGACTGGTTGGATCTCCTTGCAGTCCAAGGGATTCTCAGGAGTCTTCTCCAACATCACAGTTCAAAAGCATCAATTCTTCAGCGCTCAGCTTTCTTTATAGTCCAACTCTCACATCCATAAATGACTACTGAAAAAGCCATAGCTTCGACTAGATGGACCTTTGTTGGACCTGTCTTATTTACCACATATTAAATATGAAGTAAACTTTTACTCCTCATATTAAATATTACTTTTTACATAACGCTATCCTCATACTTGAGTAAACACCCCAATATGTTTCTATGTGCTGTGCTGTGCTTAGTTGCTCAGTCATTGTGATCCCATGGACTGTAGCCTGCTAAGCTCTTCTGTTCATGGAGATTCTCCAGGCAGGAATACTGGTTAGGTCTCTTTATTTTTATTATCAATATAAGAAACAAGCTTCATAAAGAAACTAAAGACCTATATATAGAAAACTATAAAACACTGGTGAAAGAAATCAAAGAGGACTCTAAAAGATAGAGAAATATACCATGTTCATGGATTGGAAGAATCAATATAGTGAAAATGAGTATACTACCCAAAGCAATTTATAGATTCAATGCAATCTCTATCAAGCTACCAACAGTATTTTTCACAGAACTAGAACAAATAATTTCACAATTTGTATGGAAATACAAAAAACCTCGAATAGCCAAAGCAATCTTGAGAAAGAACAATGGACCTGGACAAATCAACCTGCCTGACTTCAGGCTCTACTACAAAGCCACAGTCATCAAGACGTATGGTACTGGCACAAAGACAGAAATATAGATCAATGGAACAAAGTAGAAAGCCCAAAGATAAATCCATGCAGCTATGGACACCTTATCTTTGAAAAAAGAGGCAAGAATATACAATGGATTAAAGACAATCTCTTTAACAAGTGGTGCTGGGAAAACTGGTCAACCACTTGTAGAAGAATGAAACTAGATCACTTTCTAACACAATACACAAAAATAAACTCAAAATGGATTAAAGATCTACATGTAAGACCAGAAACTATAAAACTCCTGGATGAGAACATAGCCAAAACACTCTCTGACATACATCACAGCAGGATCCTCTATGACCCACCTCCCAGAATATTGGAAATAAAAGCAAAAATAAACAAATGGGACCTAATTAAACTTAAAAGCTTCTGCACAACAAAGGAAACTGTACACAAAGTGAAAAGATAGCCTTCAGAATGGGAGAAAATAAAGCAAATGAAACAACTGACAAACAACTAATCTCAAAAATATACAAGCAACTCCTGCAGCTCAATTCCAGAAAAATAAACGACCCAATCAAAAAATGGGCCAACGAACTAAATAGACATTTCTCCAAAGAAGACATACAGATGGCTAACAAACACATGAAAAGATGCTCAACATCACTCATTATCAGAGAAATGAAAATCAAAACCACAACGAGGTACCATTTCATGACATAAATCACAGCAGGATCCTCTATGATCCACCTCCCAGAATACTGGAAATAAAAGCAAAAATAAACAAATGGGATCTAATTAAAATTAAAAGCTTCTGCACAACAAAGGAAACTATAAGCAAGGTAAAAAGACAGCCTTCTGAATGGGAGAAAAAAATTGCAAATGAAGCAACTGACAAACAACTAATCTCAAAAATATACAAGCAACTCCTGCAGCTCAATTCCAGAAAAACAAACTACTCAATCAAAAAATGGGCCAAAGAACTTAATAGACGTTTCTCCAAAGAAGACATACAGATAGCTAACAAACACATGAAAAGATGCTCAACATCACTCATTATCAGAGAAATGCAAATCAAAACCACAATGAGGTACCATTTCACGCCAATCAGAATGGCTGCGATCCAAAATTCTACAAGCAATAAATGCTGGAGAGGGTGTGGAGAAAAGGGAACCCTCTTACACTGTTGGTGGGAATGCAAACTAGTACAGCCACTATGGAGAACAATGTGGAGATTCCTTAAAAAACTGGAAATAGAACTGCCTTATGACCCAGCAATCCCACTGCTGGGCATACACACCGAGGAAACCAGAATTGAAAGAGACACGTGTACCTTAGTGTTCATCGCAGAACTGTTTATCATAGCCAGGACATGGAAGCAACCTAGATGTCCATCAGCAGACGAATGGATAAGAAAGCTGTGGTACATATACACAATGGAGTATTACTCAGCCATTAAAAAGAATACATTTGAATCAGTTCTAATGAGGTGGATGAAACTGGAGCCTATTATACAGAGTGAAGTAAGCCAGAAAGAAAAACACCAATACAGTATACTGACACATATATATGGAATTTAGAAAGATGGTAATGATAACCTCGTATGCGAGACAGCAAAAGAGACACAGATGTATAGAACAGTCTTTTGGACTTTGTGGGAGAGGGAGAGGGTGGGATGCTTTGGGAAAATGGCATTGAAACGTATATAATATCATATAAGAAATGAATTGCCAGTCCAGGTTTGAATCAGGATACAGGATGCTTGGGGCTGTTGCACTGGGATGACCCAGAGGGATGGTATGGAGAGGAAGGTGGGAGGGGGATTCAGGATGGGGAACACGTGTACACCCGTGGCAGATTCATGTTGATGTATGGCAAAACCAATACAATATTGTAAAGTAATTAGCCTCCAATTAAAATAAATAAATTTAAAATTTTTAAAAAGACTTCCAAAATCTCTTGGAGACATTGTAATTTCCTCAAAGTGTGCCTTAAAGACTTAACAGTATTAATGCAAATAACCCTTGTAATATATGCCCAAGGAAAATAGTATTTTTAATCATAGAGTCACAGAGAACTTTTATAAAGTCATATTATGTGTTTCCCATCTCTACTGAAATTATCCAGGTTAAAAAGTTGACACAAACAGGACTCTTGTTTCCTACTAACAAACTAAAACATAATCCATTAGTTCACTCTTCAAATATTTTCTAATCCTATTAGAAATAGTTACTGATTTAGATGGGTTTCCTTGGTGGCTCATTGGTAAAGAATCCATCTATCAACGCAGAAGATATGGGATCAATTCCTGGATAGGGAAAATCCCTGGTAGAAGAAAACGGTAACCCTCTCCAGTATTCTTGCCTAGGAAATCCCACGGACAGAGGAGCATGGCAGGCTACAGTCCATGGGGTCACAAAATGAGTGAGACAGGACTTAGTGACTATATCAAAAACAATTGATTTATATAAAATATCATGAAGAGAAAAGTGTTTCGGTGTGTGTGTGTGTGCATGCTCAGTCATGTCTGAACACTCTTTGCAACCCCATGGACTGTAGCTCGCCAGGCTCCTCTGTCCATGGTATTCTCCAGGCAAGAATACTGGAGTGAGTTGCCATTTCCTTCTCCATGGGATCTTCCCAACCCACGGATAGAAACTACGTCTCTTGAGTCTCTAGTCTACCCCTTCTCCAGCGGATCTTCCTGACCTAGGAATAGAACTGGGGTCTCTGGCATTGCAGGTGGATTCTTTACCATCTGAGCCACCAGGATTTGGGGGATAGAGCCAATTATGGCTAGACTGGGGAAAGTTACAGTTAAGCCCTTAGTGAGAGAAGATATGCTTGAGGTGGTACAGACAGCATTGCTTGCATTTGGTTTTCTTACCTAGTTAAGCTTGAAGCAATCCTGCTCTTTCCATTTGTTTAAGCTGTCTAGGTTAGAAGAAGCTGTGGGCCAAACTTCCTATTTATATTTGCCCATCTGAAGATATTCACAAAGACTTCTGTTTCATTTATTTCTCACTTTAATCAATAGTTATAGGCCATTTTAGCATGAAGATAATGATGAAAAGGAATAAAGGGAAGCAAAGGTGCAAAGGAAAATAGAGACCAGGGGTGGATGGGAAGCAAGCAAGCAAACAAACAAAACTCTGGAAGAATTTGTTTCTACTGGTTAAAAAACCAGAATGAAGGTAAGGGAAGGATGATTTACTAAATTAGGTTTCCTGAATAATCTGCTCTTTATTCTTAGAAACAAGGTAGGAGACAGGGTCTGAGACAAGTAGGATTCCCCTTCTTTAGCTGTGTTTCCTTACTGTTTTAATCCATGTTAATCATTTTGTGGAACAGAAATAATTGCTGAAAGAGTACAATTTTCAAAATGATTGACTATTACTTATGATGTAGAGAAAGAAGTTCTGTCAAGCTGACTGACTCACTAAAGAAGACAATTTTCCTGTATAATAAATTGTTATGAGAAAGGTGACCAGACATCAACATAATGTCTATTTCTTCAGGTCCTCAATAAATGCAATTAAATGCTTCCCTTCCCCTTCAATGAATGACCAGGTTTGATAACCAGATAGAATAGAACAAGTGTGGAACAGCAAGTAGGACTTCCAGTATGATCTAGTAATTTTTTATATTCAGGTTGCCTATGAGCCACATTAATATTGATGATTCAGGGATTACAGATGTCTAATTTTTTCTTAAGAGTGTGCCAGCTAGTGGGATTCATAGCTGTTCTCCTTATGCAAGTAGGTATTTTCACACACACTTTGATTTGAAGGGTTTCTCAAGTTTCCACCTATCCAACAGTAGTTTTCTATTTATCTATCAAAGTGCTACTGTACTTTACTACTTTAGGAATTCCATGATTTAAAAACAAAGACCAGATTATTAGAAGGCAAAAGAGAGAGGCTCTTCATAGATTGAATGAGACAACCAAGATATTTGGCCAAGATCATGAAGCCAAAATTTATGTTTTTGAGGAAGATAAGGAAAGAGTGAAAATTTTGCTTCTTTATTATTAGCAAAGGCTTTAACCCAAACTCCCATATGTAGATAGCTGTGTTAAATCACTTCAGAGACTTGATTTATATTGATTGCTATTTATTTGTTTTAAACTCATTTATTTTTGCCTCATAGACTCAGATAGTGATTCCTTTTCCTTGGGGATAATATGAATCTTGCACAGCTTTCTCAAAACAGAAGGCCCCTCCCAGGTGGGATGTAGCCTTAGTCCAATTTACCTAAAGTGTGTAATATATTAGTAAAGCTGCTATGAGCACTTATGTATAAATATTTTTGTGGGCATTTATTTTAACTTCTTTAGATAAATATCTAGGAAAGGAGCTGCTGGATCATGTGGTAAGCATGCATTTAACTTGAAAGATACTGCCAAAGTGTTTTCTAAAGTGGTTGTCCCACTTTAAGTAGCCTCACCAGCAGGCAGAGAGTTGCCTCACACCTTCCACAATACTTGTTACAGCAAGTGATAATTGGCAACAGATGAGTGGCTCTTCTATATTAATATAATGATTAATATAATTTAATATTAATATACTAATACTGCTGCTGCTGCTGCTAAGTCACTTCAGTCTTGTCTGACTCTGTGCAACCCCAGAGATGGCAGCCCACCAGGCTCCTCCATCCCTGGGATTCTCCAGGCAAGAACACTGGAGTGGGTTGCCATTTCCTTCTCCAATGCATGAAAGTGAAAAGTGAAAGTGAAGTCGCTCAGCTGTATCCGACTAGTAGAGACCCCATGGGCTGCAGCCTACCAGCCTCCTCTGTCCATGGGATTTTCCAGGCAAGAGTACTAATACTACTCAGCAGCAAAAAGAAATAATCTACCGATACAAAACAACATGACTATATTTTTAAAAATCTTGCCAAGTGAAAGAAGCCAGACACAAAAGGATACAGAGTACATGAGTCCATATTTCTGAAGCTTTAGAAAAAGCAGAACTAACCTACAGAGACCAGAAGCTTTTCAGTGGTTGCCTGAGGCATAAGGTATGCAGTGATGGAGGCAGGGGCATAACTGGGAAGGACACAGGGACCTTGTGTGTGGGTTGATAGAAATAATCTATATTTTGAATGAGACGATAGTTACATAAGTATACATCTATCTCAAAATGTAACAAGTTTATAGTATTTATAGTATATAAATAAATTTTATATTAATATTCATTTTATTGTATATATATTAATCTCAAAACAGTTTTGTTTTTAAATGAAAGGAAAATCAATCTAGTTTTGAAAGTTAAAGAAGGGGAGAAGAGAGAGAAGGTGAATCCAAAGAAGACCAGTGTTCAAGAAAAGCTTCACCTTGAAGCAGAGTGGCCCTAAGGACGTTTGAACTGCTCTTGTTCCTAGAATGTGGTGTGGGGAGTGAAGCCCGAGCTCTCACTGGAAGCCAAATCTGTCTGAATTAGTTGCCAAGATGGGTGTCTGGCTGTTAAGGTAGGAAAGATTCTGTGAAGGACAGAAGGGAAATGTCTAAAATCAACTTCTTCTGGTTCACACATGGGCTTTGTCTGAACCTAGTGGTATTAGCCTCTTCCATTGGCTTTGTTTCTTTGTTCTGCTTGGTTTTAAACACTTGCATCCTTTTGATGGATTTCCTTAACCAGTTTCTCTCCCTAGTCCTGGTTTTTGTGTGCAATTTCCCTATTTTGTCATTTGGGATATGATAACAGAGTTTTGAAAATCTTTCTGCCATTGGTATATCCAAATATCTCTTTTTTGGGGTGCCTAATAATGCAAAACAAGTAATATCATCTTTATTATGATTCATGATAATTCATATGGTTCATGATAATTCATGATTAAGTTGGAGGAATTTTATTCTACAGTCTTGATTTCAGCTAGAAAATACTGAGAAGCAAATATTTAGTTGTATTAATACCATTGACCTTTGTTTTTCTACTTTAGATTTTCAATTTTTCCTTGCATGATATTCAAACTTCATAAGTGATAAAGTTAAAGAATTATTAGTTTCAAACTTCCTACATTCAATGAATTTTAAATCTAAAATATCTATTATAAAAACTTAGTCTTTAATGATGCTATATACAAACAAAATTGTAAAATTTATAAAAAGTAACTTTACCAATTCTCAGAGTTTTCTTGCTGTTGCTGCTGCTGCTGCTAAGTTACTTCAGTCATATCTGACTGTGCAACCCCAGAGATAGCAGCCCACCAGGCTCCCCCGTCCCTGGGATTCTCCAGGCAAGAACACTGGAGTGGGTTGCCATTTTCTTCTCCAATGCATGAAAGTGAAAAGTGAAAGTGAAGTCGCTCAGTCCTGTCTGACACTTATGATCCCATGGACTGCAGCCTACCAGGCTCCTCCATCCATGGTATTTTCCAGGCAAGAGTACTGGAGTGGGTTGCCATTGCCTTCTCCCAGAGTTTTCTTAAATGACATTTGAACACCAAGTGATTATATTTTATTATTTATTAATTATTTACTAAATGAGACAGTATTGCTTGTTCGCTGTCTTCCTTCTTTCTTTCCTTCCTTCTTAAATTTCAAACAAGTGAGTTCAGTTCAGTTGCTCAGTCATGTCCAACTCTTTGCGACCCCATGGACAGCAGCATGCCAGGCTTCCCTGTCCATCACCAACTCCCAGAGCTTACTCAAACTCATGTCCATCGAGTCAGTGATGCTATCCAACCATCTCATCCTTTGTCATCCCCTTCTCCTCCTACCTTCAATCTTTCCCAGCTTCAGGGTCTTTTCAAATGAGTCAGTTCTTCGTATTAGGTGGCCAAAGTATTGGAGTTTCAACTTCAGCATCCATCCTTTTGATGAATATTGAGGACTGATTTCCTTTAGAATTGACTGGTTTGATCTCTTTGCAGACCAAGGGATTCTAAAGAGTCTTCTCCAACACCACAGTTCAAAAGCATCAATTTTTTGGCACTCAGGTTTATAGTCCAACTCTCACATCCACACATGACCACTGGAAAAATCACATCTAGACTACCTGACAGAAATACAATTCCTTTCCATGCTCTTTTATATTATTTTTGCTCATCTGAATAGCCTGAAAAGATAGTATAATTTGGAGAACCTTGCTAAAGTTCCTCTTTGATTGCTTCTCATTTTATTAGAGGAGTACTGAATCAACTTAATAGTCATTCTGGAGAAAGGTACCATATACATTATCAACACCAGCCTGCACCAAGGGAAAAAAAGTCTTTGAATATTGAGATATTAATTAGCAAATATAGAACTAAAAATGATAGATGTAGTTAAATGCTATTTTTGTTATATCAGTCCAGTGCAAGCATTACCAGAAAACAAATGTAAGGGCTACTGAATACTTCTCCATTTAAATGTCATGTATTATAACCATCATTAAGCAAACTGATTGATATTGCTGATATCTGTATCTGAATATCATTATGCAAATGATTTTAAAATTCTTAAACGGAATAAAATTTCAAAAGGTGTAATCTGAGTTTCTGCCCACTAGCTAGATTATCTAAACCTAGTGCTGTCCGTTTTAGGTTAAAGGAGACTCTCAACTCCTCCTCATTATTTTTTCCTCAGAATTGTGTCACTTCTTTGATATCTACAAGTTGTACTGAATGTTTTGTCAGAGCTGGTGTTGACAATAGTGTTGACCCATTGTCTATATGAAGGTCTATAATGAATTCAGGGCTGGTGCTCAAAGGGTGGTGTATTCCACAGAAAAATACCAACAGGGTCAACATTATGTAAAAATGTACAGAAGGTGTACATAAGATAGAAGGAAAATTACAAATTGTTAATTCAAAGCCTTTATTTAATGTGAAAATACGTTAAGAAGTTGGTACAGGTCACGGAGCAAATTAGTGGCAGAACTGAGTTTGGAGCTGGGGGCTCATGAGGGTCTGCTGCCCTGATGGAAAAGTTTGTTGTTTAGCCCTTACCATCTCCCATGCTGATACTGACTGTCATATGCTCTGTTCAACACACGTCTTGATGATCTATTCCAAATTACTGGTTAGAAGAAAAAACTTGACTACAGAGTGTCACAAAATTCTAAGGAGGCCTAAGAGTTTCCTAAACATTCTCCAGGACTAAGCAATTCACTATCTTAAATATAACAGGGTAAAATCTGAGACAATGTAACAAGGATCTTCTATATAGATCTTGAATACATCCTTAAGATTCCCATCTATCTATTGTCCTTCTTACAGTCTCCTAGAGTAACACAGCTCAATAGTCTTCCCAATACTTTAAAAATTGGGTCATGTTTTTCTTTGTTTCAGAATTCATCTCTCCAGACCTATTAAAAGTTATTCACACAATAGTGCCCATATATCTTTGTCATCATCACTTCATTCCCATCACTTCATTCACATTAAGTGAATGTGCTTAATTGCTAATGTTGAACCTCTCACAATTTATTCTATAGTAATAATAATAATTTCAAACACAGACTTAAAATGCAATTTGCTTATGAAAGTTTACATGTGAATAAATACCCCATATAATCTAAATGAGACGATTCTGAGCAGAAATTTTGATGACCCTTTATTTCTAGTCTTATGAATTTGTTTCTGCAAAATCACTCTAGCAGAAGACTTAAAGGGAAAAAAAAAGAAAGGCAGGGGAAATTGGTGGTTTTTTTTTTTCTATATACAAATACAACCCAATCCTGATGATTGCTTCATGCTAAACTTATTTTATGTACATATTATTTAATATTTTAAGGACACTGATGGAAGAGAAAGAAGGAGAATATAAAAACAACATGCAGCCAGAAATGAAGAAAACTCTGAATCAACTGTCTTTGTGTCGGAGATGAAAGAACAAGAACCCTACCACCTTGGCATGCTATTCAGCTACATCACTGTAAATAAGGATATAAGATTTGAGTCAACATCTTGGAATTCAGATTTCCTAAAGTTACACTTTCTTTTTTCGTTCTCAATTACCTTAAGAAAACTTATCCAGATTATCTACATTAGATCATACAGCCAGCCAACAGTTTAGTAGTATTTGTCATTGTTATCGTGTGTGTGTGGGTTGTCATTCCAGGTGGCAAGACTGGACAAAGGTAACAGCTCAATGTTTTGGATAATAAATCATGTAAGGCACTACTTCTTAAAGAAATATGTGTGCTCAGAGTGTTATAGTTGGGCTATAAAGTACATCATCGTGGTCTCTCCATTTATGAAGTACATTTTAATTTCTGGTTCTAAGGGGAAGAATATAAATACATGATGATACAATTTTGCATGTGCTTCAGTATTTAATTTGATTTGAAAATTAGATAGTAGAATATACTGTATTTTTTAAAGTCTTATTACCTCCATTTAACTCCTACAATTTAGGCATTAGAGTCATTTAGTCTCTGCATAATTTTTAATTAGCTCAACTTTCTCTAATTATTACATTAGCTGAAGTTCTTAAAGCCTTCCTGCTCCTTATCTCAGAAGGGTAGAGTATAACAAGGGTGAAGGACCCTTAGAGGACTAAGGAGATAGTAATTTATAATTAATGTGACAAGCTGACATTTCACTTACGATGAAATCATTTTTGAAAAAAGGATATGTCACATTTTAAAAATACATGTATTAGCAAGTACAATTTTTAAAATTGCAATGAATACAATTAAATTGTGTATGTTCTCAAATTCTTTAGCCTTAGGAGAAGGATACTCCTCCTTTAGTATTCAACTGAAGCCCCCAAGTCTCTACCCTGTATAATCAGGCTAGGAGTCCAGTGATCTCTCTAAGTGCTGTATTTCATGAAGTATGAGGAGCTTAACTGTTTACACTTCAAGATCACTGAAGTAGGATGTTTCCTACTGTCTTTGAAACCTTGCAGTCTTTGTTAGCCAGACAACAGTTATGAAAAAAATGAAAGTGAAGTCGCTCAGTCGTGTCCGACTCTTTGTGACCCCATGGACTGTAGCCCACCAGGCTCCTCCCTCCATGGGATTCTCCAGGCAAGAGTACTGGAATGGGTTGCCATTTCCTTCTCCAGGGGATCTTCTCGACCCAGGGATCAAACCCAGGTCTCCTGCATTCCAGGAAGACGCTTTAACCTCTGAGCCACCAGGGTAGAAGAGGTATCATTGTCAAGACATGTGTGACTTTATAGATATCCCTGGTGGCAAAACTGGCTAATGTACATTTCAACATTCTGAACATTTCAATGTAAGGACAATTTGAGGAAGAAATATGATATCTATTTGTTGTACAGAACCCTCATGAATTCCACAGCAAGATTATAAAAAGTATCAGTTTCAAAAATAGGATCACTGGCTTGGAAAAAATATCCCAGAATCAATAGTATTCTTAAGTAGAAAGTTAAAATGTAAATTATAAGAAAAATTTTATGATAACTTAATTGGCAGTGTTTTTTTTTCTTTGTGGTATGTAAAATAACAGTGCACCTTAAAATAATGCCATCTTAGAGTCAAAGAATACCATAATTTTAGAAATTTTCAGGGAGTCATTATATGCTCTACCATTTATATTGACTCTGGCTTTTTGATGATACCTGCCTTCACACACATAACAGGGCCACTTCTTGCACCTCTTGTAATGGCAGTTTGCCTTACGGGGAGCCACAAAGCAGAGCTGCTATCAAGCTATGGCATTAAAAATTCTTCACTGGAGTCTTTGGACGTGAGGGAAAAAAACAAACAACATAATGCCACACAGCAAATTTTAACCTGGAATATCTGGTAGCATACTTTTCCCTGATTCTCCATAGAGACATCCTTTCTAGATTTCTCCTTGTTCTTGCTTCTCTCTATCATTGCAAGAAACAACTTGCCTAGCTAAGAAGGAAATACCTTAGCCAATACTGAAACCACACTGATGTCTAAAAATTTGTCAAGTTTTCTCCCAGTTAAAAATAATGGTGGTCTTTCACATTATTATAGAAAGTAGCTAATGTTCTTATTAACTCAAATTCCTTCCCTCTAGAATAGCAGAGCCTATTAAAATGTCTCTTTGCAAGATGTCTGCATGCTTTCCTAAACCAAAGAACAATATATTCTTAAAGATAAATTCTGCTTCTATTGCTAAAACAAAACAAAACAAAAAAACATGAGGCAGCTTGTTAAAATATCAGCTTGTTTCTGATATATAAAAAATTCGCTGGAAGAAAATATAACAACAACAACAACAATAAACCACTAAGATTTCAAAGACCATCTTGATGATGTGAACTTTGATGCTATTAATATATTTGTGACATTGAAAGTGAAAGTCACTCAAAAAGTCGTGTCTGACTTTTTGTGACCCCATGGACTATACACTCCATGGAATTCTCCAGGCCAAGATACTGGAGTGGGCAGCCTTTTCCTTCTCCAGGGTATCTTCCCAACCCAGGGATCAAATCCACGTTTCCCGCATTGCAGGCAGATTCTTTACCAGCTGAGCCACAAGGGAAGCCCAATATATTTGTGCTAAAAGCTCAATAACACAAATGAATGAGTTTTAATAGATACTGATATCCTCTGAATATATGAATAGCAGACACTCACTAGTGAGTGAGACAGATTTAAAAGCAGGAATTGGTGAGACTTGAGTGCAAATTCTACTTCCAAAGTCTCCAGAATGGGATAAACTAAAGATAGGCAAAGTTACCAATAACTCAACGTGATTTATAAATCCTGCAAATAAAAAACAAAATATGGGCTACAAAGTAAAGCAGTAGTTTTCAAATTTCAGTGTGTTCAACTTTAGAGACATAAGCTTCACCCAAGGAGCTTGTTCAAAACTACAGAGTTCAAACTCCTAGCTTCTAATTATTGAGTTAGTAAGTCTTTGAGAAGTCTAGAAATTTACATTTTGTCACAAAAATATCAGGCAATTCTGAAGCAATAGTTTAAGGCATCATATTAAGGAAGGAAAAAAACTGCTATAATGTCTATATGTCAAATAGGGAAAAAAAAAAAGACGAAAAACCCAAACACATGTTACAATAATATGGCCAAATGGTTTGGATCATTTGCTTGGATATCTGGATATATAGTCAAACAATTAGCAGATTTATGATAAAAATAATTTACAACACTTTTAAGCATCTAATGGACAAATTAGTCCTTCATATTTAATGATCTTCAGAGAAAAAAAAAGTCTTAGTATGATAATTTAATTACATTACTTCAAAAAATGTCAGTTATTTAAAATATGCATACACAGAACATCACAGTCCTGATCTTGTACACTATATTGGTGTTCAGCAGAAAGTAAATTTCAATAATTATCATCATTATACATTAGTTCCCTCATGCAAACACATGCCCCACATAACAGAATCAGAGTGATAAGCAAATGCAAGTTCCTGAGTGCCTTTCTCTAGCAGCCCTTGTGATCATCACCCTCCTCTGTAAAACCTTTAGGTAAGACTTCCATGGAGTTTACTATTACCCTGCTTTTTTGGTTGGAACTAACCAATTCACCTTAAGGCCAGGAACCTCAAAGCATTATACGTATGGACCCTAAGACATGTGCCCCCCGTCCTATTCTCTGTCCGCACTCTGCTTTGACCTCCCCATGTAGCCCCTTAAAACATGTTATGTACTTCCTCCAGGACCCATGAGTAATAAGTTGCTTTATTTGAATTTATTTTATGATCTGTGGTTGAACCTCTCCTCACCATATGGCACCTTGTGCTCCATTTAACAAGTGTTAATTGAACAAAGCCACAACACCAGACAAAGATTTTACCATTTTAGGAATCTTTCTGAATATAATCTTGAATAAATACAAATTTACCTTAATCTATTCCACTACATGCATTTTTTACTGTAATCACTAAACTTCATCACTCTAAGGGTCATTAGTTTTTCCTTAATGACTTGAAGACCATGGTCTCTGATACTAGAATGTTACATAATTAGGAGTTAAACCAACTGAAAGCATAATGCTCTTGTCAATTAGTATCTTAACTTTTCCCCAAATTTTTATTTAATAATATTACTTTGGATAAGAATTAGAGCAAAGGTAGGCTGCAAGACCTTTTAAATTTCCTTCCAACCTAATGATTCATGAATATATTACAGTGCAGTAGAATGTAAATAACTCTATCCTTAAAACACAAATAAATAAATGACACAAATACTTTTTCTTTTTTATATTTAGGTTCAATTCATGTTTGCTCCATTGCTCCCAAATTCCTTGGGGTTATTGCAAGATTGTAAGAGGAAACTTGCTGATGGGTACACAATAAAATTATACAGTAGCCAACCACCTGCCCTCCCACTGCCTGAAAACCAGAGAAGGAAGAATGCAAGATAATTCAACTCATCACTATTTATGTACCTAGAAATATAAAGTTCCATACACACACACACACACAGAGACAGTGAGAGAGCCTGATAGAGGTCACATAAATCAATAACTGTAACAGGGCTACAAAAAATAGCACAAGAATTCATATTCTTTCTAAAGAGAATCTTTTCAATTCCACTCCCTGCCATTCAACCCGTACCACTTAGTGTTAAGCCTTGATTATGATGATTTGATGGATAGAGAAGAGAGAACATAGAAAGAACATGAGAGCTGTAATTGCTTTACATTGGAAAAGGCACGGAGGTATCACTGAGGAAGAGAAGAGAGTGAGAAGGTGGGAGGGCAGGCATCAAAGAGTAGGTGGAGTAGATGGAGTATACTTGACTCAACATTTGAAAGGAAGAGAAAAAAGAAATTTTGGAGTTGCCAAGGGAAATGGAATTTGGAGAGAAATGTGTAAAGCATATTTTATGAAGTTTTGAACTGTATTTTTGTTATTCTCTCTCTTGTTTCTTGTTTATTAAGAAACTTCAGTAAAGATTTTTTATCAAAGATAGAAATATTTCCCAATATTTTGTAATTTGGTTTGTGATTTTTTAAATGCAATGAAATGGAACTTGAAGGAAGATAATGACTCAGATATTTTCAAGTTATATCTGAAACATATATTATCTAAGCTCAGATAATACAAAACTCAAGTCAGGAATTTGTTCTTCCATCAGAAGTGCAAATCTAATTAATATAATCTTTAGGGAGGGGGACTTCCCTGTAGGTGGATTCTGGGTTATCAGTTTGTCTGAGATTTCAAACATAACTATTTAGAGATGAACTTAGAAACGAGGAAAAAAGGAAAGAATGAGTTGTGTGTGTTCTCACTTAAAAAGACTGCCTCTCTGGTTAGATAAGTGTGACTATTCAGACTGCCAATAGGTCTCAAAGTGTCCAGAGTTACAGCCTTGAGTCACTAAACTCTTGAAATAGACTAACACTTAATGGATTCACGGAAACTTATGTATAAGCTTTCATAGGTTATACACATTATTAAGAGGATGTAAAGTTTTTCTCAGAGATCTCCTGTAAGGCAGTACTTTTATCAAATTTTATTTCCTTAACAACCCAATCGAAACAAACAGAATCACACAAAGGTGAACAGATTAACATGCCTAATATGCTAAATCTCCTCTAAATATTTCTAATAACACAAGTAACTCATATTCATTGTGCAAAATAAAAAATTAAAAGGGAAATATCAAATATTCATAGTTGCTCAATATTTTGATATATATATATATAAGCATTAATATTTTTTCCTTAAAATTTTATATAAGCTATCTAATTTGCAGACTTACAGTGGTTCACAGTATTCCTTTTTAATGCTTTGTATTTCTTAAGGTTAATAGTGATGTTCTTTCATCTATGAGTTCAGTAATTTAGTTTTTTCTTGGTTAGGATAATTTCTATTAGTTTCACTTTAGTTCACTGGATCTTATGACTGTAGTGTCCTATGGGCTAAAAAATTTATTCAATAATTTTCAACTACTATACTTCATGGGAAATAGATGGGGAAACAGCGGAAACAGTGTCAGACTTTATTTTTTTGGGTTCCAAAATCACTGCAGATGGTGACTGCAGCCATGAAATTAAAAGACGCTTACTCCTTGGAAGAAAAGTTATGTCCAACCTAGATAGCATTTTCAAAAGCAGAGACATTACTTTGCCGACTAAGGTCCGTCTAGTCAAGGCTATGGTTTTTCCTGTGGTCATGTATGGATGTGAGAGTTGGACTGTGAAGAAGGCTGAGCGCCGAAAAATTGATGCTTTTGAACTGTGGTATTGGAGAAGTCTCCGGGAGATGGTGATGAACAGGGAGGCCTGGCGTGCTGCGGTTTTCAAGGGGTCGCAAAGAGTCGGACACGACTCAGTGACTGAACTGAACTGAACTGATACTTTTCACTTTTAGAATTTTGTATATGGTTCTTTTGTAGCTTTCTTTTATGTGCTCAATTCATATCTGTTTATCCATCTTTTCTATTAATTCATTAAAAATGCTTATAATACCAGGCTTTTTAAAAATTAAAGTATAAGTGACATATTATATTAGTTCCAGGTATACAACATAGTGATTTGATATTTTATAGACTACATGCCACACAAATTTATTATAAAATATTGAGTATATTTTCTGTGATGTACATTACATAAAATAAAGCCTGTGACTTTTTTAGTTTATAAATCTTAGTTTGTACCTTTTAATCCCATTTACATATTTTTCCCCTACTCATATCCCTTCCCCTCTGGCAACTATTAATTTGTTCTTTGTGTCCTTAAGTCTGTTTCTGTTTTGTTATATTTTTTCTTTGCTTTACTTTTAGATTCATTGAAAACACAACTATTTGTCTTTCTCTGCCTGACTTAACTTCACTAAGCACAATACCCTACAGAGCCATTCATGTTGTTGCAAATGACAAAATATCATTCTTAATATGACTGAGGAATATTCCACAGTATGTATACACCACATCTGCTTTATCCATTCATCTTGAAGGACACTTTGGTTGTTTCCATATCTTGGCTAATATAAATAATGTTGCTTTGGACACTGGGGTGCATATATCTTTTGGAATTAGTGTTTTACATTGCTTTGGATAAACACCGAGGTGTGAAATTGCTGGATCACATGGTAATAGAATTTTTATTTTCTGAGAAACCTCCATGTTGTTTGCTATAGTGGCTTCCCTAGTTTACATTCCCAGCAACAGTGCCTGAGGGTTTCCTTTTCTCCACATCCTTGCCAACACTTGTTATTTCTTGTATTTTGGATGATAGCCATTCTGACAGGTGTGAAGGGATATCTCATTGTGGTTTTGACTTGCATTTTCCTGATGATTAGTGACACTGTTGAGCATACTCTCATGTGCCTGTTGGCCATCTGTATGCCTTCTTTGGGAAAATACCTATTCAGGTCCCCTGCCCATTTTTAAGCAGATTGTTTGTTTTTTTGATATTGAGTTTATGAGTTATTTACATATTTTGGACATTTACGCTATATCAGACATATCATTTGCAAATATCTTTTCCCATTCAGTAGGCAGGCTTTTCACCTTATTGATGATTTCGTTCATTGTACAAAAGGTTTTTTGCTTCATGTAGTCCCACTTGTTTATTTTTTTGTTGTCCTTGCTTGAGGAAAGAGATTTAAAATATATATATATTGCCAAAACTGATGTAAAAAAGCATCCCATCTGTTTTCTTCTAGAAGTTTCAAGTCTTATATTTAAGCCTTTAAAGAACGGCCTTTATCACTATTTTTTCCATCTGATTGCTGTGGCTAGGACTCCCAAATCTATACTGAATAAAAGTGGTGAAAGTGACATCCTTATTTTGTTCTGGATTTTGTAGGTAAAGCTTTCACTTTTTCACCATTGAGTATAATGTTAACTGTGGGTTTGTTATAAATACTTTTTATTATGTTGAGGTAGTATGTTCCCACTATATCAACTTTGTTGAGAGTTTTCATCATGAATATGTGATAAACTTTATCAAATGATTTTTCTACATCTATTGAAATGACCAGGTGATCTTTATCCTTAGTTTTGTTAATTTGGTATATCATGTTATTTGATTTGGGGATATTAAAGAACTCTTGCATCTCTTCAATAAATCCACCTTGATCATGGTTTATGATCCTTTTAATGTATTGTTGAATTTGGCTTGCTAATATTTTGTTGAGGATTTTTACGTCTATGTTCATCAGGGATTTTGGCTTGTAATTTTCTTTTATTGTAGTGTTTTTGTCCAGTTTTAGTATCAGGGTAATGCTGTCCTCATAGAAGCAGTTTGGAAGGATTCTCTCCTCTTCAACATTCTGAAATAGTTTGAGAAGGACAAGTATTAACTCTTTAAATATTTGGTTGAATTCCCCTGTGAAGCTGTCTGGTCTTGAACTTGTTTGGTGGGAGTTCTTTTTAAGTCAATGATTCAATTTTATTACTAGTAATCAGTCTATCCAGATGTTTTATTTCCTCTTGATATAGTCTGAAAAGATTGTATGTTTCCAGGAATTTACCAATTTCTTCTAAGTTGTTTAATTTGTTAGCATTGTTCATAGTACTGTCAGAATTGTTCGTATTTCTGTGATATCAGAATAAAAAGTCATTTCTATTTTTATTTATGTGGTCCTTCCCTGTTTTTTTTTTTTTTTCCTTTCCTTGAGGAATTTGGCCAAATTTTTATCAGTTTTGTAGATCTTTAAAAAATATCATATGAGTTTCACTAGTCTTTTCTACTGTTTCTTTTAAAAGTCTACTTAATTTATTTGTGCTCTGATTTTATTATTTCCTTCCTTCTTCTAAAACCTGGCTTTGTTTCTTCTTATTTTTCTAATTCCTTTAGGTGTAGTTAGGTTACTTATTTGAGATTTTCCTCGTTATCTAAGGGAAGCTTGATTATATAAACTTGCCTCTTAGAATTGCTTTTGATGGATCCTATATTTTGGAAAACTGTGTTTGTGTAATAATTCATCTCAAGTTACTCTTGATTTCTTTATTGATTCATTGGCTTTTTAGTAGCATGTTGTTTAGTCTCCATGAGTTGTTTTTTCCAGCTTTCTTCCTATAGTGGATTTCTAGTTTCATACTGTTGTAGTTGGAAAAGATGCTTGATAAAATTTCAATCTTCTTAAATTAGTTGTGACTTGTTTTGTGACTTAGCATGGGATCTATCTTAGAGAATGTTTCATCTGCACTTGAAATCAGATGTGTGTTCTTCTGGTTTTGGATAGAATGTTCTGTAGTAGATATCTATAGACAGTCTCTGTTCATTCTAAGCTGTGACTTTGCTTACTTGTTTATTTTCCTGTTAACTGCTTTTTATTGTGGTTACAAGGCACTATTTCCTTTTCTGTGTGTGCTAACTTTGAACTTTATTTTATTTTTGAGAGAGTCCTGATTATTTACTATTCTTTTTAAGTGTTTTGAATTTTATTTTGACTTGAAGTTAGTTTACCAGCAGATTTTTAAAAATTTTGTCAAGCTTATTTTATGCTTATTAGAATTGATCTGTTTTGCATTTTTCCTTAATCTTACCAATAATGTGTAGTCTTTACTTTAAGGATGGCCTTCTAGGATTTTACTTCAACATAAAAAGAGCTCAGCAGTATCTCTCCACTCTAGCTGGGCTGGAGGTCCAATATATCTTAGGATTTCAAGACTTATGATATATCTGATTAGATCTCTCTTCCCCCACCAGCTGTTCTTTGCTAAACTTCATGGTGTCTTAATCTGTATGTGACCCCAGAATACATTCTTGTGTAGGACCTGTTTTACTTATTTCTGTACATTCAGAAGTGTCTCACAGAGTGCTTGACATATGGTTTCTTTCAGGAAATATGATTTTAAATGAATTAAACTGAGTATTCAAGAATAGATAATGATTAAAACTCAGTGTAAATAAATGAAGTGAGGCCCTTTTAAAGGATTTAAATAATAATTTGCCCATACTATAAACAAATATTTCAAAATAATTTACAATATTTTGTTCAGTAAAATCATACAATACAAAAAAGAATCATGGAAAAGAAAAACTGCATCTACTGTTCTGGCATTTGGCTTGTCTTAATATACTAAGCTCATCCTAGTACTATGTTTATTCATCTCAATTTATTAACACCAGTTGTATCCATTCAAAAGTGCTAAAGATAGAGAGTTACAGTTTACAGAAATGCTCAACAGTATATCTGCATCAACAGTCTCATCAAAATATTAAAATTTTAGTTATTTACTACAATTTTAGAAAACCATAGCATATCAGAAAATGTAGTTCTAGTTCTTGCTTAACTGTTATATCTGTTATACCCTTGTCAAGTTATTTAGTTAGACAAGACCTCAGATTTCACATTGCCAAAAATGAAAATCATAGTAGTTTCTTAGAGTTGTTTTGGGTCTTTTAATTGTTCTAACATGCAAAACATTTTTGTAGCATGATTTCTTACATGGTAGGCACTCATTAGTATAACCAATTTGAATTGAAAGTGAATCTCAATCAAAACATTACTTAAACTTGTAACAATATAAGCAAACTGGTTTGTGCATGTAATTATAGAAAAAAAGTTTATAACAGTTTATAACTGTTCTTGAAAGACTTGGGCACAAGAAAATATAGTGAACTAATCAGCAAATCGCTTCTTAGTTATTCTTAAAAGAAGCATATGTGCTACCAAGGCTTGTCAGGAAATAATTTACATAGTCTTCTACAGCACTGTGGAAAAGGAAATGTCAACCCACTCCAGTATTCTTGCATGGAGAATTCCACGGACAGAGAAACCTGACAGGCTGCAGTCCATGGGGTCACAGAGAGCTGGACACTTTTATAACAACATTTTCAAATAAACTAAGAATTTAGTATTAAAATATTTTACTTTCTCCAGTTGTTATAATTTTTTATATTAAAAGTACATATATTTTAAAGCAATTTTAAAACTAAAAATGATATATTTTATTTCTATTTCATTGGTTGGTAACCTATTTCAAAAATGATTGATGAAGATTCATTTAGTTTTAAATTTCACCTGCATTTTTAAATATCAACCACAATTGGAAAATATTAACCATTGTATTTTCAATGGAAAACTTATTTTTTTAAAAGCTTGTGTTCATTTTAATCTAATTTTTCTGTTTTTTGATTTTCAATTGAGAATTAGCAGCCCCCAGTGCTATAGTGTGTCTGTGTGTTAGTCACTCTAGTAGTTTTGAATCTGAAGACTCATTTAAAATTTCCTTGATTTTCTGTGTAATATCTGGCACTTTCATTAGAGTTCTAGTGTGAACTGCTGGTGATGGTGTTGGTGGGGAGCTTCTCTAATTAAATTTTGCTATTCCTCTCCAATTTTACCCTACACAGGAGGATAACATTCAAATAAAATGAAAAAAGCACTAAAATGAAAAAAAGAATATTTCGAAGCTCTCAAATTTTAACTTAATTTAGAAATGAAAAATAACTGCTGACAGAATGGTAAAATTGTTCCCACATGCAATCCATCTTTATTTCCTGTAGCTTCTATTACTTTATTTCTAAATTATAGTATAAATCCATTCATTTATTTTCATTTCAACCGATAGCAAATTAGCCCAAGCCTTTGGTGCCCTGCAGAGGGATTAATGAAATTGCTTCTCCAATTAAAATATTTTTAATTGTAACATTAATTCATGCAAAAAGGTATTAGAAAAATTATAACAAAATGAAACATAAATGAGTAACCACAGTCCAAGTCAAGAAATAGAACATTATTAGCTTCTTAGAAGACTCTTCAAAAATACTTTTGCCATGCTGCAGTTGGCAGTCATTTGGATTGGTCTCAGTTTGGAATAATATTAGATAATACTGCTTTAAACATTATGTACACGGCTTTAAACGTTTGTGCACATACATTTCTCTTGTAGCTGGGTCAAATGGTAGGAATATGTTCACTTTATGGACAGTTTTTCAAAGTGGCAGCACCAATTTATACTTCCTTTCACAGTATCTGAGAATTCCAGTTGTTCTCCTTCTTTGCTAACACTTGGTACTACAGAACTTTAGAACTTAAGCTAGTTTATAAGCTTGTAGAAGCATTATTTTTTAAAACCAAATTACTAATGATATTGAGCAACTTTGCATATGCTTATTGACCATTTGTAGATATCATATATCAATTATAGAGGGTCTGTTTGTATGATTTATCTATTTTGAGGAGAGACTGTCTTTTATTTTAGACTTACGTGGAATTTTTTTTAAAGACTTTATTGAATTTGTTGCAATATTGCTTCTGTTTTTTATGTCTTTTGGCTGTGAGGCATGTGGGATCTCAATTCCCTGACCAGGGATTGAAATTGCACATCCTCTGTCAGAAGCCAAGGTCTTAACCATTGGGAAGTCTGTCTTTGTGTGTGTGTATGTGTGTGTCTTTTTAAAATATATTCTGTATATAAGTCCTTTATGAGTTCCTTTGTTCTGGAATTATCTTGTTCTGTTTAGTGCTGTGCCTTTTCTCCCTCTCAGTGATATCCTTTTTAGGACATTTTATTCTTTAATTTCAATGTAATTTAAATTTTAATTTGTCATTCTATTGTTTATTTTATGAGTCCAATTTAAGAAAAGTTTGCCTGTACTACAGCTATTAAGATATTCTCCCATGTTATCTTCTTGAAGATTGACTGTTCTGCCTTTCATTTTCATATCTACAATCCACTAAGAACTGACTTTCGTATATGAGGTGAGATAGGGAGTTAAGTATTTTCCTCTCTCACTTGAATTCAGAAATCTTAGTGAAATTATTTATTAATTAAATAATTCATCTGCAGCAACTTTGGGTTTTCTAATATGAACATAATGATGTCTGAAAGTAATAATTCATTTGTCCCTAAAAAACTCTTTCATATTTTATATTTTTCTATTGTTTAATTTCACTGGCATGAGCCTCCAGGATAATACTAGCCAGGTGGGATAATAGCAGATAATGCATGTATTATTTTTGTTTTCAGGAGAGAATACATTCATTTTTTTTCATAATTAAGTACTACCCTTTCTGAACTATTTTGTGTAGATATTCTTTAGTTTACCAAGGCTTATGTAGTAAGTGAATGAGGAACTTTTTCTTTTATTGAGTAATTACATCGGTTTAATGTTAAAGCAACATTTAACTCCTGGAATTGAAACAACCTGGTCATAATATATTATCGTTTAAAAAATATATTGCCATGTTTAGATGCTTTGGTATAAGTTATGATACTCTCAGAAGTCAGTTAGAGCATATTTACACCATTATCTGAAAATACCTGCTTAAGCGTGCTGCTATTTTGCTCATAAATATTTAGAAATTCCACTGCTAAAGTCAGGTTTTTGTGCAATATATTCTATTTCTTTCCATGAGAGGTTTAGTTAGATTTTTATAAATTTATCTAAGACTTAATGTACTTTTATAAAGTAGCTCCTAATGTCTTTTTATTAAAATTTAAATATAGGTAGGATCTTAAGTGATGAACTGTACTTTATTCCTCATATTACAAATTTGTACCATCTTCTCATATATTTTTTTCTTCACTGTCTCTGCCAAGCATTTATAATCTGCATCAGTTTCTCTAAGAAAGGACATTTTGCTTTTGTCAATTTTTCAATTGCATATTTGTTTGTTATATTATTTTTATTACAACTTCAATGAAATAATGATTGAAATACACTAAGCTAATTATATTTAAAATCCAAAATTTGATCAGTTTCAGTATATGTATACATCTGAGAAACAACTGCCAAATTTAAGATAACCATTTCCCTCATTTCTACAAGCTTACTCATAATCCTTTATTATCCATTTTTTCCCCTGAACCTCCATCTTATACCAGCACTGTTCTAGTTTCTGTTAATACAGATTCAATGTATTTTCTAGAATTTTTAATAAGTAAAAATGTGTATTTGTTTTGTCCTGGCTTCTTTCACATAGAATACATTTTGAG
Organism: Cephalophus harveyi; assembly: GCA_006410635.1. Lineage (NCBI taxonomy): Eukaryota > Metazoa > Chordata > Mammalia > Artiodactyla > Bovidae > Cephalophus > Cephalophus harveyi. The sequence continues at coordinate 1,223,675 of SJYT01066766.1, read as the reverse complement.
ATTCATCCTGTTATTGCTTTTATCAATAGTTCATTCTTTGTTTTTACTGAATACTGTTTTGTTACATGTATGCACCACAGTTTATTCTCTAAATCTATGTTCTTATAGTAAGATAGTCTCATATAACTAATCCTGCAGAAGGAAATGGCAACCCACTCCAGTATTCTTGCCTGGAGAATTCCATGGACAGAGGAGCCTAGTGGATCCATGGGGTCCATAGGGTCACAAAGAATTGGACACAACCGAGCATGTACACACCATATAACCAACATACAGTTGGATTTCTTTCATTCCAATATTATAACCTTATTATTATTACTATTTCTTTGGATTTTAAAATTTGTCATTTTACTATTTGCTTTCTAATTGACCCATGTTTTCTTTTTCTTTCCTTTTCTTTTTTGGTCTGCTTTTGGATAGATTAAGAACTTTTCATTATTCCATGCTTTCCTTCTATTGGTTTGCTAGTTTTACATATAAAGAATCTTAATAGTAGATTTTCTAGTGATTATATTAACACCATATATGTTTGATATATTGAAGTCACTATGGTTAATATTTTTCCAGCATTTAGATATTCAGCCTTTCTTAATTATGGATATACCTACTAATTTACCCTTTCATTACTTTTTACTCAGTTTTCATTATATCTCTGAACTTCCTTCCGGTGTCCTTTTTATTTTACTTAAATAATGTCATTTAGTAGATCATGTATTTGGTGTGGGTCTCCTGCTGAGGAATATTCTTGAGTTTTCAATTTTGAATATGTCTTTTTTTTTTCTCCCTCATTTGGAAGGCATTTTCACTGATTATTGAATTTTAGGTTAAATAAAGATATCATTCAGTTACTGTTGACTCCATTTGTGTTCTGTTAATAAATCAGCTGTCAGCTTTATTGCATTCTTATAGGTAATATGATTCATTACTACCAGATTTGACCACTTTATAGATTTTCTCTTTATCTTTTATTTTTAGCAGATTCAGAGTGATGTGTCTGGTTGTGATATTATCCATATTCAGAGGGATTTGATGCTCTAGTATTCATGATTTGATATCTTTACTTGCTTTTAGAAAATTATTTGCCATCGTCTTTTTAAATATTGCTTCTTTTCTAAGACTGTTCTTCCCTCTTCTAGACTACACATATATCCTATATGAACTATATGCCCTCTTCTCTATTTTTCATCTTTTTATCTCTTTGCTTCCATCTGGATATTTTGTCCTGACCTATCCTTTGTTCCTATTCTATTCTCCTTTTCAACATTGTCTAATTTGTTGGTGAACATTTCTATTGGTCTTCATTTTAATTCCTGTATTTTTCGGTTCTAGAATATACTATGGCTTTTTTTAGTTTCCAATTTTCTCTGAAACTTCCATCTTGTCTTTTAATCCAGTTAATGGAGATACACTAACCATAATTATTTTAAATTATGATTTTCTGCAGCATTACTTGCTTAAAAATTTTTTAGTATTTCTCTATTACACTTTAAAGGGATTGCCAGCATCCTTCCTCTAATTAGATGGCCACATATGGTTTGACTGTTGCCAGATTCTTCAACTTCACCTATTATGACACTCTCCATTCCTTACTCATTATGTTGTATTTGACTCTTGGCCTCCCTAAGCTTTTCCTCAAGTGACAGGTTTTCTCTTCCTCAGGATTTTTGCATCTTAGATGTATCATTTTATTAGTGGCTCCTCTCAAATGACTCTCAATATTTGCCTTTTCCTCCTTCCAGTTCATTCCTCACATACAATGATGATGACTATGTATTCTTCCTATAGTAAATCCAGGTGCTAGCACATTACTGGCACATGATAGGCATCAGATATTTATGAATAAATGATTCAGTGAATTGCCGGGAGCCATCACAGGAGATCCCACCCATGGCAAAGGTCACGAGGAAGAGACTTGATGGGCAAAGGCAAGATTAGGCCTCGAGGGACCCCCTGAACCTTCTCAAGCATCTACCCCAAAACCAGAATCTGTCTGTTTGACTATATCATGCCTCTCACCAACACCTCTGACATTAATGGGGGGCTATCCCTGACCACCTTTCTCTAAAGAAATTCAACTTAGAGCTCTGGTTAATAAGTCTCCTGGGCATAATAGAGTGTTCCAATCCAAACCCCTCTGAAGACTTTCTAGCCTGCCTGACAGGTTTGTTCAGACTCCTGCAGCTACGCATGTGATTGTTTATGGCCTCCCAACTGTGACAGGCATGGGAAGCCTGAAACATTCTAAAAATATAGAGCCTTTCAGGGAGTTAAGAAATTATTAGAATAGCACTGGTGGAGGGTTTCATTGTTGACCCAATATTTGCTGCTAAAGTTTCCATATCCCTTATCCATTATGTCTTTAAGGAAAATAATTAGTAGCCTTTGATTTAACCACAGTAGACCCTGAGTTAATAAATTGCTCCCATGCTATAGCCCACTTCACCTTTACCCTATAGGAATGCAACCTTATCTAGTACTTTCAGAGGGTGGCACCTGACTTTAGAAAAATCACCTTTGGATAAAATGAGTTTTCTGGCTGACTAATCATTATCAGAAAGGGTCATAAGATGTTAGCAGGCCCCCTGGCCAGAAGATGATGTAAATCACCCAAGATCTTTGTATATCGGAAGGAATGCAGGGAGAACACCTGGTCCCAATAAGGGTCAGGACTGCTGACCCTGCATGACTATGCATCTTCCATTATTTTCAATGTACAACTCAAGGTATATAAGCTTCCCTGGAAAATAAAGTTTGGGCCTTGCCTCATCATTGCTTGGCTTCCCCATGTCTTTCTTTGTTTCTTTCTTTATCTTCTTTTCAGGCTGACTCCCTGGGGTGTAGAGGCCCTCTGAGTTCATTTTCCTGCCCGGGCTTCTAAGACCCATGCAAGAGGCAGCCCAAGGTGGGGAACCCTCTGCTATTCAAGCAGGCATCTGTGGCCTACGTGAACAGAGCAAGTCTCTTGTCTGAAACTTTATTGGCTTTCTGCGTAAACCAAGGTATATCAGCCTCTTTCTCTCCTATATTTTCCTAACTGCTGTATTCCTTATCTCTTTCTATATCTTTAAATAAATCATTCATCTAGGTCACTGATGCCATCCCCCTGAGGATACCCTGGATCCAACCGGGGCTGGACCCTGATAGTGAATGAAAGGTATAATAATATTTATCAATTCTCTTAATAGTAAAAAGAGGAAAAACATCTAGTTACTTATCTTACTCATCTTTTTATCTCTCAGAGCACCTCAGTTCAGTTCAGTTCAGTCGCTCAGTTGTGTCCAATTCTTTGCGACCCCATGAATTGCAGCATGCCAGGCCTCCCTGTCCATCACCAACTCCTGGAATTCACTCAGACTCACGTCCATCGAGTCAGTGATGCCATCCAGCCATCTCATCCTCGGTCATCCCCTTCTCCTCCTGCCCCCAATCCCTCCCAGCATCAAAGTCTTTTCCAATGAGTCAACTCTTCGCATGAGGTGGCCAAAGTACTGGAGTTTCAGCTTTAGCATCATTCCTTCCAAAGAAATCCCAGGGTTGATCTCCTTCAGAAAGGACTGGTTGGATCTCCTTGCATATGGCTGTAGTCACCATCTGCAGTGATTTTGGAGCCCCCCCCCCCCAAAAAAAAAGTCTGACACTGTTTCCACTATTTCCCCATCTATTTCCCATGAAGTGATGGGACCGGATGCCATGATCTGCATTTTCTGAATGTTGAGCTTTAAGCCAACTTTTTCACTCTCCTCTCTCAGTTTCATCAAGAGGCATTTTAGTTCCTCTTCACTTTCTGCCATAAGGGTGGTGTCATCTGCATATCTGAGGTTATTGATATTTCTCCTGGCAATCTTGATTTCACCTCGAATATATCAAATAATTGCTCAATGTTGTTGCTATTGTTCAATTGCTAACTTACATCCAACTCTGCAACCCCATGAACTGTAGCTTCCTGTCCTTCATATCAGCTTCCTTCTCTTCACTATCTCCCTGAGTTTGCTCAAACTCAAGTCCATTGAGTCAGTGATGCCATTCAACCATTTCATCCTCTGTCGTCCCCTTCTCCTCTTCACATCCGGTGGCCAAAGTATTGGAGCTTCAGCTTCAGCAACAGTCCTTTTCATGAATAATCAGGGTTGATTTCCTTTAGGATCAACTGGTTTGATCTCCTTGCTGTCCAAGGGACTCAAGAGTCTTATCCAGCACCACAATTAGAAAGCATCAATTCTTCAGCACTCTGTCTTCTTTATGGTCCAACTGTCACATCCATACATGAGTACTGGAAAAACCATAGCTCTGACTATACAGACCTTAGCCAGCCAACTGAAGTCTCTGCTTTTTAATATGTTGCCTATGTTTGTCATAGCTTTCCTTCCAAGGAGCAAGCATCTTTCAATTTCATGGTTGCAGTAACTGTCTGCAGTGATTTTGGAACCCAAGAAAATAAAGTCTGTCACTGTTTAAATTTATCCCCACCTATTTGCCATGAAGTTTTGAAACAAGATGCTATGATTTTCATTTTTAGAATGTTGAATTTTAAGCCAGTTTTTTCACTCTCCTCTTTCACTCTCATCAAGAGGCTCTAGTTCCTCTTCACTTTCCTTCATTAGAGTGGTATCATCTGCATTTCTAAGGTTGTTGATATTTCTTCTGACAATCTTGATTCCAATTTGTGCCTTTTTCTATTAATTAATTTATTTTTGTTTCTTAGCTACATAGTGTGGTATGCAGGATCTTAGTCCCCTGACCAGAGATCTAACCCATACCAGCCTCACTGGAAGTGTTTGGTCTTAAGCACTGATCCATGAGGGAAGTCTCTGCTCAATACCTTTGACAAATTGAACTGAATTGTAAAATGCTCATGGTTGTGAAATCCATAGACAGTATGATATAGATATAATATATATATGTCTATAATATATATCCCTCCAAATCTATATATTTATATATCTATGTGAATGATATGACCATAACTATTACTATGAAAACACAAGTTACTAATATTCTTAAACACTTGTATAATTTTAACCCAACAGTGAATTTGACCTTTCACAGATTTTCACCAATAATTTTTTCTACAACTTTGAATATCTATTGTTACAGTACCAAAAAACATAATTTGGTCATGTTTCAAATATATAAGTAGAGAAGAAATATTTGATTTGAAGGAACTATTTTAAAATACTGTTTTCAGACCAGTTTATTTTTACTGTATATCAGTTATTTTTTAAACATATGCAAAATTACTTGAATAATTAATACTTTCCCTTTGCTGTATAGGAAGGTGTCAAATTGCCAGTCTCTGACTCTGAATTTCCCAGAACTCACTGTGAATTTGTTAAAAAAAAAAGAAAAAAGAAAAAGAAACTAGAATGCTAAAATCTAAAAGGAACTTTTATTTTAACAAAAATACCGAAGAGTTAATTAAAAAACACAGACTTGGCTTGCACATTCTCTGAAACACAGGAGCTTGCTAGTCAAGAGGTAGGTAGGTAGAAATTTTAACTATTCTATTTTCTCTGAATTTCATTTTAAAATAGAAGTATTTGGCACCTATCTAAAGAGATAATTGGCTCACCTACTTAAAACTGCAAGAAGATTTGGTTTACCCTTGTACTCACCCACAACCCACTATTACCTACCTTCCCATAGCTATTTAGATACTTTATTTGCCAATGAATGGCATGGAGATTTGCTAGAATTGGCATGTTACACTTTTGGATGCATAGTCTCCATAGATGAGGGAAGAGACAGAAAGCTGGGAACAACAAGTCATAATGGGAGTGGAAAAGTTTCACCAGCTGTACTGCTTCAAAGTACCCAAGAACTTTCATATGGACAGCAAAGGATTCCATCTGGTTAGTAAGGGTATAGCAGTAAATGCCAGAAGACATTGGAAAACTTGGGTACTGTCTAACAATAACAGCCACTCTCCATTCCATCTCAGGAGTTGGGGTCTATAAGAAAGATGTTAATAGCAACCAAACAGAGACTAAGCAGGAGTAAGAGTATTACTGACATAATACTACTAACAGTCATGTTAGGAACACCAGAGCTGAGATGTAAGGACTAAGATGAAAATAAGACAAGCTTCAAGGATTATAATACAAATTTTCAAGGATACAAGAATACAATATCAATATTAAAAATTGCTTTGGAGGTAATAAATAACAATACTGACATAGGGGAAAAAATAAAGTGATGTGGAATATGAACATGAGGAGTTCATCCAGAAGATGGAGGATAGAAGATGAGTAAAAACATTAATAAAGTATATTGCCCATGGGAAGAAAACATAATAGAAATCTAACCTAAAATTACTTATTTATAGTCTTAAGAAGCAAAACACTTAAACAGAATAAATAGTTAAAACATAGCTGAAGAAAACATCTCAGAGATGAAACAGACCAAGCTGCATGTTTCAAAAACGTTCACCATTGTTTAGGTAAAATAAATACAGAAACTAATGACAACACTGATGATAGGAAAAATTGAGGACAAGGGAAGAAGGGGGTGACAGAGGATGTGTTGGTTGGATGGCATCACTGACTCAGTGAACATGAATTTGAGTGAGCTTTGGGAAATAGCGAAGGACAGGAAAGCCCGGTGTGCTGCCAACAGTGACAATCCAGGAAAATGTTTTTGATTGAAAAATAAGAGAACATGGGCTATAAGTAATAGACAAAAAACTAAGAAATCTGACTAAGAAACAAAAATCACACTGGCTTAATGCTTCTAAATGTTAGTCAACAATGGTCAACATGTACAGCATCGAGAAAGTATCTTAATCCATCCATCAGTTCAGTCACTCAGTTGTGTCTGACTCTTTGTGACCCCATGGACTGCAGCACTCCAAGCTTCCCTGTCCATTACCAACTCCCAGAGTTTATTCAAACTCATGTACATTGAGTCAGTGATGCCATCCAACCATCTCATTCTCTGTCATCCCCTTCTACTCCTGCCTTCAATCTTTCCCAGAATCAGGGTCTTTTCCAGTGAGTCAGTTCTTTGCATCAGGTGGCCAACGTATTGGAGTTTCAGCTTCAACATCAGACCTTCCAATGAATATTTCCTTTAGGATGGACTGGTTGGATCTCCTTGCAGTCCAAGCGACTCTCAAGAGTCTTCTCCAACACCACAGTTCAAAAACATCAACTTTTCTGTGCTCAGGCTTTCTTTATAGTCCAACTCTCACATCCATACATGACTACTGGAAAAATCGTAGCTCTGACTAGACGAACCTTTGTTGGCAAAGTAATGTCTCAGCTTTTTAATATGCTGTCTAGGTTGGTCATAGCTTTTCTTCTAAGGAGCAAGTATCTTTTAACTTCATGGCTGCAGTCACCATCTTCACTGATTTTGGAGCCCCCAAATTAAAATCTGTCACTGCTTTCATTGTTTCCCAATCTATTTTCCATGAAGTGATGGGACCAGATGATGATCTTAGTTTTCTGAAATTTGAGTTTTAAGCCAACTTTTTCACTCTCCTCTTACACTTTCATCAAGAGGCTCTTTAGTTCTTTGCTTTCTGCCATTAGGGTGGTGTCATCTGCATATCAGAGATTATTGATATTTCTCCTGGCAATCTTGATTCCAGCATATGCTACATCCAGCCTGGCATTTTGCATGATGTACTCTGCATATAAAGTAAATAAGCAGGGTGATAATATATAACCTTGGCATACTCCTTTCTCAATTTGGAACCAGTCTGTTGTTCCATGTCTAGCTCTTAACTGTTGTTTCTTGACCTACATCCAGATTTCTCAGGAGGCAGATTTAACCCATGAATGATATATTTAGCCAAATTACTATACATGTAAGAAAGTAAGATAATTTCATAAATGCAAGGACTTAGAAAATATACTGACAATGAATTATTTCAGAAAAAAATCATCAAAAAATTTAACAGTTATTTATCAATTATTTCAAAACTAAAAACTAATGAATAGAGAACTTGTGGTGCAAAATTGTTAGTGGCATTCACTAAAACCATTTAAACAGTTGTTCAACTGATAGTACTAAATTTTTGAAGCATCATTTAATGAGAATAATTGCCATCTAATATTCAAGATTTAAGACAAAAACTAAAGTTGAAAATGGAGAGAGGGTAGATAATTTTTTAAAGGTCATGAATTTCATCCTATCACACAGAAAGATGTTAAAAGATACTGTTACATTTTTTATTTGGGTAATTTAAAATTTCCATATCAAACCATTTTAAATCCATTAAAGTATCATAAAGAAAGTGAGAGTTTAGTCTCTCAGTTGTGTCTGATTCTTTATGACCCCATGGACTGAAGCCCACCAGGCTCCCCACTCCATGAGATTCTCCAGGCAAGAATACCGGAGCAGGTTGCCATTACCTTCTCCAGGGCATCTTCCAGACCCAGGGATCGAACTCAGGTCTCCCATATGAACATTCAGCAAATCATAGGGAGTAATAAAACATTCATGTGCCTACCACTCAGGTTAAAGAGATTTTGTTATATGTGCTTCAGATAGCTTCCTCTTCCCTTTCATTTCATTTTTTTAAATAAAATATTAAATAAGCAGTTCATGGTTCTTTGTATCACTCCCCTATCCCTATTCACTCACCTTCCTTTACAGTTTCTATTACCATCCTGAAGTATAACTTGCCTGCCTGCATTGTTTCTATGGTTACCAAATACGTTTTTATCTTTCACCAAAGCAGAAAACTGATTTATATGTTTTAAAACTCTACAGAATGTATAATGATTTATGTATCATTTTAAAACAGTATTGAATGAAAAATGCAAATTATAGAATTATGGAAATTCTACAGCAGTTGAATGAAGTTGACTTACGTATACTAACATAAGTAAATATTAGAAACATACAGTATAAAAGCTTGTATTCTGACATTAGGAACCAAGAACAACTGACACCTTCTAATATTTTGTGTTTGTGAAATATTAAATTATGTTCCTTGCCAGCCACTTGGTGCACCAGCCAGTTTTTCCATGGCCTGTGAGAGGCACAGTGTCCTCAGGCTGTAAATCACTGGGTTCAACTAAGATTATATAATAGATGTTTGTAAAATGGGAGATAAGAGACTGAGAAATCCTGCTCATTTGGATATACAGAGTAGTCTGCACTCTCTTGCTTGCTTTGTAATTTATTACACAATGTAAATCTACATCTATTTGTTTGTTGTTTGGTTTTTAAATTTTGTAACAAACCATTTTTGCTCAGTGAACTCAACATAAAAAGTACATATTTAATAAAATGTTAGGTATTACTAACATTTAGAAATTACTATTTCTATTTTTCAATATGTTTGATGATGAAGTGTGTGATTTGCAAGATAAATGTTTTAATATTTGTCATTCACACTACAGATCCTAAGGTTCCCCTGGTGGCTCAGATGGTAAAGAGTCTGCCTGCAATACCGGAGACCTGGGTTTGAACCCTGGGTCAGGAAGATCCCCTGGAGAAGGAAATGGAGAAGGCAACTCACTCCAGTATTCTAGCCTGGAAAATTCCATGGACAGGAACCTGACAGACTACAGTCCATGGGGTCACGAAGAGCTGGAGACGACTGAGCAACTTCACTTTCTTTCTAGAGACCCTAGTAATAATAACCACCACAAGAAAGCCAGAAGATATAAATCTGCTGAAGAAATATCAAAATCTACTCAAAACTCAGTAGTTAGTCAGAGAAGACTAAAGGTGACAATTTAAGATGTGCAGATGCAGAAGGTAGATTATGTGTCACTGTATGAATACTGACTTTTCATGTAGATAAAACTACTATTTCCTAAATTGACTTCACTCATTTTCAAGTCAAGTTTCTTCATGTATGTGTAAAAACTGCATCGATATATTTTAATATGTTAATTTAATTGCCAGAAATAAAAGTTTGCAGTAGTTTTTTCTTTCCAGTATTATCAAATGCATCAAGTAGAGGATCAGTTAATTTAATTTGAATAATATCTTTATTTAAATCATGTTATTGAAATCAAACTAAATGTTTGGTAATTCATTCTGTCTGAGGGAAAGCATCTGATCTTATTTTTACTGCTGTTATAAATTCAGTTAAACTAAACAAGAGTGAATATAAATAATATTACTCATTTGTGATAATAATGTGAAGAAAAACCTTTGTGAAACACAGAACAATGCAAACTATGTTCTTACTAAATTAAGCACAGTGTTGATGGGAATGTAAAACAGTGCAGTCTCTATACTAGAAAACACTATAGAAGTTCAAAAAAATTAAAAAATACAACTACTAGCCAATCTAGCAATTCTACTTCTGAGTATTTGTCTGAAAAAATGAAAACTTTAACTTAAAAAGGTATTCTTACCTCATGTTCACTGCAACACTATTTAAAATAACCAAGTTTAAAAACAATTGAAATGTCCAACAACAGATGATTGGATAAAGAAAATATGGTACATATATATGATGCAACAGTGTTCAGCTTTAAAAAGGAAGGAATTCCAACCATATGCAACAACATAGATGAACATGCAGGGTTATGCTAAGTGAAAAAAGCCAATAACAGAAGGACACACCCTGAATCATTCTATTTATATAAAGTATCTAAAACAGTCATATAAAACACCAGTAGAATGGTGATTGCCAGAGACTGAAGGGCAGGAAAATAAGGAGTTGCTGTTCAGTTGGTTTAGTCTCAGTTATACAAAATGAGTAAGTTCTAGAGATCTCCTGTACAGCATATAGTTCACAATCCTGTACTGTACACTGAGAAAGTAATTATGTCTTGTTCTTGTTGTTCATCACTAAGTAATGTCCAACTTTTTGTGACCGGGCTTCCCTGTCCTTCACCATCTCCCATGTGTGTCAGTCACTCAGTCGTGTCCAATTCTTTGCAACTCATGGATGGTAGCCTACCAGGCTCCTCTGACCATGGAATTCTCCAGGCAAGAACACTGGAGTGGGTTTCCATTTTATTCTCCAGAGAATCTTGCCAAGCCAGGGAATCAAACCTGGGTCTCCTGTATTGCAGGCAGATTCTTTACAGTCTGAGACACCTGGGAAGCCCTACCTCCTGGAGTTTACTCAAATTCATATCCATTGAGTCAGTGATGCTATCCAACCATTGTATTCTTATCAGAATAAAGAAGCTCATAAAACATTAAAGGTAGACTATAGTCAGTTATAGTATAAAAATAACTGAACAACAAACGTGATGATGCTAATATTGAATAAAATAATAACTCAGACTGTCATTATGTGATGTCTCCCTGTTCGGTTCAGTTCAGTTCAGTTTAGTCGCTCAGTCATGTCCAACTCTTTGCGACCCATGAATCACAGCATGGCAGGCCTCCCTGTCCATCACCAACTCCTGGAGTTCACTCAGACTCACATCCATCGAGTCGGTGATGCCATCCAGCCATCTGATCCTCTGTCGTTTCCTTCTCCTCCTGTCCCCAACCCTTCCCAGCATCAGGGTCTTTTCCAATGAGTCAACTCTTCGCATGAGGTGGCCAAAGTACTGGAGTTTCAGCTTTAGCATCAGTCCTCCAATGAACACCCAGGACTGATCTCCTTTAGGATGGACTGCTTGGACCTCCTTGCAGTCCAAGGGACTCTCAAGAGTCTTCTCCAACACCACAGTTCAAAAGCATCAATTCTTCAGCACTCATCTTTCTTCACAGTCCAACTCTCATATCCATACATGACCACTGGAAAAACCATAGACTTGACTAGATGGACCTTTGTTGGCAAAGTAATATCTCTGCTTTTAAATATACTGTCTCGGTTGGTCATAACTTTCCTTCCAAGGAGTAAGCGTCTTCTAATTTCATGGCTGCAGTCACCATCTGCAGTGATTTCGGAGCCCCAAAAATACAGCCTGACACTGTTTTCATTGTTTCCCCATCTATTTCCCATGAAGTGATGGAACCAGATGCCATGATCTTTTTTTTCTGAATGTTGAGCTTTAAGCCAACTTTTTCACTCTCCTCTTTCACTTTCATCAAGAGGCTTTTTAGCTCTTCTTCACTTTCTGCCATAAGGGTGGTGTCATCTGCATATCTGAGGTTATTGACATTTCTCCTGGCAATCTTGATTCCAGCTTGTGCTTCTTCCAGCCCAACGTTAATCATCATCAAATGGATTTTAGAAGTACTAAAGCCCTCAAATACCTATTTCAGTCAAACTAGATGTCATAAAAAAAAATTTAAGTTTAATATGAATTTGTCTTGTAAAGTTTGGTTATATTTCATTCAAAATCTTTGGAAATCTCTATTCATAGTATTCCACAGAGGGATACTTCAGGTTTTGAGGATCTGGGCAAACTGAAACTAGTAAAAACAACTTGCAAATAAGCTCATCCTTATGAACTATATGGTAGACAAGAATAAATGAAGCCTCAGATGGCATACAAGTTTTATTTTTGAAATACTTTTAAATTATTTTGATATATGGAAAGAATATTTTTATGAAACTCCTTTTAAAGTTAGATGTAGAGTTGTCTCTATGTATCCATGAGGTTAAAGGACCTGCCACAGAAACCAAAATCTGCAGATGCTTAAGATTCATAGTCAATCCTTGGTCTCCTAGGTGCCTCATTCATGGGTTTAACTAATTTCAGGCCAGTGTAGTACTGTATGTATATATTAAAAAAATAATTTAGTATAATTGGACCCATAGAGTTCAAATTGCTGTTGTTCAAGTGTCAACTGGCTCAGACGGTAAAGCATCTGTCTACAATGTGGGAGACCTGGGTTCAATCCCTGGGTTGGGAAGATCTCCTGGAGAAGGAAATGGCAATCCACTCCAGGACTATTGCCTGGAAAATCCCATGGACAGAGGAGCCTGGTAGGCTACAGACCTACCAGGGGTCACAAAGAGTCGGACATGACTGAGCAACTTCACTTTCGCTTTCTTTCTTTCAGGAATGAAATAAAACCGATAAGATCTACAATTCTGTCACAACTTAAGTTGCTGAAAAATTTTAAATTTTCATAAGTTGAAACAACTTATGCCATAGTTTTTAAAAATTTGACAAAAATTATACCCCCAATAAAGGTAAGGCAATAACATCCAAGAAAATACTCAGACTAAAGTGTTTCTATGATGTAGTAAAAGGAGAAAACAAAGGAGAAAAAAAAGTAGCAAATTTAGTTCTTTGGTTATTCTACTAGGCGAACTGTTAGATATACAAAAATGGGTTTAGTAAATAAACATGTTAAGAAAGGGACAGTATTTTTACAGAGTGTTAGTCTGACTCACAGAGAAGGCAATGGCATCCCACTCCAGTACTCTTGCCAGGAAAATCCCATGGACGGAGGAGCCTGGTAGGCTGCAGTTCACAGGGTCGCTAGAGTCAGACACGACTGAGCGACTTCACTTTCACTTTTCACTTCCATGCATTGGAGAAGGCAATGGCAACCCACTCCAGTGTTCTTGCCTGGAGAATCCCAGGGATGGGGAAGTCTGGTGGGCTGCCCTCTATGGGGTTGCACAGAGTTGTACACAACTGAAGCGACTTAGCAGCAGCAGCAGCAGCAGCAGTCTGACTCAAAAAGGGGGTCAGTTAAGGAAAAATACTTATAGCATTTCAGAAACTAGAGTTAGCCATGGATGATGGCTTCATGGCAGATGTTAGTAAGTATGGTCTGGGCCGAGAATTGTCAGATTTATAAACTAGGTGACTTGTTCAACAAGCCAGCAGTCCTTGGAACATTTGGATCTGGGTAGTATTACTGCTACTGATACCTTAGCTTGACACATAAACTCTAAAATGAGCTACAATATTTTATTTGTTCTTAGATTATCTGTGTTGCAGGTAACAGTTTAATACAGCTAATCTGTTTGCAAGTCACAGTTTTTTTTTTAACTTTCTTTTTCAGGTTGTCATTTTCTGTTTCAACTCTCACATCTACACCAAGGAATAAACGTAGTGTTTATAAACAATTTTAATGACAATAGTATTCTAAATATGTGAATGAACCATACTTTTAAAAACAATCCACTATTATTTTGGACATAGATGATTTTCATCTTAATGTTAGATATTACTTATCCTTCTACATTTATCAGTGAGCACTTGCTCAGCTATTTCCTTAAATGAATTCCTAGAACTGGGATTTCTAGGTCAAGGAAAAGAACTTAAAAAAAGGCCTCTGATTAAAAAAAAAAAAAAAAAATATATATATATATATATATATAGAAGTAGTGTTGGCTCTTCATATCTGTGGATACAGAATATGTGGGTAAGAAGGACTCACTGTACTACACTGTCTTATATAAGAGACTTGAGCATCCTTGGATTTTGGTATTTGTGGGAACCAAGGGACAACTGTAATCTCCAGAGCCTGCATCAGCTAAGCATGAGTTTTTGGATTACCTCCACCAAGTCTATGATAATTCATTCATTCATTTATTCAACAAATATTTATTTAATGTCTATTATGTCATGGACTGAGTAATATCAGTGTACATGTTTTATGAATCATGGTGGTAGAGAACTTAGGAGAGCTTAATAAGTGCTCTGAGAGCATGTGGCTCCATCTCACTCAGTGAAGTGTGAAGGAGATTCTGCCTGTTGAGGCAAGATAAGGAGAGATTCACATGAAGAGCAGATGGCACTTCTAATACTGGGTAGGACAGGGTGTTTGATATTTTCTGTGAGCCATTTGATACTGAAGAAGGCCAAGAGTTGTCTTGAGAAGGGAGAGGACTCTAACAAATACAGACTGGAGACAAACAACTAGAGGGAGAAACAAAGCTGAGAGGGAAGTGGGGATTATATGCAGTCAGTAGGAAGAGTGATTCATGTTTTTCAGAAAATTATATAGTGCAGGAGAGAGTCTCAAAAGAACCCACAAATCACCCTTTCAGTGAGAGCATGGGGCTGCCTGATATAATAAAATGTACCAATAGTCAGGCAATAACAGCACCAGTCTCAGAATTCCCTATCTTTTCTTTCAACTCTACTTTCTCTAAGGCTAAAAGAACATTAGGAGAAGTAAAAAACTGACCATGCCCCCACTCCCTACTGTATGTCATCCAGTTGAAAGTCAAGTATGAGCCAAGAGAGGGAAACTACTTTGAACTGGAGGAAATTTTGAAATTTTAATTTAGTTTAGGCTAGAGTTTTTATTATCTGAATTTGAGGATATACCTATAGCTGGGAATGAATGCCAAGCTACAGGACCTGCTTGAGATACAGTCAAGGAACAACTGAAGATATCTATCAGAGAAGACATCAGAAAGCAATAAATAGATAGAAATAAAGCTGTTTTATCATTGTACTTTAACAAGTTTGCTCTGTGCAATAAACTGGCTAAATAGGCACTTACAAGATCAACAAATCCTATTAAAGTAAGGTCAGCTATATCAGCTCTACAAGAAGAGTGCTAACCTAGATTTCAAAGTCCCATGAAAGCTTCCTGTGAAATGTAATTTTGCAATTTAATTGAAAACATTTTAATGCAGTAGAAGGAATCCTGACAGTAGGAATTGGCCAATTATATCATAGGCAGTGAGCAACCAACATTGCAGGGGTAAGAAATGCATTACTTCAATGCATCATCTCACTTGCAAGAATTTTCAGAAGTACAACCACCCTGAAAAGTGGCCTAGGTGAAAAAGTTCTCATAACTTTTGACTGTGGCATACTCGGCAAGAAGTATAGGAGCATAAGAGGCTCTCAATGCCCAAAGGTCCAGTTAATAAGAATGGATTCATCTTTGTTATCCTGACAGTGGTCCTACAGTGAAAAGAATACATGCATCACAGGCTATCTGCTTCTTCAACTCCTCCCTCCTAGTGCTGGAAATCGAATATGAGCAAGGAGTTACCATCCCGCACCAAAAAAAAAAAAGAAACAAACAAAAAAATGGCTGTTAGGCTTTAGAAGTGAACAGTGACTAGATGCTGAAGGGCATTGCAGTGGATGTTTAAAGAATGCAGACTCCATGTTTTGGAATTCCCTGGTGGCTCAGCTGATTAAGAATCCACCTGCCATTGTAGAAGATGCAAGAGATGTGGGTTCGATCCCTGGTTGGAAAGATTCCCTGGAGATGCAAACAGCAACTCACTCCAGTATTCCTGCCTGGAGAATCCCATGGACAGAGAAGCCTGGTGGATTACAGTCCATGGGGTCACAAAGAGTCAGACATGACAGCACATACTCACACATATACTCTATGTTTAGGGCGACAGGAGCTACTCAAATATTTTAAGCATGACAGCTGTTCTGGGAACAACTGAGAAAACTGGACTGGAGGAAATATCAGAGGCAGAGTGACCACTTAGAGGTTGTAGCAATAATTTAGCTGAGAAATTAGGAGAACCTGATCTAAGGTATTAGCAATTAGGGACAAAAATACTGGACGCATAACTGGAAGCTAACTAACCAGGACATAACTGACAAGTTGGATACAGATGAAGTAAGAGAATACTTGGTGGCAAGTTGCCAAGGGGGTCCTGCTACACCTTACTAAGCCTGTGGCATGTAGCCAACAGAAATCGTAAAGAGGAGGCCATAGATAAATTTTTAAAGAGTAACTTTCTCCATTGGCAAACAGCCATATGGTGCCTTGGATTTACACAACAGAATACTACTACCCTTCTTCTGTTGAGAGGATTAAGAAGAGAAAAAAGTGAAGACCCCTAAAGATGGAAGGCATTTTGAGGTGGAGTATAACTGAGAGGCAGGGGTTGTTTGGAATATTATTTTCCCTATCATTCTGTGTTAGACCTTTAGATTACCTGCTGAAAGGTAAAACTGACCTTTTCCAGTTCTGTGGCCACTGCTGAGTGGTTTAAAATAAAGCCGCTTTAAAATAGGAGCTTAAAATTAAATTAGAATTTTATTATTTGTGAAGAAGCAGCTCAACCTGGAGACTTATACTCTTCTTTTGTCCTTGCCTAAAAGTGAATAAGCTCTGAAATTATTTTTTAAGTACAATTTGCAAATCCTGGAAAACACAATGACTAAAAAACTCATGCACAAACAAGCAAATAACAACAAACACACATGGAATAAGATTTCAACAGTCCAGAAGCCAACTATCTTACATGTCTTGGTCTATGACTTTCCTAATCATCACCCCTGCCAATAGAATCTTTTAGCCATATAGTTACATTATAGTTATATTTCTTCAAATATGAATAGTTTTAAAGTCTATGATATCTATTCTTTGCACCATACATACTATTTTCTTTGGGACATCACATTACTTATTTAAAGAAAGAGCCATTTAAAAAACTTTTTATGAGACACACTGAAATGATCTGTGATTCATGACTCATGATCCAAAATTCCCACATCGTCTGACTACACTGTGCAAAATCTTGACACCCAAATATAACATCAAAAATTGTCAATAGGTTGAGGAGTACCACCCTTTCATACTTTTATTTCACCTCTCCCTTTCATTCCACCACTGCCATTTGCAATGCTTAAATGTGTTGTTGAAATGATCTGTAGATACCTATCTGTTGGGTCATCGAAAAAGCAAGAGAGTTCCAGAAAAACATCTGCTGCTGCTGTGGCTGATAATTCGCTTCAGTCGTGTCCGACTCTGTGTGACCCCAGAGACGGCAGCCCACCAGGCTCCCCCGTCCCTGGGATTCTCCAGACAAGAACACTGGAGTGGGTTGCCATTTTACTTATCTACTTCTGCTTTATTGACTATTTCAAAGCCTTTGACTGTGTGGGTCACAAAAAAACTGTGGAAAATTCTGAAAGAGATGGGAATACCAGACCACCTAACCTGCCTCCTGAGAAATCTGTATGCAGGTCAAGAAGCAACAGTTAGAATTGGACATGGAACAACAGACTGGTTCCAAATTGGGAAAGGAGTACAAGGCTATATATTGTCACCTGCTTATTTAACTTATAAGCAGCATACATCATGAAAAATGCTGGGCTGGATGAAGCACAAGTTGGAATCAAGATTGCCAGGAGAAATATCAATAACCTCCGATATGCAGATGACACCATACTAAGGGTATAAAGCGAAGAAGAACTAAAGAGCCTCTTGATGAAAGTGAAAGAGGAGAGTGAAAAAGTTGGGCTTAAAGCTCAACATTCAGAAAACTAAGATCATGGCATCCGGTCCCATCACTTCATGGCACAGAGATGGAGAAACTTGGAAACAGTGACAGACTTTATCTGGGGGGGCTCCAAAATCACTGCAGATGGTAACTGCAGCCATAAAATTAAAAGATGGTTGCTCCTTGGAAGAAAAGTTATGACTAACCTAGACAGCTTATTAAAAAGCAGAGACATTACTTTGCCAACTATTATATCCATATATCAGTATCTAGGCTGAAAATTGTGTACTACAGGTATAGGCACTGAAAAGGGAAAATGATCAATGAGAGCAAGAGAAATGAAAGTAGACTCCATTTAAAAGTGAGACATAAAACTGACTTTGAGGAATGAATAGAATTTACAAAAGGAGACTGACAATGCTTTATAAAGCAAGGAATAAAAAATGTGCAAGGTGTGCTTGTATACAGGTGAAGAAACATGTCAGACCAAAATTTGGGCATACCAGTTGTAGAGACAGTAGGAAATAAGATGACCAAAAGGAAATTGAGGCCATATGGTCACATTGTTGCTGACTCTGAAAAATATAACTCTCTTCTATCATTTAAGCAGTAGACATTAGTACCTGTGTGGCAGGCAAAGGGAATATTTGAGCAGCAGTGGAGGATAAACAATAAATAGTTTGTAAGAATTAAAATGATATCTAGAACAGTTATGTAGCACTACTCTGCACAAAATAAGTGTCTACTAAGAAACAGTAATGTAGAGAAGTCTCTAGGACAGAAACATTTTAGGGTTCCAAATAATGCACTGCACTAATCAGGATGATCTGTCATTTTGGGATCATTTGCAGGTTTTCTAACAATCAATTAATTCTCAGTTCTGAGTCATCAGTGTTGCCCTCAGTTGCTGATTTGTGTGATGAGTTATGCTTAGGAATATATGTTGGTTTTCTCCTGGGGAAGGCATTCTGGCTAATTATTTCTTTATCTTTGATATTTCAGCTGCTGTATCCTCTTACTTTCTAATGTATTTTCTAAAAAAAAAGAAAAGAAAAGAAAATAGAAGAGCTTTCTTTCTGTCACTGAGCTAGCTGCAAGTTATAATTGTGTTCGGGATTTTATAATACTACATAGTTTCTCAAAAGCAAAATGTAATGTAAACAAATATATTTCCACAGTTGGTGAGTGAGAGGATGAGGGAGAGTGGAAGGGGCTAGGGCCAAGCCAGGCTTCAGCAATACGTGAACCATGAACTCCCTGATGTTCAAGCTGGCTTTAGAAAAGGCAGAGGAACCAGAGATCAAATTGCCAACATCTGCTGGATCATGGAAAAAGCAAGAGAGTTCCAGAAAAACATCTATTTCTGCTTTATTGACTATGCCAAAGCCTTTGACTGTGTGGATCACAATAAACTGTGGAAAATTCTGAAAGAGATGGGAATACCAGACCAC
>SJYT01066766.1:1187255-1204031 GCA_006410635.1 Cephalophus harveyi | reverse complement strand
GCTGGACTGGAAGAAACACAAGCTGGAATCAAGATTGCCGGGAGAAATATCAATAACCTCAGATATGCAGATGACACCACCCTTATGGCAGAAAGTGAAGAGGAGCTAAAAGGCCTCTTGATGAAAGTGAAAGAGGAGAGTGAAAAAGTTGGCTTAAAGCTCAACATTCAGAAAACGAAGATCATGGCATCTGGTCCCATCACTTCATGGGAAATAGATGGGGAAACAGTGGAAACAGTGCCAGACTTTATTTTTTTGGGCTCCAAAATCACTGCTGATGGTGACTGCAGCCATGAAATTAGAAGACGCTTACTCCTTGGAAGAAAAGTTATGTCCAACCTAGATAGCATTTTCAAAAGCAGAGACATTACTTTGCCGACTAAGGTCCGTCTAGTCAAGGCTATGGTTTTTCCTGTGGTCATGTATGGATGTGAGAGTTGGACTGTGAAGAAGGCTGATCGCCGAAGAATTGATGCTTTTGAAGTGTGGTGTTGGAGAAGACTCTTGAGAGTCCCTTGGATTGCAAGGAGATCCAACCAGTCCATTCTGAAGGAGATCAGCCCTGGGATTTCTTTGGAAGGAATGATGCTAAAGCTGAAACTCCAGTACTTTGGCCACCTCATGCAAAGAGTTGACTCATCAGAAAAGACTCTGATGCTGGGAGGGATTGGGGGCAGGAGGAGAAGGGGACGACCGAGGATGAGATGGCTGGATGGCATCACGGACTCGATGGACGTGAGTCTGAGTGAACTCCGGGAGATGGTGATGAACAGGAAGGTCTGGCGTGCTGCGATTCACGGGGTCGCAAAGAGTCGGACACAACTGAGCGACTGAACTGAACTGAACTGAAAGCAGAAGTGTTTGAGATGCTTAAAAAGTAAAGTAACAATTGAATCTTTTTTTCAACTATTCTTTTTCTTTGCCTATAAATAAAATTAGGAATAGAATTAAAAATTATAAAAGTAATGTAGCTACACAATTGCCCATGTTTCACATGAAAGCAGTTTAAAGTATCTTATCTGAAGAAATTTGCTGTGGCATTCTTCAACAGTGCATATATACTCTGTGTTAATGATCAATATTTCTTGATTTTCTAGTGGCCAACTGGGCATTTGTGGGTTAGTTGAAGAAAATAATTTTTAAATGACAGTGTAATAGCTCCTGAGATATAGCCTTAGACATCAGCAGGTGATGAGTTAATTTCTATCTGGAAAAAACCTGCTTTCCATTTTCATTCACCTGGGGAGATGGGTCAGAGTAACTGGACAAGTCTGAAGTCCCTGGGCTTTGCAAGGGTCATAAGTGAAAATATAACTTGCGAAAATTGGAGGCTAATTATCTTTCTGCTATGAAATAGTGACCAGATGTTTTCTTCTGCATCAAGTGATAATTTGGGGACAGCTTAATGGAGCTGATTGTAAATAACATATTTTTAAGAGTTTATAAAATCCCCAGATTATACTAATTTGGGTTATAATCTCTGATTTGATTGAGAGATCTTGTAAAACAAAAAAACTGGTAAATGGAAATGTCTGAAAGCAACCCACTTACTTTAAAAAGATTCTCCAGCTTTTGGCAATTTAGTAATCTCTGCATGAATAAACTATGTAAATTGGTGCCATTTTCATAAGCTAAAGCATAGATTACTCACTACACTGGATACTGCAAAAGGAAATAAATTTTGCTATCACTTTTCAGAATATTCTATAGGCAAGAAACAAAAGATGGAGCATAATTTTCATGTAATGTTTGGCTAAAGGACCACTTACTGAGACATTATTATAGATTTTTAAGAAACAGCTTGCATGCTAAGTCGCTTCAGTTGTGCTCAACTCTTTGCAACACTGTGGACCATAGACCGCCAGGCTCCTCTGTCTATGGGATTCTCCAGGCATGAATGCTAAAGTGGGTTGCCATGTACTCCTCCATGGGCTCTTCCCCACCCAGGGATCGAACCTGTGTCTCTGACACCTCCTGCATTGGCAGGCAGGTTCTTTATCACTAGCACCACCTGGGAAGCCCCAAGAAACTGAGTGAGTGAACTTTATAGCATAGTACAATGAAGAACCTTAAAGTACTTTGGAAATTCTGTTTCTAATCATGTTCATCATCTTAAACATGTAGAAAACTAACAACAGTTTTTAAAGATGAGTACCATTTAGGATGATAGAGAGGGTAGAAAAAGTTGATACAAAATATCTTAAAAACTATTCTAAGTTTTACAATTACATTTCTTTCATGATGAGAAAAATAGCTAAATGTATGTTTAGATAATTTGGCTAGGAAGTTTATATTTTATGCATATGTTCATACTTAATATAGCATGATTTAAATTTAAGCCATGTTGGTAGGGACTAGTATTATTTAGCTAAACTATGGTAATGGAATTCCTGCATATCAAAACTTGCCAGTGTTTATATTTCCCTGGGTGGCATTTGCTCTCTCATTTCCTGAGGCTGTAAGTGTAGAAAGCTTGCAGAGAAAAAAGCTGGATTACTGAGATGGAGAATTATTAGGAGGTAGTTCAAAAATACTGAAATCATTGTATTGAAATATATGGTATATACTTACTCACTTAACATGTTTATAATTTTCATATTGCTAATATTTAACAACATGCTTTTATGACTTCATAAGGAGTGGGTAGCCTATCCCTTCTCCAGCAGACCTTCCCAACCCAGGAATTGAACCAGGGTCTCCTGCATTGCAGGCAGATTCTTTACCAACTGAGCTATGAGGGAAGCCCAACTTCATAATATTTCATCAAAAATAGATAAATTTTACTGAGTGCTTCTACATGCTAATGCGAGCGTGCTCTGTCACAGCCTGAATCTTTGTAACTCCATGGACTGTAGCCGGCCAGGCTCCTCTGTCCATGGGATTTTCACAGCAAGAATACTGGAATGGGTTGCCATGCCTTCCTGCAGTGGATCTGCCCAACCCAGGGACTGAACCCACATCTCCTGTGTCTCCTGTATTGTTGTCGAATTATTTACCAATACCCATGAGCCACCACGGAAGTCTCCTATGGTTCCAAATCATTGTATATTATCTCATTAGTCCTCTTAATATTTTGAGATAGGTACTATTATTCTTTTACTATATTTCATAAGTGAGAAATACAAGGTAAAGAGAGATGAAGTTAACACTGCACCATTCAGGGTGAGAAGCAAAGAGTTGGACATGACTGAGTGAATAGAATAGAATAAGAAAATAGAATAGAGTGGCCAGGTGCAGATAGGGGCCACACTATACCCATATAAGATTTCCTTCTAAGTGCATTGGGTTATACCCCTAATTCATCTTCTTTTCTTATCATTCCTATTATCTAGTCAGAATGCTCATCATTCTCTATTTATTGGCTACAGCATGCAGCTTGTGGGATTTTAGTCCCCCAACCAAGGATCGAACCTGAGTCCACAGCAGTGACAGCCTGAGTCTTAACCTTTAGACTGACAGGGAATTCCCTCTTTTTTTTTTTTTTTTGTTAACTACTTTAATAACTATCTAACTGGCTCTCATTTCCTCTTTTACCCCTTCCAAGGCATGGCAACTACAGATATATTTAAATATTGATATTGGATTGAGACCTGCCTCTATTTAAGATCACTCAGTGACTTACTATTATGCTTAGAATACATTCTAATACCTTAGTGTGACTAGAGTTAAGGTTGTAAAATATTAGTATCAATAAACAGAAACTTCAATTAAATACAGTCAGGAAACCAGAAGGGGGAGCTCTTATGCCCTGCAATGATAGCAGATTCGACAGGAAGAAGATTTCTCTTCTTTCCTGGAAAGGACTCAGCTAATGAAAAACCATGAGCTCCTGGTTTATCGAAGCACTCTCAACTTTCTTTGTTGTTGTTTAGTCACTAAGTCGTGTCCAACTCTTTTGCACCCCCATGGACTGTAGCCCACCAGGCTTCTTCGTCCATGGGCTTTCCCAGGCAAGAATATGGAGTGAGTTGCCATTTTCTTCTCCAGGGGAGCTTCCCGACCCAGGGATCAAACCCACATCTCCTGCACTGGCAGGCAGATTCTTTATTGCTGAGCCACCAGGAAAGCCCTATAAAGTGTTCCCCTTCTTTTCTAGAAAAATATCTGGCAGTCTACTATTTCAGGTCAACATTTTGGTGACTCATATGGGGACAACAGAATACCCCCAAAAGCTCTGGGTCTGGTGAGCAAACAAGTGCAGTACCCACAGTTGAGTCCATTATCGCTCCCTACTTTTCTCACTGATCTTGGAGTTTGAAGGTTCGTCTTTTTTCTGGATCTGAGTTCACAATATCTTGGCATTTGAAGTTCTCCAGACTGTATGAGGAATCTACATTAAGGTTTTATCTTTCTGGTTAAGGCCCTGTTCTGTATATGAGTACTCATTTGGCACTTCAATCTGATTTTGAGTTGAGATTGTTTCAACTGGAGCTAGCTGAGAAGCTGCTAGCCCATTCCTTCAGTAACAGGGCTGCTTCACTGCAGTGTGCTGGTTCAACTGTCAGCCCTTTCCTTTGGAACAGGGGCTGTTGTCTGGAAACTGGCTGAAAAAGCCCTTGGCCTGGCTCCCCTAGGACCAAGCTGTTTTCTTAGACTTGGCTAGCATTAGCTTGCAAGCTGTTTGGATTGAGCTATAAGCTGTTTGAGCTGTTTGAAAATGATTCCTTTACTCTAGACAAAAAACTGAGAAATGCGATCTAAGTTATCTACATATTTTGAGGACAAGACCCCTGCAGGGACTTCAGGAAATTTTATGTTTAAAAATCATGGTCCCTCTGCATGTGCAATTCTAACTAAATGGGCTTACCTGACCAAAGGCAATTTAGAATATCAATGGACATTATGGAGAGATTTGAAATCCTCAGCGTTACATTTTTTTTAATTGAATTGGAATGTAACAGCTCAGAGATTTCCATAACTGAATGGTTTACCTATATCAATCAGTATTTTTAGGCTTCCAAGTGTTTTCAGGAGCCTACAATTGCCTCTTTGCAAATTAAGATTTTAAGATTAGCAAAAGCAGAATAGATCAAGATAGCAGAGTAAGAAAACATGGAGGTCACCCCACCATCTTGCCAGGAACACATCAAAAAGACATCAACATATGGAACAATTATCACTGAAAATTGGCTGAAGAACTCCCATACAACTAAGGCTACAAGAAGATACACATATAATCAGGTAAAAAGGCAAGAAAAGCTATCGAGTCAAGACATATGCCTTTGAGAGGGAACTCAGAGAAAAGGGGAGACTACACAGGTTGACAGCTGCCCTGGAGAGTGAGGGGTGAGGGACAAAGAGAGTGCCCCAGTTCTGGGGTCCTACATGGGAGAGATGAGTCCCTTGACTGGTTCAACAATCCATGAGACTAACAGGAGGGCAGTTGGAAGCCTGGACTCCACTCATGAGGAATGTGTACAAGCTGGCTGCCCCCAAGGCAGGACCGAGAGGAGTCTGCTGTAGCAGCTGACAGTTTCCCATCATCACCCTGGTATGAACCTCAGCTCCAGCAGGGCAAAAGCTCTGGCCTTGTTCACTCCATGCCACAGTGTGTCACTGGACCTTATACCTCAACCTAGTATAAGACTAGAACACGGAAGAGTGGAGGCTGGCTGCGGCAGCAACAGCCATTGGTGTTTGTCCAAAACAGCACTTGAACTTGACAGAACCTGTCTGGTTAAAATTAAGTCTTCTCATACAGTTGGCTAATAAACATGAAATGATGACCCTTATAATCACCTTTAGATTGCATTTTTAAAGAAAATTCTGGTCTTCCTTCAGAAGTTAATTCCACCTGGGTGGTTTTAAATTTGTTTATCAATGGACTGAAATGGGACCTCTCCCCTTTAGTAAAAAGGACCAGAACAGAATAAAACTATGTCCACTCCAGATTTAGTTAATCTGGCAAACCAGCTCTCTCTCACTCAAGATAAATAACCTAATAAAACCAAAAAATTATTAATCTTCAACTCCAGCAAATGAATGTTCCTTAACAAAACCAAAACTCTGCTAGTTTCTGCTATTATTGCAAAGAGCCAGAACAATGAAAGAGATTGTTGGAAATTTATGTGCCTTAGGTGGCTTCATCCTCTAAGCAGGCCTTCCTCCCAATTTTCATTGACAAGGCCCTGAGGAACTACAGGGCCTCTTCCCAATCCTCCCACTTAATTGGCTTGAAGAAACATTTCTCTTGATTGACTGATACTGAAGGCACACCACTGGTACTCAGCCCACTAGTACAAAACAGCTCCTGCCTTGGAGGCCTGAAACCATTCACATAGTGGGGGGTCTCTAATGAAACTGAGGAGTTTCTTATCTATGAATCAATTCCATTTTCTTGAGGCTCTTTGAGAGGTATACACTCTTTTCTCCTTACTTCCTCTTTCCCTATCCATTCACTAGGCTGAGACTTCTTAGAGAAGTATGATGCTGGAATATCTTTCTCCTGAAAGGGGGAAATAATTCTACAATTTGACAGTACTCATCAAACTACAGTTGTACTTTGGAGATATTGGGGATTCAGTTCAGACCAATGCAATAAAGCAATCATAACAATAAAGAGAGCAACATATTTTTTTGGTTTCCCAGTGCATATAAAAGCTGTATTTACACTATACTATAATCTATTAAGTATGAAGTTGCATGGAGGGAGGTGGGAGCAGGGATTGGGACAAGGGGACACGTACATCCGTGGCTTAGTCATGTCAATGTATGGCAAAAACCACCACAATATTGTAATTAGCCACAAATTAGAATAAATAAATTAATTTTAAAAAAGGTTCAGTTCAGGTCAGTACAGTCGCTGGGCCATGTCCAACACTTTGAGACCCCATGGACTGCAGCACGCCAGGCCTCCCTGTCCATCACCAACTCCCTGAGTTTACTGAAACCCATGTCCATTGAGTCAGTGATGCCATCCAACCATCTCATCCTCTGTCAAGCCCTTCTTCTCCTGCCTTCAATCTTTCCCAGCATCAGGGTCTTTTCCAATGAGTCAGTTCTTCGTGTTAGGTAGTAAAAATAGGAAACAGGAATCCAGAATGGCAGTGGCTAAAAGACAAGGAAGGGAAAAGCCCGCGAAAACAGAACAAAGGAAGGTCCAAGAACCGGAGTGAGGACCTCAGGTAGAACAAACAGCACTCCTGCCTAGCCCATTTTACATATGGAAGACCCAGGGGGAGGAAAAAGCATAAAAAGAGTAGCCGAAGGGCCAGGGGTCTTTCTCACACACGTTCGTTTTTTTTTTTTCTCTCTCTCTTCTCTTTGCGAGTTTAGGTCAGCATGCCCTCACGCCTCGAGGATGTATTTTCCTATTATTTTCTAAATCAAACTGAGCTATAACACAGAGCTGTAACAATGACCTGTCCAAGAGCTATAACATGGTCTGTTCAAGACCCGAGAGCTATAACACGGTCTGTCTGAGAGCTGTGACACGCTGAGGGCTTTAACGTCAGTCGCTTCAAATTTTTGTTGAGACAAGACAGAACCGAGGAGATTACACTCCCCTGACATTTGCATCAGGTGTCAAAATACTGGAGTTTCAGCTCCAGTATCAGTCCTTCCAATGAATATTCAGGGCTGATTTCCTTTAGGATGGACTGGTTGGATCTCCTTGCTGTCCAAGGGACTCCCAAGAGTCTTGTCCAGCACCACAGTTCAAAAACATCAATTCTTCGGTGCTCAGCTTTCTTCACAGTCCAACTCTCACATCCATACATGACTACTGGAAAAACCATAGCCTTGACTAGACAGACCTTAGTCGGCAAAGTAACGTTTCTGCTTTTTAATAATGCTGTCTAAGTTGGTCATAACTTTTCTTCCAAGGAGCAAGTCTTTTAATTTCATGGCTGCAGTCACCATTTGCAGTGATTTTGGAGCCCCCAAAAATAGTCTGTCACAGTTTCCATTGTTTCCCCATATAATTGCCATGAAGTGATAAGATGGGATGCCATGATTTTAGTTTTCTGAATGTTGAGTTTTAAGCCAATTTTTTACTCTCTTTTACTTTCATCAAGAGGCTCTTTAGTTCTTCTCTTTCTGCCATAAGGCTGATGTCATCTGCATATCTGAAGTTATTAATATTTCTTCTGGCAATCTTGATTCCAGTTTGTGCTTCATCCAGCCCAGCATTTCTCATAATGTACTCTGCATCTAAGTTAAATAAGCAGGGTAACAATATATAGCCTTGATGTACTGCTTTCCTGATTTGGAAACAGTCTGTTTTTCCATGTCCAGGTCTAACTTTTGCTTCCTGACCTACATGCAGATTTCTCAGGAGACAGGTCAGGTGGTCTAATATTCCCATCTCTTTAACAATTTTCCACAGTTTATTGTGATCCACACAGTCAAGGCTTTGGCATAGCCAATAAAGCAGATGCTTTTCTGGAACTCTCTTGATTTTGTGATGATTCAACGGATGTTGGCAATTTCTAAATCCAGCTTGAACATGTATGTACCTTAATTTAAAAATATCTTATTGCTAAAAATGCTAACCATCATCTGACAAGGCAAAATTGCCATAAACTTTCAATTTGTAAAAAACACAATATCCGTGAAACACAATAATGCAAAGTGCAACAAAATGAGATATGCCTGCAACCAACCAGGTGAATTAAACGACCTTCTGACATCTTTTATTTTTTTCATCTATGGGGGCTTCCCTGGTGGCTTAGATGGTAAAGCATCCACCTGCAATGCAGGAGACCTGGGTTCAAACCCTGGGTTGGGAAGATCCCCTGGAAAAGGGAATGGCAATCCACTCCAGTATTCTGGCCTGGAGAATTCCATGAACAGAGGAGCCTGGCAGGCTATAGTACATGGGGTTCCAAAGAGTCAGACATGACTTTCACTTTCATGACAGTATTAGGTCAGAGGGCTGCAAAGAGGGTTTCCCTGATGGCTCAGATGGGAAAGAATCTGCCTGTAATGTAGGGGACCTGGGTTCAATCCCTGGGTCAGGAAGATCCCCTGGAGAAGGGAATGGCTACCAGCTCCAGTATTCTGGCCTGGAGAATTCCATGGACAGAGGAGTCTGGAGGGCTACAGTCCATGGCGTCGCAAAGAGTCGGACATGAATGAGCTGCTAGGTCCACTTCAGGGTTATAGTATAGAGAGTAAGGCTTTGCGAGAGTAAGAGCTGCTTTTTGCAGCTCTTTTCAGTGTTGTTGAGGCAGCATCTTAATCTATGGATAAAGGCTGAATTATACACTCTTACGTGGACTTGTACTTTAACCAGGGATGAAATTGACTAAACACAGACTTATAGTACTTATCAGAGTAGCTCATGATTTTGGAATGCTGTGGAAGCAAAGTGATTTTCTTACTTCCATCAGAAATAAAAGTTTTAAACGGCCCCTATATTCAGGAATTATTGGAAGCAATACTTTTACCTGCCTCCTTACCTATTATTAAGATTTTAAGACATTCTAAACTTGATTCTGGGAAGCTATGAAAATCATTTTGCTGGTATTTCAGCAAGGAATACTGCCTTTAAAGGGACCAACAGCAGCCAAATCTTTGTAATGGCCCAAAGGAATATTTCTGTGAAAGATAAGTTAGAAACACTAACCAAAGAAACCTAATAACTGGTCTCAGAAAAGGGAAAAGAGGACTAGAAACTCAATAATTCTTGATTTAGTAAAACAATAAAGCTCATATTTGGATCAAATGACAACCATGTCCTCAGTTCAGTGCAGTCGTTCAGTCATGTCCAACTCTTTGCAATCCCATGGACTGCAGCATGCCAGGCTTCCCTGTTCATCACCAACTCCTGGAGCTTGCTCAAACTCAAGTCCATTGAGTCGGTGATGCCATCCAATCATCTCATCCTCTGTTATCCCCTTCTCCTCTGTCCTACTGAAGACTAAAAGCTCATGTTTGGATCAAATGACAGCCATCTCCTGCTGAAGACTAAAATCCCACTCCTCAACATTGCACATGCATTAACCACTGATCTACTGACAAAATGATAGTTTTCACAAACCAATATTTGGCAGGAAAACAATAAGGCCACATAAAGTGCCTACTTCACTTGTCTGAAGTGTCTGAAGTACAACCCAGGGAAGCCTTTTCATACTGCTCCCAGACTTGCTAAACTGCCTCGTGGACAATATGAGGTCTAGCAAATTGATTTAATATAACTTCCTCTGTCACATGGATATCAGTATGTTTTAGTCATGGTAAGCATGTTTTCACACTGGACTAAAGCCTTACCTTCAGGTTACTAACTCTTTCATGGCTAATTTCCTTTTGGAAAAAAATGCTTCCTACCTAGGGAATTCCTCTTAAACTTCATTGAGATCAAGGAACCCACTTTTCTGACTAGATATTTCAACAAGTCTACATTGTTTGACTGGTTTTACAACACTTTCACTGTGCTTACAACCCTCAATCTTCTGGTTTACTCAAATGCACTAAGGACATTATTCAGATTCAATTGGAAAAGTCTGTAGAGTTCCTCCAACCATATGGTCCTAAAGCACTGCTGCAGTCCTTCTAAATCTCAGATTTGCCCTTCTGGAACCCATAAATTCTCACCCTTTGAGACAGTCACAGGATGCCCAATGTACTTGTCTCCTACTTCTTTCAGACTCACAACTTCATGATAAAAGGAGAAATACTTCAATATTGCAAAGGCCTAAATGCTTCTTTAAAAATAATCATGCTTTAGTAGAGCAATCTTTTCATAGTACACTCTCTGGAGACAGACTTAAAGCATCACATCTTGCAACCTAGAAATTTCATCTATTTGAAAAGACCCTCCAGAGTCACTCTCTTCAGCCTCCTTGGAGAGGCTCCTTTCTGTTACTGCTAACCAACTCTTATGCTACCAAACTCCAAGGAATAGACTCTTGGATTCACATGATATAACTAAAGAAAACACAGAACCATACTGTACCCTGCACATCATTTGGTGGCCTGAAAGAAAAGATTTCACAGAACTGAACTAATGACATCTAATAAGACAGTTTTCCCAAGATATCTGGACCAGGCCTGTTGGAAGTTTGTCACCAAATCTTTGATGAAGACTCAACACTTCAGATGATCTACAATGTCTATGATCTTGATTGTTATCAAGATCATATGGACTTCAGATAAAAGTTACCTATGAGTTCTCCCTCCTATTCCTCTTTGTTACTCAAATGTGACCTCAGTAGGTTTTCAATCTATATACTTTTTTCTGATGTAAGATGCTACTCAGGAAAGGCACTTCCTGATACTGAAGGACAAAAAACCACTGCAACTAAATCAACTGATCAACTTCTTGATCAGCAATGTGTTTAGAAAAATATCTTGGTTAAAAGGGGAAAATGTAAAAAAAATTAATGAAGAGAAACCTCAATCAAAGAGAATCAGGAGACAAGAAAGGGGAAATCTAATGTTCTGTGATTACAGAAGAGCCCAGCAGGAAAAATACAAACTCCTCTTCTATCCAAGCAAGGACTCAGCCAATGAAAAACCATAAACTCTTTGTTTACTGTATCCTCCCCAATTTCCTTTTTCCCTTTAGTAAGTGTTCTCTTTTCCTTGCCACTTAGGCGACTTGCACATGGTTCATTGTGTTTGCAGACCCCAAATTATATTTTTTTGCATATCTCCCCAAAGTAACGCATCTTTTCCAGGAAAATTTCTGGAAATCTATTTGGTTTAGATCAACAAGGTCATATGAGTTAACAGACATTAAGCACTAAAAGCACTGGTGTGGCACAGGAATTAAGTGTCTTCTGTGTTAGGACTAACTCTTCAAAGGCACAAATAAACCTGCTAAGAAAGACAACAGTGACACTTGAGTCACAAACTCACATATTCAGAGGACCTGGGATGGCAATGAAAAGTGAATTAGATTGGGTTGTAAAGAAAAATAAGGGAGAGTGAAGACTGGACAGCTGGGAAATATACACAGAATCAAAACAGGGCTGCTACAACATAATTCCAAGTGTTCTCATGTGGGGCTACTGCCACAAAGTTGACATATCTTTTGACTTTTTCTCAAGGGAAGTCAGAGTTCATAATTTTAAGAAATATCTGAATCTGTAAATAATCACACTTGATTAAACCACTACAAAAGACTGTATAGGCACAAAAGAATCATCTACACCCCATATCCTTTATCGAGCCCATCTTTGCATGAAATGTTCCCTTGGTATCTCTAATTTTCTTGAAGAGATCTCTAGTCCTTCCCATTCTGTTGTTTTCCTCTATTTCTGAAGGAGATCAGCCCTGGGATTTCTTTGGAAGGAATGATACTGAAGCTGAAACTCCAGTACTTTGGCCACCTCATGCGAAGAGCTGACTCATTAGAAAAAACTCTGATGCTGGGAGAGATTGGGGGCAGGAGGAGAAGGGGATGACCGAGGATGAGATGGTTGGATCGCATCACTAACTCGATGGCAGTGAGTTTGAGTGAACTCTGGGAGTTGGTGATGGACAGGGAGGCCTGGCATGCTGTGATTCACGGGGTCGCAAAGAGTCGGACACGACTGAGTGACTGAACTGAACTGAACTGAAAATCCCATATCCAGATGTTAGCTACTGGTATGAGACTTTCAAAAATCTAGAATTGGGGGAAAGTCTCTCATGAAATGGCACACAAGACCAATAAATTTTGATGAGGGTACCAGAAAGAAAGAAATTTGAATTAATTTTGTCCAAAGAGTTACTTGTTTTTTTTCAAGTAACAAATATCACACAATATATACATAGGCCACTGTTCTAAAAGTGTTACACATATTTACTTAATATTTAAAAGTATCCTGGGAAATTGAACTACCTTTATCTCTTTTTATTAATGAAGGAACTAAAAACCAGATAAGATATCATTGTGTCCAAGACCCCACTACTAGAAAGGGATGATAAAGAACTGTAGGGGAGTGTCAAAGTATTATTCACTCAGTCGTATCTGACTCTTTGTGGCCATGGACTGTAGCCCGCTAAACTCCTCTGTCCACAGAATTCTCCAGGCAAGCATACTGGAGTGGGTTGCCATTTCCTGCTTCGGGGGATCTTCCTGACCCAGGGATTGAGCCTGGGTCTCACAGATTGCAGGCAGATTTTTTTTTTCTTCTTCTTCTTCTTTTTTTCTTTTACCATCTGAACCACCAGGGAAGCCTTCAGGGAATTGTGCTATAAGGCAAAAGAGCACCACAGGGAGACAGGTATGAGACTGATGAGGCAACATGGAGCTTTGCCTAGGATGTGCCTTATGCAGCATTCACTGGTAATTACCAGTCCCAGTAGGCCATTTCTAGGAATTTCAAAACATGACATAATGAGCCTATCCTAGCTTTAATAGTAAATAGGCCAGCTTGTATGCTGCGTAGTTCTGCAAGTGCTTACATATATTGTCATCTTTCTTCCCTCATCTTCATGCTGTCCACACCAGGCCATCTGTTCCATCTCCCGCCCGCCCCCCACCCCCTTCAGTATGAGGGTGTTACTCCATCCTCAAGGAAAGCAGCCACCAAAACTGAAGCAGAAGAATGCAGTGACATAATGGTGATTGTTTTAAAAAAAATCAAGTTCACACAGAAAATGCAATGCTAGCAAGAACTCTGTCAGGTCACAGCTGTTACACAGTGAGTCATCCATCATTCTGAGGACTATCCCACATGGACCAAAGTAATGAAGTCCCACACACCAGGGAATAAATAAAGTTATACTAACTCAAGAATGTCTCCCATCAAATATTCACATGAAACTTTCACACTGGTTAGGTGGAGTATGAAGCATTCTTATATCAACAGACTAAGAGGGCTTTTTTGTTTGTTTGTTTTTTAAAGGAACTCTGAGAATATGAGAATTTTGGAAATGAATGATTTGCCTCTTCATAGAGAGTACTGCATCCTACCAGAGCTTTGGAAAACTATGTAATTTCTTTTGCTAAACAAGATAAAAGATTCAATAAATTAAATTGCATTTAATTTGACCCAGCAACAGAAGCCAAATAGTAAATAGGCCCAGTAGGAGAAATAGACAGCTGTCAAGTAGTAAGATATAAATATGGTCCACAACTTCCGACATTCCCAGAGTGTATCAACCAATTGCCTGTCATGGAGCTGGAAATTTCAATTCTATAGGGATAAAGCATCATGCCCATGAAATAGTATAAAGGGTCATTAAATATATTAACACAGATTGACTTATTCTCTTGCAAAGGAAATCATTGGTGGGGTACCAAATGGAGATTTTGGGTAGCCTAGACATTGGATATATTGGCAAAAGGAGAAAGGATAGAATCAAGAGAAAAAGAAGATGACAAATAAAACTTCTCGTTTCTGATACATTTGCCTAGGGTTGGTCATATTGCCTTGCTATTTTCTTGAAAAATAATACAAGCAGAGAAAGAAGAAAAAGAGAATGTTCAGTTCAGTCACTCAGTCCTGTCTGATTCTTTACGACCCCAAGAATCACAGCAGGCCTCCCTGTCCATCACCAACTCCCAGAGTTCACTCAGACTCACGTCCATCGAGTCAGTGATGCCATCTAGCCATCTCATCTTCGGTCGTCCCCTTCTCCTCCTGCCCCCAATCCCTCCCAGCATCAGAGTCTTTTCCAATGAGTCATCTCTTCGCATGAGGTGGCCAGAGTACTGGAGTTTCAGCTTCAGCATCAGTCCTTCCAATGAACATCCAGGACTGATCTCCTTTAGGATGGACTGGCTGGATCTCCTTGCAGTCCAAGGGACTCTCAAGAGTCTTCTTCAACACCACAGTTCAAAAGCATCAGTTCTTTGGTGCTCAGCTTTCTTCACAGTCCAACTCTCACATCCATACATGACCACTAGAAAAACCATAGCCTTGACTAGATGGATCTTTGTTGGCAAAGTAATGTCTCTACTTTTTAATATGCTATCTAGGTTGGTCATAACTTTCCTTCCAAGGAGTAAGTGTCTTTAAACAAAACTCAAAACATGAAAGGCTAATATGTATTTTAACTCTTGACTTGGAATGTATATACTACTAATTTGTCTTGCAAGGTTCCTGTGTAGATAGGTTTTGTCCTTGACTTTGAAACTAAGAAATTTACTGGAAAGCTTTCACAAGACAAGTACTTATTTCTCTATCACATCCCTATATTTTCTCTATCAGCAAGTACTGATTCAAGCTCTTCTTAAAACCATCCCCCCAAAAAGATCCCCTATGTTCTCTGGCAAAGTTCATGTTGTTAGATGATTCTCTTTAAAAGGTAGTCCTAATCCCAGAGCATCCATATTAATTCTGAAGCCACAGAGTAAATAATTGAAGAGGCTGACTTAATACTCTTGGCCTCACTTAGACCAAAAGATATCTTACAATAGCAGCAACCTATCAACCTTCCTATTCATCTGGAATTAACTTAATATTTAATAAGCTACAGCAATGTTGTAAAATAGAAATTAATGTGATTACATCTTTAATCTATAATTTCC
This sequence comes from Cephalophus harveyi, assembly GCA_006410635.1. Lineage (NCBI taxonomy): Eukaryota > Metazoa > Chordata > Mammalia > Artiodactyla > Bovidae > Cephalophus > Cephalophus harveyi. The sequence continues at coordinate 1,188,625 of SJYT01066766.1, read as the reverse complement.
TCATAGCCACACTAAAAAATAAAATATGTTTATTCTTATTATTTAAATTTATTTACATAAAATATTTTATAACCCAATAAAATATTTTTAATTTTTCTGTCTTCTATTAAACCGACTTATCATTTCAACAATCAATATAAAGTTAATCAAGTTGATATTTCACCTTCTTTTTTCATATAAATCTTCAAATTCATTGTTTATTTTACATATAGCTTATCTCAACTGTACACTAAATTTTCAGTGGTTAAAGTAAACCATAGTCCTAGGAAAACAATAAAGTTGTTTAGTGAAAAAGTACCTCTAAATAATTCATTTTTTTAAATTTAAATTAATTATAATTAAATGAAATTGAAAATCCAGTTTCTTGGTTGTATCAAGCACATCACAAGTATTGTTGGCTACCACATGGGTAGCACAGACCTAAAGGATGGTCTTGTTGAAGTATTCACATGAGGTAAGCACGATGGCACCTCCCAGTAGCCTTACTAAGGAAAAACACTAACACTCAAGGAAGAAATCTAAAGCAAATCAAAACCATAACCAAAATGAGAGAAAATATCTGTTAGGACAAAGGGATTTCTGTATGATCAAGCTTACATATAGAAATGAAAATTACCCTAGCTTTTGATGTAGATACTATGCAAATGTGAGTCCCTCCACCTATGGTGTTGTGGGGAGGGGTGTAATTTCCTTGGTTCTGTCTCATCACAACAAAAGTCTGAAGCGATGGACTAGCATTACAGCCCTCAGACAGACCGTGTCATAGCTCTCAGACACATCAGTGTTATAGCTCCGTTTTATTTAGAAAATAAAGGAAAATACATCCTCGAGATGTGAGGGCATGCCTAACCAAAAGACGCACAGAGGAGAGAGAGAGAGAGACAGGCCCCTGGCCCTTGGGCTCCTCTTTTTATATGTTTCTTTTCTCCTCCGCTTGGACCTGCCCTATGTAAACTGGGCTAGCTAGGAGTGCTGTTTGTTCTAACTGAGTTCCTCACTCTGGTCCTCAGACTTTCCTTTGTTCTATTTTCACGGGCTTTTCCCTTCCTTGTCTTTTAGCCACCACCATTGAGTGAAGAGGAACTAAAAAGCCTCTTGATGAAAGTGAAAGAGTAGAGTGAAAAAGTTGGCTTAAAACTCAACATTCAGAAAACGAAGATCATGGCATCTGGTCCCATCACTTCATGGGAAATAGAGGGGAAAACAGTGGAAACAGTGCCAGACTTTATTTTTTTTTGGCTCCAAAATCACTGCAGATGGTGACTGCAGCCATGAAATTAGAAGACGCTTACTCCTTGGAAGAAAAGTTATGTCCAACCTAGATAGCATTTTCAAAAGCAGAGACATTACTTTGCCGACTAAGGTCCGTC
>SJYT01066766.1:1159769-1187113 GCA_006410635.1 Cephalophus harveyi | reverse complement strand
CAACTAAGGTCTGTCTAGTCAAGGCTTTGGTTTTTCCTGTGGTCATGTATGGATGTGAGAGTTGGACTGTGAAGAAGGCTGAGCACTGAAGAATTGATGCTTTTGAACTGTGGTGTTGGAGAAGACTCTTGGGAGTCCCTTGGACTGCAAGGAGATCCAACCAGTCCATTCTGAAGGAGATCAGCCCTGGGTGTTCCTTGGAAGGAATGATGCTAAAGCTGAAACTCCAGTACTTTGGCCACCTCAAGTGAAGAGTTGACTCATTGGAAAAGACTCTGATGCTGGGCGCGACTGGGGGCAGGAGGAGAAGGGGACAACCATGGATGAGATGTCTGGATGGCATCACTGACTCGATGGATGTGAGTCTGAGTGAACTCCGAGAGATGGTGATGGACAGGGAGGCCTGGCGTGCTGCAATTCATGGGGTCGCACAGAGTTGGACACGACTGAGCGACTGAACTGAACTGGTATGCTACAAAGGTAGTTTTGACAGTATAGTTATTTCCTCCCTGAGAGTTTAATTTTTAGGCTAGAACTTGAAACTCCATGCTGTTTAGAAAAGTTTTCCTTTTCCTTGTGATCTTATCGGAATTTTAGCCCATGATACTTTCACCACCTTGAATGATGGTTCATATATTTCATACATTGTGGTTTAAAAAAATCTAACTCCTAAGAAATGTTGAAGCTTGGTGAAAAGGATCCAGCTTGCTTTTCTCCGTCCCTCTTCTCCATGTCTTCTAGAGTAAGATCAATGTATATGTATGTATTAAACAGAACAGAGGGAGAAGATTATATGCATGAGTCTTGCAGACAGAAAATTGTGGATTTTTAACAATTATTGATTTTCAACAATCCACGATTAAATATTTTTAAATTATTCAATTAAATATTGATGGAGTTATCCACTTAGTATCTTTGGTTATGGCCACTCTGCACCCCTTTTTTATGCTCTAACATGGAATACTTTTGTCACATCATTCATCTTCTTTTAATCTGTTCTGAGATGATGAAACCCAGCTCTGAGCTCTTTAGCAAATGCACACACTTACACTGCAACTGGAATATAACTGATCGTGTGCTAGGCAGGTTCTGTCTTCAGATAAAGAGGGGGCCAGATTCAACTCTGAAAAACTAATGACAGCAGTATCGGGCCAGTAAAACGGGGCAGGTTGTCTCAGGCATGGATTCAAGAGTTCTAGTACCTGTGCATAGGAAGGAATACATATTTATCAGAGGGAGTGTACAGTTAACCTTTTATACCTCCTGGGAAATGAAATGCTAACTCAAAATCTTGACAGTGTTTGCTGCCTTCCTCCCCCAGGCCCCCCCAGCACATAGGTGCTTTTGAAAATGATAGTTGTTCAGTCTGGTTGTATCTTCTATACTAAGAATCAGCACAAAACAAGGAGGGTGGGCGGAGACCAAAGAGATAATATTTGAAGGAAATTCCTAGATATTCATAGTACATTTGGTTTAAGTAGAGACTCCTAAAAAAATAAAAAGAAACACCATAGAATTTGGGGTTCAGTTCAGTTGCTCAGTCATGTCCTACTCTTTGCTACCCCATGAATCGCAGCACGCCAGGCCTCCCTGTCCATCACCAACTCCCGGAGTTTACCCAAACTCATGTCCATTGAGTCGGTGATGCTATCCAGCCATCTCATCCTCGGTCATCCCCTTCTCCTCCTGCCCCCCAATCCCTCCCAGCATCAGAGTCTTTTCCAATGAGTCAGCTCTTCACGTGAGGTGGCCAAAGTACTGGAGTTTCAGCTTCAGCATCAGTCCTTCCAGTGAACACCCAGGGTACTTGAGAGAAAAATTGGCAAATGCAGGGAAAAAGCATTTCAGCACAGGTTCCTGAAAAGGGAGAATGAACAGAAAAAAAATCTATATATACCTCCAGCTGAAGTATTTGGCGTAATGAAGGTGTATTCCAAATTTCATTTTGAAAAGAGAAAAGTGAGCCATTGGTACAGAAAACAGAAGTCCAAAGGTAAAGACATTTGCCTGAATATTGCAGATCCAGAGAAGGTCCCATTCCAATAGTTTTTTAATCTAAACCAGATCAGCACATCAGCTTTGAAAATTGTATAGAAAATACTTGGGAGACCTTTATTTTTGTCTTCTGATTTTTCTGTTCTTGGCAAGTTGAGCCCTTTGGTGACGCTGGTATGCATGATTCCTGGCATTCTTTCAGTGTTCCCTCTGCATTCCTAAGTCCCCACTAAGAATTACGTCTTTGGGGGTGAGACTGTAGGTAATTTATGTTTCTTGCTAGACAGATGTCTTCTGGCCAAGTTCTGTCTTTAGTGGCCCGGAGCTGCCAGCGCTGTTGCGATGATTAATAAAGTAAGATGTTCATGATAAGAGCATAAGCATACATCTTTTCCTATAGCGTTTATCAGTCTTTGTCATGATTTGTTTCTCATTCCAGGAAAGTTAGGGGGTTTAAGCCTTATTAAATACTTTTCACGGTATCTCATGAAATATCCCAAAGAGCAGTACTAGAAATCTGTGCTTTTACATTATTTTGTAGTGTTCTTTCATTAGAACTCATCATTTTCTACTTTTTTGAAAACAGATCACATATTAATATCTTTTAAAAAATGCTCCTGGTAGACATCTGATAAACCGTTCAGTGCAGTGATGCTCAAAACTGGCTAATCACTCAAATCATCTGAGAAGTTTGAAAAAAAAAAAAAAAAACACACAGATGCCAGGGCCTCATCCTGGACTTGAATTAAAATATCTGGCAGCAGGGCTCAGGAATCTAACTTTCCTCAGGTGTGTCTGGCACTCAGTCGGCTTTGTAAAGCCCAGATCAGGTTTGTTTTCATTACACTGTCGTCATCACCAAGCCAAACCATTTTCCAGATGGAGAAACCAGCATCCATGGAGGTACCAAAGGCCTTGCCCAAGGTCACGAGTGAACGGAAGGGCCGAAGAGGACACCACTACCCTGAGCCCGAGTCCCGTGTTCTATCTCCAGCATTTGTAGATGGCATTTTCTGGGGAGGTTTTCTTTATTATTAAAGCTTTCGGAGGTAACATAAATGTATTTGCTGTTAGAATGGACTCTGCTACTAGTATTTATTCATGTCCCTAAGCCAAAAATTTATCACAATTTATATCAGTTTATTTTGACCACAACTAATAGCTGTGAGAACAATGTTGTAAAATACATTTAAAGCATTTTTAATTTGCTGTTTGGGATAATCTGGGACAGTATGCTGAGGAAAGTATTTTGAATTACTGAGCTAAAAAATGGGGATTATGTCTCTCACTCACTCACAACATCTTTTCAATTCATTTCATATTATGGATTTGTAGGTCCACATTCAATATAAACAGACTAGACCCTCTTCTTTTATTTATAGCTTACTTGTAGCAGTGGTACCATTCATATTATACGAGGTTGAATTTAGTTATTGCAGCTGCCCATAATATCATTTTTAAGACTTTTACTCTCATGCTGCTTTTATTTTCTCATGTAGAAGGCTACTTCTTGTCTTGGTAATATAATGAAAATGAATTGTTGTTCAGTCACTCAGTCATGTCTGACTCTTTTCAGCTCCATGGTCTGCAGCACCCCAGGCTTCCCTGTCCTTCACCATTTCCCAGAGCTTGCTCAAACTCATGTCCATTGAGTCGATGATGCCATCCAACCATCTCATCCTGTGTCATCCCCTTTTCCTCCTGCTTTCAATCTTTCCCAGCTTCAGGAGCTTTTCCAGTGAGTCGGCTCTTCACATCAGGTGGCCAAAGTATTGGAGCTTCAGCATCAGTCCTTCCAATGAACGCTCAGGATTGATTTCCCTTAAGATTGATTGGTTTGATCTCCTTGCAGTCCAAGAGACTCTCAAAAGTCTTCTCCAACACCACGTTCAAAAGTATCAATTCTTCGGCGCTCAGCTTCCTTTATGAGAATGAATAGGTGTTCGTTTTTATGTGATCATATGCAAATTTATTTAGAGCTGTGTACCAGCAGCAGTCTGGATATGTTCTCCTTGGCATGTTGTTTGTCAGCAGCTAAATGGTCAAGAATGGGTTGTTTCCTGACTCAGCTTCAGTAAGCCCTCTCTGTGGCTCCTCGTTCTTATGTTTCTCTCTGCGGGCCATGGTGTTTTACCATGGATTGTGTGGAATCTTACTGTTTTGTGAGCACAAGCATTTTTTAGAATAAACAAATCAGGGACACATTTGCCTCTAAAAACAACTTTTAGTACTTCCTATTCTGTTAATAATCCTGAACATCTTACACATGTCTTTTCCTCACAATCCTTTTGGTGGGGGTTCTGCTTTCTATTCCAAAGTAAATCACAGAAAAAGATTAATCATCATATTTTACTGTTATTAAAGAAGAAAAGGTGATACTAGAATACACTAATATAACATGGAAGGAAAGATCTAGGATGTATGGTAATTCCTTTGACCATATTCTGCATTGGTTATTCCTTTGTTGGAATATATTTGCTTAATACTTAAACCTGGTCAGGTGGAAACCAAAAGGCCAAGAGGCAAAACCCTGAGGTTCATTCAGTCTTCTCTAAGAGATATACTTATTATCAGCAGCCCTCAAGATTACATAACACCAGGTTGAGATGACAACGGTTGTTTTGGAGTAGGTGAATAGTTATCCTGAGATTTTTTTTTTCTCTGTTAGAGAACCTAACAGAGGTTCTGACAATAGGTATCCTGAAAAGCAAATCTCTGAACCTTTGAAGAAGTAAGCACCAGACTGAAGTTTGATTTACACTAACTAGCTAACCTAACACAATACGATGTTGTGTTAGTTTCTGGTGTATAGCAAAGTGATTCAGTTATACATACACACATATCTATTCTTTCTCAGATTCTTTTCCTATGTAGGCTGATAATAGCCTTTGAAAACAAGAATATTGAACCAGGAGTAACAATTTGCATACAATCTGACATATATCATTTGTAAAGTGTTTTTTCTAGAACTGGACTGTGTTGTATTATTGGAAAGACTGAGTTTTAGCACCTGCTTCAGGCAAGCTGCATACTATCTTGGAGCCACTGTTTCTTCATGCAAAAACCTAATTATATTTGCCCTACTTTTCAAATTGTTGAAGGGATCAAATGAAATATGTGAAGATAACTTATAAGCTAAAAAGTACCATATAAAGTTGCTGCTGCTAAGTCACTTCAGTCATGGCCGACTCTGTGCGACTCCATAGACAGCAGCCCACCAGGCTCCGCCATCCCTGGGATTCTCCAGGCAAGAACACTGGAGTGGGTTGCCATTTCCTTCTCCAGTGCATGAAAGTGAAAGGGAAGTCGCTCAGTCGTGTCCGACTCTTCATGACCCCATGGACTGCAGCCTACCAGGCTCCTCCGTCCATGGGATTTTCTAGGCAAGAGTACTGGAGTGGGTTGCCATTGCCTTCTCCAACCACATAAAGTTAGGTACTGATTTATTATGTAGTCAAAATCTTCAAAATTTATAGGTAGAGTATTATTATAATTTAAAAGTCAAGTTTAATAAGTGTGTGTGTGCCAGGTCACTTCAGTAGTGTCAGACTCTGTGCAACCCTGTGGACTGTAGCCTGCCAGGCTCCAATGTCCATGGGATTCTCCAGGCAAGAATACTGGAGTGGATTGCCATGCCCTCTTCCGGGGGATCTTCCCACCCCCGGGATTGAACCCCTGTCTCTTAGGTCTCCTGCACTGGCAGATGGGTTCTTTACCACTAGCGCCACCTATTGTTTTTACAATTTAAAAGTCAAGTTTTAATAAGTAGCACACTTAATTTAACTATTTCTTCCTGTGAATAAAAAACTATTTCATCACTCATTCTTTGATGAAAGCTTCCCTGGTGGCTCAGACCAAAGAATCTGTCTACAATGCAGGAGACCAGGGTTCAGTCCCTGGGTTGGGAAGATCCCTAGGAGAAGGGAACAGTATTATTGCCTGGAGAATTTCAAGGACAGAGGAACCTGGTGGGCTACAGTCCACAGAGTCACAAAGAGTCTGACATGATGAGTGACTGACTCTTTCATTGAAGTAAGGAAAATGAATAATAGGTAAATGAAGAGAATTCTAATTGAGCAGAAATTATCCCTGGTCATAGAAGTGTAGATGAGAATTTCATCTTCAGATCTACTAATTATGTGGAAAGATACAATACTGAAAGAGCAGGGAGAAAATGAAAGAAGCAGATTTTTAGATAACATTCCCTATCCCCATCCTAAATTCCTTTTTATACCTGGGATATTATAATTAGATGTTTCTTCGATAATACATGGTGGAGAAGGTGATGGCACCCCACTCCAGTACTCTTGCCTGGAAAATCCCATGGATGGAGGAGCCTAGAGGGCTGCAGTCCATGGGGTCGCGAAGAGTCGGACACGACTGAGCGACTTCCCTTTCACTTTTCACTTTCATGCACTGGAGAAGGAAATGGCAACCCACTCCAGTGTTCTTGCCTGGAGAATCCCAGGGACGGGGGAGCCTGGTGGGCTGCCATCTGTGGGGTCACACAGAGTTGGACACGACTGAAGTGACTTAGCAGCAGCAGCAGATAATACATGGTACAACTATGATCAAAACATTACAAAATAAAGGCACATGAAGCTAGCGCTTATTCAGAACATCACAGTATTACATAAATATGGCATCAAGTTCCATTCTTAGTGAGTGGTCCGTAAAGGATTTATGCAACCACTAAAGGCCGCTCTGCACTCTAAGACACAGCTTCGTCAACACAAATCATATCTTCTAATAAACAGTATTTTTATTTAAATGATATTTTGCATTGCCATTTGTCAACGCTCTTTTCTTGCGAAATTAAATAATAGTTAAATAAGGGAAAGACTTTATTTTGTTCACTGTTACACCCTCATTGCCTGGAGCATTGTCTGAAATATAAATCTTTGTGACAAGAGTCCATGAAATAATTCTCTGATAATCAGAGAGGAGACTTTAAGAATAGCGGGAAGACATACTACATAAACCTATTAAGTATAAATTCTGCTAATATATGTAATACTCTGAAACTTCCTTGACATACACTTAGCAGATTTATCATTTCTTCTTCTTTGCTCTACTTAGGGACGTGCTGCCTTAACACAAGAGAAAGAGGAATTTGCCCATGAACATAAAGAAATGAAGAACCTCGAAGCCATCGTTCAAGATATAAAACCAACTGCCCTCATTGGTGAGCTTTGGCTTCTTCCCTCTCCTGTAAACCCTGTCCCCACCCCACGTGGGCCTGATTTGTTTCCTTACAGTTAATTTTTTTTTTTAATTACTTATTGGTTTATCTTATTTTTGGCTGCACTGGGTCTCTCTTGCTGCATGAGGGCTGTCTCTAGTAGTGGTTGCTACTCCTGTTGCAGTGCGTGGGCTTCTCACCTAGCTTTACTTGTTGTGGAGCAAAGGCTGTCGGCCACGTGGTCCTTCAGTAGCGGTGGTCCACGGGCTTAGTTGCCGCATGGCGTGTGGGCTCCTCCCAGACCAGGGATCGAACCCGTGACTCCTGCACTGGCAGGCGGGATTCCTGTCCACTGTACCACCAGGGAAGTCCTCTTGCTGATAATTTTTGAGACATTCTTTAGTTTTTTGAAATTCTAGTCTTTGGAATTCCACAGACAAAGTTACCTATTCCCTGAAGCAACAGTGCCCCCTAGGCGCCTAGATTTGTAAATTCAGTGCCGCCTTGTTAATGTTACCGATGATGCCAGCTGAGGGGGGTGGTTCCCTCTGCTAACTCTGTCAACCTGTCAGTACCTGGCACATCCAGTACTTTGCCAGGCCAGTTATTCCAAACAGACAGTGGCTCTCGAATGGGGGCGATTTTGCCCCATTAAGAAACATTTGGCAATGTCTGGAGACATTTTTGTTGTCACAGCTGGAGAGAGAAGGTCAGGGCTGCCGACATTATTGAGTGGAGATGAAGGGACGCTGTTCCCCGCCTCCGACGCCCAGGAAAGCACCTCTTCCCCCAACGAGGAATTGTCCAGCCCAGAATGCTCATGGGGCCAAGGTTAAGAAAGACTGAAAACAGGGGCTGTAATTTCACATCTTTATATCTTCCCCATAGCAGATGACATGGTAGTTTCCATTCTGCATACGCACAGAAAGATGTTTAGTGTGGACGAATTTGTTGTGGTTGGAAAAAAAAATCTCAAAGTTTTGAATCTTTATATGCTTTATTTTGTGTGTATATAATGCCAGCCCTTACTTGATCATACATTCCATTTCTAGAAGCTCCCGTGCAACAACAGATGATGATATTGAGAATAAGGATGAGAACCCTAATAAAAACAAGTATTTATTCCATGACAGCAACTGTAGTAAACCTTCATTGTTGTTTTTTTATAAAATGTGTTCTATCAGGAATCTTACTGTTTAAAATCTTCATGATGCTAATTGCCTTATTTGTTCAAATTCTTTCAATGAGTCATACTTCAGTTCTGTCATTGAATGGGATGATTGACTTAAGTGTTAGCACTGGATTATAAAACACGATTACTTGGTAGCCTCAGACACTGAAATAAACTTCTAGAATTGTTTACAGAGAGATAATATATATTAGATACATCTATTTTCCAATAAAAATGCCTGTTATCAGAATTCCTGGTGATTGGTCATTAAATCTATTCATGAGCCGAATATTAAAACTGTTTTTTTTTTCATAGATACTATAACCTGAAAGACTGTTGGCATTAACGGACATCTCTTTTTGTCATTTTCATACAAGTATTCTATATTGTTTAGGGTATATTACAAAATGACCTGACGTGTCTCATTGTTTGGTGGGACGGCTCGGGGGGGCATTAGATTAAATAACCGATGATGGTCCTATTAACTCGTTTCTTGTTTCTGTGTTAGGAGTTGCTGCGATTGCTGGTGCGTTCTCAGAACAAATTATCAAAGACATGGCAGACTTCAATGAACGGCCTATTATTTTTGCCTTGAGTAATCCAACTAGTAAAGCAGAATGTACTGCAGAGCAGTGCTATAAACTGACCAAGGTAAAGGAAAAAAAAACACGTAACTGACATTTTAATAGTCAAATTGTAATTCTTTATAGGGAAGCCCAGGGTATCTAACGTGCCTGCGGTTAACCTTTAAACATTCTACAACCAACAGTGAAGGAGAAGTGAACAGGTTGGGAAGGATAAGAACCATAGCCTTTTTCAGAGTGTCATATAAATCCTGTTCTTCAATAAAACAGAATAAACTTTGTAATGTTTTATTGATAATTTTCCTTAAGTGCTTTGGAAGTATCTAAGATCTAAACATAAAAGTTAAAGAGGAAAATGCTTGATCCTAGATGCTTATTAAAATAACTTTTAACTAGCTATTCCTAAACACTGAAGCATACAGTATAAAACCACAGCCTTATTTTTACTTTGCTGACTGCTCCTGGGTTTGGATTTTGATGCTGTGGGTGGAGCATTTGGGCAGTTATTTTGACATCCAGCCAGGTTAGTATAGGCATCCTTAAAGCTTCAATACATAACTATTTCCAAAACATTTGACTTTCATACTCTGTGTTTATTAATATGTACTTGACCAGTATCTTGCCAAGAGCTCCTTTTCCCCTTCCAAGACTTGAAAATGTCATTGCAACAAAATAAAGATTGTGTCACACATATCTTCCTTTTCCCCTTCAAAGACTTGAAAATGTCATTGCAACAAAATAAAGGTTGAGTCACACATATCTAATACTTTTTATTCGTAAATATAAAGTGAACTAGAAAAGATAAACAAGACAGAGCTATAGCACTCTGCATAAATTAAACGATGCATAAATAAACCTGGATGGCCTTACTTCTTTAATATTGTATCCTTAAATGCTTATTACTAGAATTAATGAAATTTTGCAGAGGAGCTACTCCATTGTTTATTTCTCTTCTTTGGGATGGCATCAGTGCCCTAAATAATTTAAATTTTTATCCCATCTCTAGATTAGGGAATTTGCCTCACATAACTCAGTCCTCAAATCCTTAAAGAAAAAAAAAAAAACCCAGTAACAAAATCTTAGCATGGTGCATTACACATAATAGGCATGTAATAAATAAGTGCTTAAGTATTTATTTTGTTTTGGCATATTTCAGTAGGCTTCGAAAGTTGACAGATTCAATGATAGTAGATGTAAACAAAATTAGCCAAATTTATATAGTTGTGTTTTTAAGTTTGAATGTGTCTGGTGTAAATGACCTAAACTCATGATTTTGCCTAATGCTCTTTGTTGCTATACATAAAATTAAAAGTCATTTTGAAGCTGAAAACACTGGTTCCGCCAGAGGATTACAGAATGAGAAACAGGCTACCTGTTGCTGGGTGTCTCTACTGCTGCAGGCACAGGTGAAAAGTTATTAGGAAAGGTTCAAAATACAAAATACAAAAAGATTCTTGGAGGCTGAAAAATGATAATTATACCAAAATGGTATGGAGAGGTTTCCTTCTCCATATTGACAGTCTATATCGAAGAGAATATTTAGCCATTATTTATTTAATACCATGGGCTTCCCAGGTGGCTCAGTGGTAAAGAATCCACGTGCAGTGCAGGAAAGGCGGGTTCGATCCCTGAATCGGGAAAATCCCCTGGAGAAGGAAATGGGAACCCACTCCAGTGTTCTTGCCTGGAGAATCCCATGGACAGAGGAGCCTGGTGGGCTACAGTCCACAGCATCACAAAGAATTGGACATGACTGAGTACACACACATAATATCCATAAAATGCAATGATTGTAGAGTGATAAGCAGGAGAAAGAGTGAAGGACAGGAGAGCAATAAACAAGTGTGTATATAACGTTGCAGGTCTCTTTCTCAAATATAATTTTCAAGGATATATATCAATTATGTATGTAAATGATAATTCAGTTACATTAGAGATTTGCTTATAATAGAACATTTTATCTCCTAGTCAGAGCTGACAGTATCAGACTTGTCTGAAAACAAAACCTATTTTTGTGAAAAATATGACAAGTGTCTGATAAACATCTGGATGAGAATTTCTTTTTTTTCCTCATCTATTTTCCTCTTTTTATACCCCAGATAAGGTTGATTTGTATTATACTTTACAGAAAAGTGAAGTGATGTCACTCAGTCATGTCTGACTCTTTGCAACCCCATGGGCTGTAGCCTACCAGGCTCCTCCATCCATGGGATTTTCCAGGCAAGAATACTGGAGTGGGTTGCCATTTCCTTCTCCAGGAGATCTTCCCGACCCAGGAATTGAACCCAGGTCTCCTGCATTGTAGGCAGATGCTTTACCATCTGAGCAAGTTAATATAATATCATAATGGATTTAGACTCTAGGTGTAAGAGGGATGAAATTTATAATTCAGTCTATTTCCATTTAAACTGTACTTTGGGGATTTGGAGAAGGAAATGGCACCCCACTCCAGTACTCTCGCCTGGAAAATCCCATGGATGGAGGAGCCTGCTGGGCTACAGTCCATGGGGTTGCAAAGAGTCGGACACAGCTGAGTGACTTCACGTTCACGTTGGGGATTTAGTGCTGTTTATGCTTTTCAAGGGCATTTCTTAGACTGTGATGCTTATTTGTTAAGGGTTTCCTATCCCTGTTTTCGAAGACTGAGTAGTTTCATCTGTATCACCTCCCAGATCACACAGATGCCCCCTCGCTTTGACTGGCAGTCTGGAATCTAGCCCCTGACAGGCCCTGAGTTCATGCTGTTTTAAAACTTATAAATACAAGGTTCCTCAAAAACATGAGAAAATATTGGGTTGGGTAAAAAGTTTGTTTGAGTTTCTCCATATGAACTTTTTGGCCAACCCAATATTAAGACTAGGGGAAAAAATATAAAGACAGTTTTTTACAATTATTGATAATTTATTCTTATTTGCTAATCCTGCTTGTGCTAGTGAATTTTTTTTCCTATGGGACCTTCCCGATAATTGTTTACAATATATAAAATTTGTCCCAATGATTACATGGAAGCATGTTGACCCCTAAACTCTTAACCTACACTGTCAGCCTTTCTAAGACTCAAACCCCAACCCATCACTTTTGTCTTCAGAAGCCTATAAGTGGAAGCCTCTAGGCTAGAGATGGTTGATGGCCCTGTGTGTTGGACCACTGCCAACAACAGGTGGTGGTCTTTGGGTCTCCTGTACTTTGTACACTTCTCCTTGGAGTAGAGAGGGAGATAGAGAAAAGAAATAAGCACCCACTTCAGAACTTACCACCAACATCATGAGAGCTTGCTCATTCACACTTACTAGGGAGTCAGTGAAAAATTAGACCTCTTTCTAAATACTAAATACTTGCACTATTCTCTTAGGATCCATCTGTTTGAAGACACCCTGCCTCTTTTCACGGTTGTGTGTCTGTCTTGCAGGGTCGCGCCATTTTTGCCAGCGGCAGTCCTTTTGATCCTGTTACCCTTCCGAGTGGAAAGACTCTTTATCCTGGCCAAGGCAACAATTCCTACGTGTTCCCTGGAGTTGCTCTTGGTGTCGTGGCATGTGGACTGAGGCATATCACGGATAAGATTTTTCTCACCACTGCTGAGGTATTGTAAAATACTGTCTGTCTGTCAAGGCTGTGAAATCTCAACTCAGCTCATTGTGGGCTGTCTTGTTTTATTTAGTATCTCAGCTCACTCCCTAGAAGGTGTAAAGTCAGAGGATCAAATCTTTCCCCCAGGGGAGTAAGGGGTGGGTTGTAAGTTCACAGTGAGTCACTAGTAAGCATTGTTCTTCTGTAGCCAGCAGAAAGACTGTGTTCTGATCCCTTAAAAGGGACCTTTTTAAAATTGATGTACAATATTATATAAATTACAGGTGTACAACATAATGATCCACAATTTTCAGCAGTTATAGTCCATCTGTGCCTGTTATAAAATACTGGCTGTATTCCCGTGCTGTACAGTATGTCCTTGTAGCTTGTTTTATATACAGTAGTTAGTGCCTCTTAATCCTCTGCCTCTGTTTGGCCACGCCTCCTTCCCTCTCCCCGCCGGTAGCCACTAGTTTGTTGTCTATATCCATGAGTCTGCCGCTGCTTGGTCACATTCACTATTTTGTTGCATTTTTTAGGTTTCACATATAAGTGACATCATACAACATTTATCTTTCTTTGCCTGACTTACTTCACATAGCATAATGTCCTTCAAGTCTATATCTGTTGCTGCAGATGGCAAATTTTCACTTTTTTTTGTGGCTGAGTAGTATTCCATTATATGTATATACCACATCTTCTTTAGCCATTCATCTTGATGGACACTTATGTTGCATCCATATCATGGCAGTTGTAAATAATGCTGCTCTGAACATAGGGACATGTGTATTTTTTCAAGTTATAGTTTTGTCTGGATATATATATATACACATACACTCTGAAGTGGAATTTCTGGGTCATATGGTAGTTCTAATTTTAGTTTGAGAAACCTCCGTACTGTTTTTCACAGTGGCTGTACCAGTTGGCATTCCCATTAACAGAGTTCAAGAGAAGGAACTTAAAAAAAAAACCTGCAAATTTTGATCAAGTTCTGTGACAGTAATGAGACAATTAAAATCTTTGTTTCCAAATCATGAAATAAGATTTGGAGAATCTTCTATGGAGAAGATTTCTATGGAGAACCTTCCTAAATGATGACATTTTGATGATTTGAGATGAAAATCTGATTTGGTATAGTGAAGAAATGTTTATCATTCAGGGTTCAGTGCAGAGTACAGCAACCACTCTAGTATTTCAGCTAAGAAGAAATTAAAGCAGAGAGTTTGGTGTTTGTAAAGTCATTAAAAGGACAGAAGCAGGCTCTTCTGTGGGCCTTCAGGAAAGATTCACAGAACGCCACGCAGCAGACCCAGTAAGGACGCTGTTACACTACCGTTTGGCACTCTAAAGGATCTGAAATTTCACTTTTGTTATTTAGTCGCTAAGTCGTGTCTGACTCTTTTGCAACCCCATGGACTGGAGCCTGCCAGGCTCCTCTGTGCATGGGATTTCCCAGGCAAAAATATTGGAGTGGGTTGCTGTTTCCTTCTCGAAGGGATCTTCCCCACCCAGGGATCAAACCTGCGTCTCCTGCATTGGCAGGCTGATTCTTTACCACTGAGCAACCAGGGAAGCCAAAAATTCAACCTTACTTGCAGGCTAGCAAGTCAGCCTGCCACAGATTCACAGATGACCGCAAAGGACACAGAACTCCTGGGTCAGAGATAGAGGAATTTATTACTCGTGGCACAAGAGATAGTGGGAACCTCAGGCTCCCATCAGTTTCCCTTCTCTCCCAAGCTTCGGGAGGATGACACAGTGGTTGGACCTTCATTTGTGAAATCATGAGCTTGTGATAATCAGAGTGTTCATCTGGTTGATACTTTTGAGGAGGATGCAATTCATGGGGAGAAATTTAAGCGAGTTTCTTTTCTTAAAATTAACCCACTGCACAACATGCCAACTGAACCGAACCACATCCAAACTGATTAAGGTTCACATGATTTCATCACACATACAGGCTTTTCTCTCCACTGTGAAAGATGTGTATGTTATTGGCGTGGCCTCAAGGAGCCTAATCCCCGGGTTTCGCACTTGTCGTTCCGTGAGAACAGATAGATGTCTGTCAGCCCTCCGGCCGGTGTCTTTTTCTTCTCTGCATGATGGCTAGGGTTTCAGAGCTTCTCTGACTCAAAACGTCGTGTTAAACATAAGTAGATGTCTACTTACTGAGAGCTCTCAAAGTTGTTCTTACATTAAGGAAAATGTAGTCATTGTCTTTTATAGCAGCCACATCAGAAGAAGAAAGATGATCTTTTATGGCTGCCAGTGATTTCTTTCCTAAATAACTCCAGCACCCTCTAGTGACAGATTTCTAGCCAGTGGTCTCTCAGGCTGAATCTTTGGGCCTTTTCATCACTTTCTTCTTAGGCATCACATAATATTTCTGTTTTTTATGCCACATCAGTGCTTTCTTTGTGTCCCTTTTAAGTCCCTTTAAAAAAATTTTATTAGAGTACAGTTGCTTTACAGTATTGTTTTAGTTCTGCTGTACGGAAAAGTGAGTCAGCCACATGCATGCGTGTATCCTCTCTGTTTTGGATTTCCTTCCCTGTCAGGTCACCACAGAGCATTCCCTGTGCTGTCCAGTAGTTCCCTACTGACTAAGCTTCTTCCCAAAATTCATTATCTTTTGTTCTCATTTTTCTCTTTTAATTTCTGCTTTCAGAGATCTCACTCTTTCTCTCGTTTCCATTGTCGTCATTCTGAAAGGGGCCAAATATGTGTATCTTTGTTCTTATCTTTTACCACATCTCCTGTGACCCAGTGGGTATTTCCACCAAAATGCCCTGCTGTTTCTTTAAATACAGATGTGAAAAAACCGTCTTTGGTCTCTCCTCACCCTCAATATCCGCATTTCTGTTTGTGACACCCACTTTGTAAGCAGGCCCCGAAGCTTGGAAGACTGCCCTTCTTTTTATCCTCCCTAATCCCAAAACCTTGAAATATACCACACGTAAGATCAGCCATGGGACTGCCCTATGTCTTGCCCTGAAATGATTCCTTCTCCACTGGTCTAAGCCTATCTTCAGGTCATGGCTTAAGTCCTGCCTCATCCTTGGCTCTTTCTGAGACTGCTCTGAATTATTTTTATCTTTCTCCTTAGCCATGACTGTTTTTGGCAAACTCTTTGATATTTCATTTGATTCCTCATTGTATTATGCTTTCAAGTGTTTCACATATCAAACAGTCAAGTCTTGCCTTGTAACTAAATCATATGTGATATTCTGTAAAAACAGAAGATCTCCCATATACATCTTTCAGAAGACCAGTAGCACCTAACACCATGCTAAAACACCTAGCAGAAACTTACTAAAAACTTATTCAATTAAACAAAACTAGTCAATAGTATTTACCAGTGAGAATACAATACCACAGACACGCCTCTTGTTCAGTGGCTAAGTCTTATCTGACCCTTTGTGACCCCTTGGACTGCAGCACGCCAGGCTTCCCTGTCCTTCACTATCTCCCAAAGCTTAATCAAACTCATGTCCATTGAGTTGGTGATGCCATCCAACTATCTCATCCTCTGCCGTCTCCTTCTCCTCCTGCCTTCAATCTTTGCCAGCATCAGGGTCTTTTCCAATGAGTTGGTTCTTCTTATCAGGTGGCCAAAGAATTGGAGCTTCAGCTTCAGCATCAGCCCTTCCAATGAATATTCAGGATTGATTGTTTTGATTTCCTTGCTGTCCAAGGGATTCTCAAGAGTCTTCTCCAGCACCATGATTCAAAAGCATCAGTTCTTTGGTGCTCAGCCTTCCTTGTGGTCCAACCCTCACATCTGTAAATGACTACTGGAAAAACTATAGCTTTGATTAAATGGCTCTCTGTCTGTAAAGTAATATCTCTGCTTTTGAATGCACTGTCTAGGTTTGCCATAGCTTTTCTTCCAAGGAGCAAGCGTCTTTTAATTTCATGGCTGTAGTCACTGCCTGCAGTGATTTTGGAGCCCAAAAAAATAAAGTCTGACACTGTTTCCATTTTTTGCCATGAAGTGATTGGAGCAGATGCCATGATCTTGTCTTCCTGAATGTTGAGTTTTAAGCCAGCTTTTTCACTATCCTCCTTCACTCTTATTGAGATGCTCTTTAGTTCTTCTTCACTTTCTGCCATTAGAGTGGTATCACTCTATGTGAGGTTGTTGATATTTCTCCTGCAATCTTGATTCCAGCTTGTGATTCATCCAGCCTGGCATTTCTCATGATGCACTCTGCATATAAGTTAGATATATAGCCTTGACATGCTCCTTTCCCAGTTTTGAACCTGTCTGTTGTTCCATGTCCGGTTCTAACTGTTGCTTGTTGACCTGCATACAGGTTTCTCAGCAGGCAGGTCAGGTGGTCTAGTATTCCCATCTCTTTAAGAATTTTCTGCAGCCTCTAAAATGCACAAAAAGAAGAATGCTCTTGTCTCTTTTAGTAGTTAACAAAAGTAGCATGGAAGAGATCTCGGTGAATGTTTTGTTTGGCCACCACAAATCTAGTAACTGTTAGGATTATTGTCAAATACTAGTTGGCTCTTTTATGGAACTAGAAATCCCATGGATTGGCACCAATCCCAAAGACTATTACTGCACATTTTTATATCACAAAGAGATTTTTGGCTTTCTTGGTCCTCTGGACAGTCTCTTGGGCTTAGAGTATTCAGGGTCAGCGATGCAGACTCCCAAGTAGTCTGTACAGCAGCCGAAACAGTCTCCTGCCTCCGGTTCACATCTGGGAGGCAGAGCTGGTCCTCCTGCCGCCACACCCCTCCTCCTCAATCACCTTCCCCACCCTTTCTAATGTCTGCCCAGATGACTGTAGAGAGGATCTCCCTGACCACAGCACCTGGAGGAGACTTTGATTCATGTAAGTCACTGGATAACGCATATAATGCTACCTAAGGTATAATCCAAATTCAAATTTTGTCAGTTATTTATAAAAGACCTTTATAACTTGCAGAGTGCTCTTTTCATTTGCAAGAACATCTCAGCCTTTCTGTGTCTTTTCTGGCAATGGCGTTTTGAAGAGCACAGGCCAGTTGTTTTTCGCAGTGTTCCTCATGATTTAATTCAAGTTATGTGGTTATAGGGTTTGGTTTAGTTGGCCCAAAAATCATATCCTTCTTGGTGCATCACATCAAGAAGCTCATGATGTCAATTTGTCTCATTTGTAAGCTATTTTATTGAGGTATGATTGACAAAAAGCCACAAATCTTGCACCTTGAGTTTAGAGATAAGTATACACCTTTGAAGCCATCACCACAATCCATACCGTAAACAAATATATTACCTCCAGAAGCTTTTCCCACCCTCTTTATTACGTGTATGTGTGTGTGTCTGTGTGATAAGAACATTTAATGTAAAATAACTACCCTTGTAGCACATTTTTATGTCTACACTGTTTCCTTTGGAAATAGGGAGTGTGTGGGGACAGCCCATGCTGAAGCTGGTTAGATGGTTCACATGTTCCAAAATCTGTGTGAAGTTAATATCCTACTTGCAGTGTGACTCAGAAATAGCTTTCTATCTCCTGCTCTGCCTCCCGTGTAAGAATGCGTGAGCTGGGAGTGAGGCATGACCAGCCTCTCCCCTCTGCTTTCAGGCCCTTTCCTTTCACTTCTCTCATCGTCCTCTGAATTCCTTACTTCTCTGCCCCTGGTGCTCTAGTGCATCGGGTCAGAAAGCTGCCAGCATTTCATGGTGCAGTAGAAGAGGAACTGAGTTAGGAGGAAACCTAGATGCTTATCACCATCTTTTTCACTAATTATCTTCTCTCACCAGTCTTCACACACACTTGCATACACATACCAGCCTCTCAGTCTCTCTGGGCTCCATTTTCCATTGAGAAAGGGAGAGATGCAAGTGCCTATGGCGTTTGTGTGATCTGCTTTTATCTGTAACGGTATTCACCATTTTCCTCACAACTACCACATTGTATGATATGAAGTATTTTTTCTGTCTTTATTTTTTTTTTTAAGGTCATAGCTCAGCAAGTATCAGATGAACACTTGGAGGAGGGCCGGCTTTATCCTCCTTTGGACACCATTAGAGATGTTTCTCTGAAAATTGCAGAAAAGGTAAAACCACTGTGGTTCAAGTCTCATTGTTTTTCCTTCCTTCTATGGCTAAGTGTGCACATTTAGACAGTTTAAAAATGCACTTCCTTGAAATATCTGTGTCCACTGCTTATGTCAGAAGTCAGAGAAATGAGGCATGGTGCCCTGACAGAGCATAGGAAGTGTATTGGATCCTTCGGCATGGGGTTGAATCTCTAATTCCCCTACCCTTCTTTTTCTCTCCCAGAATTGAAGTAATTCATCAGGCTTTCATTTCAGCTAAGCTTCCCCAACTTCACCCTTTTTTGTTTGGTATTTTTCATATAACACTATGATAGTCACCAAAATATTGCAAGTATGATAGAGGGATGTTTAGGCCTTTAACCACCCAAGTCTCTCTGATATGTGACATCTTAAAAATCACAGTTGATTAAATTGGGCAGGAAGCAAAACAGTGAGAACGGAGAACTCAAAGCTGTTGAGGTGGCAGAGGAACTCTTCAAGGAGCTAGTCAAGAAGAGCCTTAACCTTCTGTAACTAAGATGAGAGAGAAATGGACTTTTTTGTAGGGTGGTTGTATTTATCTGCTAGGGCTGCCATAATAAACTGCCACCAGCTGGGTGACTTACATAACAGAAGTTTACTTTCTCACAGTTCTGGAAGCAGGAAATCTAAGATGAAAGGGGTTGGCAGGTCCAGTTTCTTCGGAGGCCTCTCCTTGGTTTGTTGATGACCACCTTCTCACTGGGTCCTCCTGTGGCTGGCCTTCTGTGTGTGCCCATCCTTGGGGTCTCTCTGTGTGTCCATATTTTCCGTTTTTATAAGAACATCAGTCAGCTTGGGTTAGGGCTCACCCAGACAGTCTCATTTTAACTTAATTATCTCTCTAAAGGCCTTGTCTCCAAATGCAGTCCCATTCTGAGGTACTGGAGGTTAAGGCATCAACACTTTGGGGTAGCACACTTCAGCCCGCAATAGTAGTCATTTGTTGAAACTAGAATTTCTCAACCTCAGCCCTGTGCACATGGCTCTTTGTGCACTGGGTAACTCTTTGTTGTGGGGACTATCTCGGGGATTATAGATGGTTTAGCAGCATCCCTGGTCCTTATTCACCAGACGCCAGTAGCCTCTGCAACAGGTGTGACAACTGAAAATGTCTCCAGACATTGCCAAATGTCTGCTTGGAGACAGAATTGCTCCTGGCTGAAAGTAAAAATTTATTAGCAAATTTATCAAAATAATCCCGCTTAGGATTCATACGTCATTATTATTATTTATCTTGTTGATTGAAAGTAGGTGCTTCAAAAACCAAGTAATCCTTCAAAAAAAAAAAAAAAACTTTAATTCTGCTTGGTTATCTATTCATGGAAGAGTATGCTTGTGGTTTGTCCCAATTTGTCTCTACTAGTTTTAAACCCCTAATAATTTGGATTATTAATACATGGAACATCACATTGTCATGTTAAGTTCCTTTTGAAGATTTCAATGAAAAGGAGTAGCATATGATCAGAGGAGAAAGTAAGTTGATGAAGGATAGCAGTAGAGTACAAAGGAGTCAGACATTTCTCCAGGCAGGAAGACTAGAGTGGGTGGCCATTCCCTTCTCCAGGGGATTTCCCAACCCAGGGATCGAACCTGGGTCTCCTGCATTGCAGGCAGATTCTTTACTGTCTGAGCCATCAGGGAAGCCCAAATTAACATGCTCCTAATTTCTCCCAATTTGTATCTACTAGTTTTAAACTCTCAATAGTTTGAATTATTAACACACCAAACATCACGTTGTCATTTTAAGTTCCCTTTTAAGATTTCAATGAAAAGGAGTAGCATGTGATCAGAGGAGAGAATAAGACGATGAAGGACAGCACTCAGATATCACACCTATAAAGAGAGAATAGAAAAGCTGAGTGCCTAAACAGAAGTTGGGAAACCAGGACAAAGAATCCGCTTCAGAGAGGAAGGTGGTATAGTAGACTGAAGGTTGCCGTATCCATGGTACATTCAGATGCACGATTCCAACAAGAAGATGGTGATGACTGAAACTGAAAGAGGGGCTGGATGTAAAGACGGGGGATCATTTATATGTGGTAACAGGGGAAGCTCTCAAGGTAGTGGAGGTCACCAAGAGAGCAAGTGGAAATGAAAGAATACTGAGGCTAGAACATAGTTCATTATTCTGACCAGAGAGAGAAGAAAGAAACCAGTTAAAAAGGGAACCAGTTAAAAAGAAGAGGCTCAGAACTGAGCTGCTTGTCAGAAATTAGAGAAGACACCATTTCAGGATGGGGGTGGAAGTTATGAGTGATGGAACCAAATCCCAGTGATAAGAACCAAGGAAGACATTTATTTAGTGCTTAGGAAGCTTTCAGAAACTTTTACAAACACAATCACAGTCCCACAAGAAGCTGAGAAGTCGGAGAGAATTAGGAAAGCAACAGTATATAAGCCACTCTCCAGAGAGTCTGGCATTGACAAGGAGAGAGTGACTGTTTCACTCATGGAGCGCATTGTGAACACAGTGTGTCCTGGGAGCAGAGAGAGGAGTGGATTTGCACAGTCTGTGTCAGGAATGAAACAGAACATTTTATTATAAAAACAATACAGCCATTGCAGGACAGGCACGGGGGAACCTTTTGGGGTGATGGAAATGTTCTGAAACTGGATGTAGTAACAGTTGCCTAACACTCTGAATTTACGGAGGTAATTGGATTGTATGCTTGAAATGGTTGAATTTTGTCGTCAGTGAATTGTAACTTAAGAATATCTGTTAAAACATAGTAATACCATCTCATAGGCACTCTGGAAAGTGGAAAATACCTGATATTCTACTTTTCTAATGCAAGTATTGTCATCATTTATTTTGGTGTGTTTGCAATAAGAGAATTAGGAAAGCAACAGTATATAAGCCACTCTCCAGAGAGTCTGGCATTGACAAGGAGAGAGTGACTGTTTCACTGATGGAGCGCATTGTGAACACAGAGCAGAGAGAGGAATGGAGCAGAGAGAGGAATGGATTTGCACAGTCTGTGTCAGGAATGAAACAGAACATTTTATTATAAAAACAATACAGCCATTGCAGGACAGGCATGGGGGAACCTTTTGGGGTGATGGAAATGTTCTGAAACTGGATGTAGTAACAGTTGCCTAACACTCTGAATTTACGGAGGTAATTGGATTGTATGCTTGAAATGGTTGAATTTTGTCGTCAGTGAATTGTAACTTAAGAATATCTGTTAAAACATAGTAATACCATCTCATAGGCACTCTGGAAAGTGGAAAATACCTGATATTCTACTTTTCTAATGCAAGTATTGTCATCATTTATTTTGGTGTGTTTGCAATCTTTTTTCATTGGGTTGCTTTCTTTTCTAACATCATTATAATAAGGCATAAGCATGTATTCATATACTTTGATCCCTATTTTTTATAAGCATTTATCCATAATATAGCACAGTCTTTTTTTTTTAACTTTATTTTTTTTTAATTTTACTTTATTTTACTTTACAATACTGTATTGGTTTTGCCATAAATCAACATGAATCCGCCACGGCTGTACACGTGTTCCCATCCTGAACCCCCCTCCCACCTCCGTCCCCATACCATCTCTCTGGGTCATCCCCTTGCACCAGCCCCAAGCATCCTGTATCCTGCATCGAACCTAGACTGGCGATTCGTTTCTTATATGATAGTATACATGTTTCAATGCCATTCTCCCAAATCATCCCACCCTCTCCCTCTCCCACAGAGTCTTTATAACTTTAATTTTTCAGAAATGCATAATTTTACATTGAGAAGAGATAGTTAATCATTCTGATATTATTCAAAATCACACTTATTCAAATTGTCATGCAAACAGCTCTTTAGGGATTGCATTCTTAAAAAACTGGGAGTGAATTAAAGAGCACATGTGAAGTGGTTAATTTTGACAGTGGAATCTGTTTTTCTCAACACAGGGAAGGAGAGAATGTCAAGACGTGGAGGAGATAGTTTGAGATGATGAAAAGAGAAATTGAGATAGTTTTCTCTGATTAGTTGGAATTTTCTCAGCAAATTGAAGAGAATCAAATTGATACTTGATGGGAAGGGAAGGTTTGAAATTGACTTGAAAGGAAGTTTTTTGTGTGGGTTTTTTTTTGTTTTGTTTTTTAATAAAAGCATCATGTGTAACCATGTGGGCCCAGGGAAGGTTAGGAAAAGTGTGACATGTCAGGTGGCAACTGTGAAAGGAGAAAGCCGGCGCTGAGGATCACCCTGGCCCGGGACTAGAGTAGGGACTGTGACAGGAAGGTGTGGAGGCGGGGTTCTGTGACACCAGTGAGGCAGGGGGCGCGGGGACTGCCCCCCGAGCCCCACGGGTTAGGGCGAGAGTCGCCTCAACCGTGGGATGAAAAAAGAGGTTCTGTAGGAGGCTGTGCTCAGAATCGAGATTGCTCAAAGTGCAGGATATCTGAGTCCAAACTCAGTGGGCTGTTTAAGGTATTGAGTTCAAGTCATCTATCAGGCAGGTCATTCCAAGGCTTTTAAGACTGACTCATCTGAGAAATTCTGGTAGGATCACCCATGAGTAAATCTCGGGCAGCCACACTTTCCTTTGTTGCTGACATCATACTCTCCCCTTGTTACATGATTGCACTTTCACTTTATATCTTTGTGATTGTGTGTTCTTATTATAATACACACAAGTTTTTTGGAAACAGGCAAGATGTAAATTATTTTAATCTTTTGGAATAGATATGAAATTTCTTTTTTTATGGAGGTATAGTTGATTTACACTGCTGTATTAATTTCTGCTGTACAGCAAAGCAATGCACTTTTATATACACACACACATGCACACGCACTTTCTTTTTTATATTC
Organism: Cephalophus harveyi; assembly: GCA_006410635.1. Classification (NCBI taxonomy): domain Eukaryota; kingdom Metazoa; phylum Chordata; class Mammalia; order Artiodactyla; family Bovidae; genus Cephalophus; species Cephalophus harveyi. The sequence continues at coordinate 1,163,718 of SJYT01066766.1, read as the reverse complement.
TTTTCTGTTATGGTTATCATATTCAGTATAATTCCCTGTGCTCTGCAGTAGGACCTTGCTGTTTATCTGTCCTGTGTATACTGATAACACCTGACATCTGCTAACCTCAGTCCCCTCCTTCCGTCCTCCACTTGGCAACCACAAGTCTGTTCTTTGTGCCCATGAGTCTGTTTCTCTTTCATAGATAGGTTCATTTATGTCATGCTTAGATTCTACATATCATTGGTATCATGTGGTATTTGTCTTTTTCTGACTTACTTCACGTAGTATGATAATCTCTAGTTGCATCCATGTTGTGGCAAATGGCATTATTTCATCCTTTTTTTAATAGCTGGGTAGTATTCCATTGTGTGTATTTACCATGTCTTTATCCATTCATCTGTTAATGAAATCAGATGAAAAATTTCTGATGTGCTCATCATCACCTCTATTCATTAAAATAATTAATATTCTTTTTTTATTTCTAGATTGTGAAAGATGCATACCAAGAAAAGACAGCCACAGTTTATCCTGAACCCCCAAACAAGGAAGCATTTGTCTGCTCGCAGATGTATAGCGCTGACTATGACCAGATTCTACCTGATTGTTATCCTTGGCCTGAAGAGGCCCAGAAAATACAGACCAAACTTGACTAGTAGCATAATAGCTGACATTTCTAACTCCATTAATGAGGTCTTGAAGTCTTTCATAATTTTCAAAGATTGAAATCTTTTATAACAATTCGTAATATGCTAGATTAAGATAAATTTACTTTAACAATCTAAAAATTTACAGAAGAATATTAATATACTTTAGTGTGATTATCTCATTGAACAATTTGCTTCATTTACTTTCTGGTTATTTATGGTTTCCATCTTAATTATTTTGCCCAAATTCTCTTTAAAAGCGATTGTAACTACCACTGAGAAACCCACCAGTTTTATATAGGGGACTAAGGAGAAGTCCAAAATTAGTAATAAATTGATATGATCAGTATTAAAATCCATAATTCTTTTGTTGCTCACTTTATTAAAAATCGACTTAAAAGATTAAAATCAATTTAGGCATGGACGAACTTTCACTAAAAACAGAAACAACACTTACTTTGTTGCCTAGAGAAAAATAACTCCTCAGGTATTTTTATTCCAATCTTGGATTATATGTGCTCTTTTGATGCAACAGAATTCTAACATTTCTAAGAAAGATCATTGCTGTTTACAATGCCTTGTGCAGCCTTAGATTTTAATATTCTTTCAACCTTATTCCATTTCCTTAACACCTTGGTCCTCCATCAGAAATCCCTTTGTAAAAGCACCTTTCTTTCTCCCCAACCAAATGCCCTGTCCTTCAGCCCTGCACATTGCTGCTGGGCCCTCGCAAACCCTGGCCCTGTCCTGAGGCTGGTGCCTTCGGCTGAGCACAGCCTGAGAAGTGGGCAGGGCAGAGAGAGTGGGGAGCATCTTAAGAAAGGGCTGCCTGTGGGGTCAACGTCTTCAGACACATATCTCCAGAGTCAAGGCAAGCGGGGTTCCCAACTGAGTAACCTGCCCAAGTGTCCCCTTGAGTAGCTCAGGTAATTACAGGTAATTAAGAGCTTGTTGTGTTACAGCAAACTCACTTTCCTCTGAGTTTGAAGAAAATTTTGTCACCTCTTCCCCAATATCAGAAACCTTCTTTACATCAGATAGTAAAGTATTCTAATGACTATCAGTAGTTACAGTCCAGAAATGAACGTTAATTTCAGTTTTTACTATAGAAATTAATAAACCAACGGAGACAAGTTAAAATTCTTAAGCTCAGGTACGGTAACATTTACTATTTATTTACAGAATTATATGGAGACTTTTTGTTTTTGAAGTAAGGCTTTCAAGGAGTATAAGAAAATGTTCAGGATAAATTGTAGTAATAAATGATTTCATTGAAAGTTACACGAGTTGTTATAGTAGAAGGGGTAGGGGTATTTCTGAAGGTAATGGTTAGTCAAGAATTTCCTCAATATAGTTATTTTGAAAAGATCTGGAATGCCTTTTCTAGTTTTCATTGTTTCTTGTCTAGTTTTCATGTTGTCTTGTAGCTCTAACTAAATGTATTTACCTATGCAAACGATTTATTAAAGCAGTAGAAAAAGCAAAAGAATAAAATGAGAAAGTAATTGTCTTTTTCTCAAAATATTGTTACGCTCAAAAATGACAGTGCTGGGTCTTGGCAGTCACGTGATAGAGAATTTTGAATTTTAAAAATATTCTAAGCTAATTTCACTTTGAACTTCATTCATTTAATACGTGTGTAGTCATTTAATACATGTCTGCTGTATAGTGTTATGAGTGAGCTACTTCCTTATCCTCAGAGAAAGATAATGAAGCAAACGTTGGATGAGCAGGTACCGTGTAGTCTGTATCCCTTATCTTATTTAATGAAGTCCTCACCATTCCCATATGAAGTAGATACTTTAATGTGCCATGTCCGCAGAGCTCATAAGTGAAGGAGGGGAACTCTGAATCCATGTTTACCTTTCTCCATCATCTGTTTTGCGTTTGCCAGAGTACAGTCAGAACAGTACTGTCTAATAGGAAAAAAGAAAGTGGGACACATGAGTCATTTCTGTGGGCCTATAAAAAGAAGTGAAGTGAAGTCGCTCAGTCGTGTCCGACTCTTTGCGACCCCATGGACTGTAGCCTACAAGGCTTCTCCATTCATGAGATTTTCTAGGCAAGAGTACCAGAGTGGGTTGCCATTTCCTTCTCCAATAAAAAGAAGAAACAGGTAGAATTCATGTTCATGTATTTTATTGAAACCAATATATCCAGAATATTATGAAGAGAATTGAGATATTGTTACACTTTTTTACATTTCATTTTTATTTCTATTATTTATTTATTGTGCTGAGTTGATTGCAGGACTCAGAATCTTTGATCTTCGTTGAGGGATGCAAGGTCTTTTCATTGTGGGTGGGGTGTTTTCATTTGCAGCATGTGGGATCTAGCTCCCTGACCAGGGATGGAACCGGGACCGCCTCATTGGAAGCGCAGTCTAAGCCACTGGACCACCAAGGAAGTCCCCATATTTTTGCATTATTTTGTTCACACTAAGCCTCCAACATCCAGGTATATACATCAGAGTCATGAGAAACATATAGAACAGTGTAATAGAACAGCTCACAGACAGTCGCCCTGAATATACTAGTTACAAAAGTAGCACAAAAATCAATACATAAAGAATGGTGTTTGGTAACCGGATTGGCACAGCCGACTTACTACATGGAGAAAATGGAAACTGGAACCCTGCCTCACCCTATATAAAAAGGAAGACTTCAGATGGATGAAAGACCTAAATACAAATGGTAAAAAGTGTAAGTTAATAAAAATTGATGTAGCAGTGTATCTTTGGTACCCTTCCCCCACTCCCACCTGCCTCCTGCCGGCCAAACACAAACATGAAGTGAAAAATGGATGCATTGCATTATCTAAGGATAGGAAGCTTTTGGCTGATAAGTGGGTTCTGCCATTTAACAGTATTAAGTGAAGAAATCTAAGACTGTGGAATAGGTTGATTGCTTTTACAGAGATGGACTCATAAACAGATAATTTAGGCTCAGGGGCTTAAATTCTCAGTTCTAGTTACTGTATCAGTTCAGTTCAGTCGCTCGGTCGTGTCCAACTCTCTGCGACCCCATGAATCGCAGCACGCCAGGCCTCCCTGTCCATCACCATCTCCCGGAGTTCACTCAGACTCAACGTCCATCAAGTCCGTGATGCCATCCAGCCATCTCATCCTCGGTCGTCCCCTTCTCCTCCTGCCCCCAATTCCTCCCAGCATCAGAGTCTTTTCCAGTGAGTCAACTCTTCGCATGAGGTGCCAAAGTACTGGAGTTTCAGCTTTAGCATCATTCCTTCCAAAGAAATCCCAGGGCTGATCTCCTTCAGAATGGACTGGTTGGATCTCCTTGCAGTCCAAGGGACTCTCAAGAGTC